>BMAU01005394.1:0-413610 GCA_019973935.1 Trichonephila clavipes | reverse complement strand
GGGAAGGCATTGACACCAGCTAAGGGGAATGGGTAGTTTCCCCTCCCCTTGAATGTGGAATGGCAAGTGGCAGACATTCGGTCTTTGGGTACGACGGAGTGAAGTCATGTCCGAGTGTTGCTAACTGTATAATAACTGTTTTCTTTAAATGTTTTTTTTTTTAATAAACCTTAATTTTTAAAATTTAAATGCCAGGTTTTTTTTTTAATTTGTTTCCGTGCCCATTGATTAGAATCAAACTTTACTGGCGCAGCCGTTAATGATCGAGTCTTAGTGGAAAACCCCACAGGAAGAACGTTCCAGAAATTTCGAGTTTTCTGGATTCCCGCGTGGAAATGAATCAGGTAAGAGTTTTTGCTTGCAACTCCCTGTAATGTAAGACGAGAGAAATTTATAAAATTATACTGTTTAATATCCATTTATTAAGAGAGAATTTTGATTTTATTTTTTGTATACGTCAGTGTACGTTTTTTTTTTTGCTCTGCATATCCATGCAGTTGTAACTTGTTGAACGCCAGTTCAATTTTGAATTATTATATACATCAGTATATATTTTATTAGTCTTGTTCCACATAAATGGAAAGCAAGTTTTAGAACATCAGTTCTATGAATTAAGGAAAACTTCAAAATCATTAATTCTCAGTATATTATTTTATTTGCATATCCATGCAGTTATAAAAATTTTTGAACGCCAGTTCAATTGGGAATTATTATATACATCAGTATATATATATTTTTTATTATTGTTCCATATAAATGGAAAGTGTTTTTAGAACATCAGTTCTATAAATTAAGGAAAGATTGTATGTTTTTTTTTTCTTTTCTTTATGATATTTATTTATTTTTGTAATGTACACGGTAATAAATTCACGTCAGTGAATAGCAATTGGGTTTGTTAAAAAAAAATTAATGTTAAAGAATAATACTTAATCTCATGTCAATGAAATTATTTTGTGCTTATGTTACGCATAGTATTTTTCGATTAATGTGAAAAAAATATATTATCAGTTAAATTGGAGAAAACTACCGAATATATTTTGTAGTGTTCTATTATTCCAGCCAGGAATAGATTAAGTGGTGCATGTCGGTTATATTTTAAGTGATTATATTGTGTATATCAGAAATAGGTTAGAGATTATTGTGTGTCAATAATATTTTAAGTGATTATTGTGTGTCAGTAATATTTTAAGTGATTATTGTGTGTCAGCAATATTTTAAGTGATTATTGTGTGTCAGTAATATTGTAGGTGATTATTAAATATCGGCAATATATTAAGTGATTCGTGTGTATCAGTAATATTTCAAGTGATTCTTGTGTATTAGTAATATTTTAAGTGATTATTGTGTATAGGTAATATTTTAAGTGATTATTGTGTATCAGTAATATTTTTAAGTGATTATTGAATAATCAGTAATATATTAAGTTCTATTTATAGAGTATTAAGTACATTTTTGGGATATTGTGAAACACATGACTATTATTTTGTTTTCTTCCCAGTTCATCGAGTATTGAGTTAGCGTAGCGGACGTTGTTTGTGGGGTTTTAATGAAGGATATATGTGTGGTACTTAATTTTTGCAATTCCTTTTAGTGTTATTTTCGTCCTATTATTGGTTAGTTTGAGTATATTTTAAGAGAAAAAATTTTCAAATGGCATTCTTGGGGAAGGCTAAAAAGCAAGATTTAGTTTTGTTGGCTGAGGAGTTAGGTCAAAAGGTATCAGATAAAATGACGAATATAGAGCTAAGGAATATCATAATCGGTAGCAAAGATTACGAAGAAGAGTTCGTTAGAGATCAGTTATCTGTTATTTTAGAGGAACGCTTTGAAAGGGAAAGTGAGGAAAAAATCGCCAGGCAGCTCGCAATCGAGGAGGAAAAAATCGCCAGGCAGCTCGCAATCGAGCAGCAACAACGCGAATTCGAGTTAGAGAAAATGCGCTTGGAAATCGAAAGATCGCGATTCGATTCTGAAAATTTAAGCCCGCTTAAAACAAGTGTTAGTGATTTAATTAAAATCATTCCGAATTTCGACATAAGGGATGGAGATATCGTTCTTTTCCTTACCCTGTTTGAGAGACAAGCGAAACGTATTGGAGTAGAGAAAACGAATTGGGTATCGGCTCTTTTGGCACGCATGCCGCCCGATATTACTCAGCTAATAGCCAGAGAGTCAGAAGATAAATTTGACAACTATGACTACATAAAAGGAGTGTTATTAAAAAGGTTCAAGATGAGCCCAGAGACCTTCAGGCAAAAATTCATGAAACATCAGCGCATACCTGCTAGATCTTGGCGTGATTTTGTGTTCGAAATTACGAGTTACTTCGAAGAATGGCTCGATGGAATGGAAGTAAGGGATTTCAAATCATTGAAAGATTTAATAATAACTGATCAGCTCAAAAACGCGTGCCGGGGAGATAAGAGAGCATTTCGTGGATGAATGGGCCAGATTTTATGAACCATCTGTTTTGGCAGATAAATTGGACGGCTACGAAAGTGTTCGGTCGAGTGTCAAGAAAACGAGTCAACCTGAAATGTCCCTCAGCAATACGTCAGATTCACGATCTAATATTAAAAGAACATGCAATAATTAAAAATGATATTCAGAGTCAAAGGTATAAATTGCCCTTCAAACAAGAACCTAAACAGCCAACATTTAAACCTACTTGCTATTCGTGTGGAAGAGTTGGGCATACCTCGAGGGTGTGTCATGCTAAAAATCATAAGAAAACCTCCCCTACTCGCCAGATCAATGCTGTGGAGACCAATGAACGTTTTCAAGAACAATCATCTGCAATTTTAACGGCTAAGGTTGCGATTCCGGTATATTCCCCTGCCAAGGAGAACGAGAAAATAGACGAGTTACAGTTTGTCCACATTAAGTGTGGGAATGAAATTCTGAAGGCTGTCATCGACACAGGTGCCCAGATATCCGTGGTAAGAGCAGATGTCGTCGAGGGACAGAGCGTCGATAGTGGAGGGACAATCCAAATAATGTCGGCGTTTGGGGAACGTGAAGTAACCGAATTGAAGATTTTCAACCTGAAAATCGACGACTCCAGACACGGGGTAGTACCCATTATGTGTGCAGTTTCTAAAAGGCTAGTTAACGACATGTTAGTCTGTTCGTCTGCTTATGAAGCGCTGTTAGAGAACGTGCAGTTTATTCACAACCCCGCAAACTTCTACGTATCTTCAAGGGCAGTTGAAGGTATTACTGCAGATGATCCGAAATCAATTTCCAGCCAAGAAATGACCCGAGAAACTTACCCCTCTGAAATTTACATACAGGCTGTGAGCAAAGCAAATGAGGAAGAACAACTTCCGGAGGGAAGGGAAACGCGTAGTACATTCATAAAAATGCAAAGGGAAGATGACACATTAAAGAAACTCTGGAGTCTTGCAGAACAACAAAAGAACTCAGTAGAAATACATAACGGAATATTGGTACACTCTGAATATATTTGTGGAGAGAACATCGATCAGATAGTACTACCACAATGTAAAAGAGAAGAAGTACTCAAAATGGCGCATGACGTCCCTCTTGGTGGACATCTGGGGAGCAGAAAACTAGGCAAAGAATAAAGTACTCATTTTATTGGCCGACAATAAAACAAGATGTCAAACGGGTTTTGTGAAAGTTGTAAGATCTGTCAGCTTCGGAAGCCTATCACTTACAGAGATCGGGTTCCAATACAACCATTGGTCAGACCCGAAATACCCTTTGAAGTATGGAGTGTGGACTGTATTGGGCCGTTGGAACCTCCTTCGAGAAGGAACCATCATTTTATTATTTGCGCAGTTGATTTATGCACGAGATGGGCAGAGGCCATACCTGTCAAGGAAATAAGCGCCAAGACTACGTGCAACGTCCTTCTGAAAATTTACACACAAACAGGTTTTCCGAAAATGATCTGTTCTGACCAAGGAACTAATTTCACCTCAAAACTTTCTGAAAAGTTTCTGAGTGTTATGGGGGTTTCACCACGTTTTTCTACTCCAGGGCATCCTGAAAGTATGGGTGCCGTGGAAAGGTGGAACCGCACGTTGAAGGACATGTTAAGTAAGAATGTTCAAGAACATGGGTCCGATTGGGATCTCCATCTTCCCTTTTTGTTATTCGCATATAGGGAAATACCCCACAGTACAACAGGCATGTCGCCATTCCAATTAGTATACGGACGTTTGCCTTCGGGACCCATATCTCTTCTCAAGGAAGTGTGGGTAGGAGAAAGAAACATCCCAACTACTCTCTCCCGTTCAGTGGAAAAGTATCTGGAAGACTTAATAGAAAAGCTAAGAAAGGCTCATGAAATAGCAGCTGAGACGGCGGAAGCGACTCAAAATAATTACGCATCATACTATAACTTACGATCCAGGGAAAAGCAATTCAAGGTAGGAGATAAAGTTCTGGTACTACTTCCGTCTTCTACTCATAAATTGATGAAAACATGGATAGGTCCAGCTACGATAATTGAAATAACTAGACCGTATTCCGCGAAAGTTGAATTAGATGATGGGGGCATAAGAGAGTTACACTTCAATAAATTACGTCCTTACATAGCAAGAGTGGGACAAGTTGGCTTGATCTTCGATCAAGACTCAGATTTCGGGGACCTTCATTATGCTCCAACAGATATGGCTGTATCATCTATGGGGGATGTTACAGATCACATAAGCAGTGATTGCCAAGAATTAGATGATGTTCAGCGACTGGAATTATTGAATACTCTTGGAAAATTCTCCAGTTTGTTTAGTTCACTTCCTGGCTTAGCAAAAGTAAAGGGACATAATTTAAAACTGAAACCGGATTTCACCCCAAAAAAGATGCACCCTTACCGCATACCTATTGCTTTGCAGCAAGAAGTCGATCGTCAGATCAATGAGTTACTGCACCTCAAACTCATCGAACCGAGTGAAAGTGAATGGGCGCATCCAATTGTTTGTGTATCCAAAAAGAACGGAAGTATCAGACTATGTGTTGACTACAGACATTTGAATAGTTTCACTATTGCAGACGCATACCCTATGCAAAATGCAAAGGATCTTCTGTTTGAAGTGGGCCAAGCTAATTATATAACCGTTCTAGACCTAACAAAGGGCTACTGGCAGATTCCAATGGCAGAGGAGGCAAAGCCTTACACAGCCTTTGTGACTCATCATGGTCATTACCAATTTTGTGTTATGCCCTTCGGGATGAAGAACGCCGGGAGTACCTTTCAAAAAGTTATGGATCAGGTGCTAGTGAAACACCGGGCATATTGTCGATCATATATCGACGATGTAGCAGTTTTCTCCAAAACATGGGAACAGCACATGAAACATCTGTGTGTAGTATTTCAAACGATTCAAAAGGTCGGGTTCACGATTAACCTTAAAAAGTGCAATTTCGCAAGAAGACGTGTGAAGTTTTTAGGGCACGTTGTTGGTTCAGGGCAACATTCCCCAGATCCCGGAAAGGTTGAATCAATCAAAAATATATCTGTACCAACAACGAAGAAAGAAATACGAAGTTTCCTGGGTTTAACTAGCTACTATCGGGAATATATCCCAAACTTTGCTTCTTTAGTCTTGCCATTAACAGAACTGACAAAGAACCGAGTTCCGAATATAATCCCTTGGAATGAAGTTGCCGAACAAGCTTTTTACAAAATTAAAGGCACAACTGGTAAAAGCACCATCTTTGTACACACCTGATCTATCAAAACCTTACCAACTATACACGGATGCTTCAGCGACTGCAATCGGCGCTTGTTTGTCTCAAAACGATGAAAAGGGTAAAGAGAACCCAATTGCATTTTTCAGTAAGAAACTGACCGAAACTCAAACTCGGTGGGCAACCATAGAGCGTGAGGCTTATGCCGTTATAGAGGCATTGAAGCGCTTCGATAGCTGGATTTTCGGGCCGAAATTGAGGTGATATCAGATCACAACCCTCTGACGTACCTAACCTTAACAACTCCTCAAAGTGCCAAACTAACTCGATGGGCATTAGCCCTCCAAAGATATAATATTGCTATTTCATACAGGAAGGGCGTTAAACATGGAAATGCTGATGCATTATCCCGGTTGCCTATTCCCGTTAGTTAAATAAGATTCGAGCCAGATGATCGCTTGACATTTTTTTGTGTGTGTAGTAATTTCTGGAACTGCTAAAGATGAAAATTTTGGCCTTTATGATATATTTTTGGTAACTTCTTTTTATATTTTAATATTTTTTTTTGAGTATTATTGTGTTAAAACTTGTACGGATATTAATTTTCTAGCATATTAATGTGATTTGTAAATCTATTTTTTGGGAGTTGTATTAGCAAAAGCTCTTTTTACATGATACCTGAAAAAAAAAATTTCTCTCGTTATCTTGTTTCTTGCCATGTATGTGTGCATGTGTTTTTTTTTTATAGTTTCTTTTCAGCTTCATCGTCCTGGAATGACGGATGAGCTTTTTAAGGGGGGAGGTGTAGGAGTGGGAAGGCCCATTGACACCAGCTAAGGGGAATGGGTAGTTTCCCCTCCCCCTTGGAATGTGGAATGGCAAGTGGCAGACATTCGGTCTTTGGGTACGACGGAGTGAAGTCATGTCCGAGTGTTGCTAACTGTATAATAACTGTTTTCTTTAAATGTTTTTTTTTAATAAACCTTAATTTTTAAAATTTAAATGCCAGGTTTTTTTTTAATTTGTTTCCGTGCCCATTGATTAGAATCAAACTTTACTAATACCTTTCATACAAATTAGGTGATTGACACAAGTACGCGGTCAGTTTGAATTATTAGGGCAAATAATCAATGTTCCAACGTCGCCAAAGAAGTTTCACTTCTATCGCGTGGCGTTCCACGCACCATTTATTATTATTATTAAATTGGGTTCCCTACCAGCCTCCAAATTCATGTATCTGAAATTGTGAAAAAAATTTCAGCATATGCTGACTGTTTCTATGACTACAAATATTCAAAAACATAAATTCAATAAATATACTTATTTCTTTATTTAAATATAAAATATTAACCAAAAAAATATAATAAAATTACTAACAGTTTTCAATTTCCTTTTATGGAAAAAGTTTTCCGTTTAAGATGTTTTTGAAAAAAAAAAACTTCGCAGAAAAAAGTAGAAGTGTTAATTAATATACAATATTATTAGTTTTCGAAAAAATATAATTCAGACAAGTGCATAAAATAGACATTGAAACTGTAAAACCCAAGAATTACATAAGCATACTAGCGCCCTCTATTGGCAGGATCGAGAAACAAAAAAGTACCTGAAAATTCTAATTTACATTTCAGACGTTTTACGAATAAAAAAAAAGCATAATTTTGAAAGAGAAAATAAATTGACCACAAATTAATGAAAACCTAATTTTAATACGAGGAAAAAATTAAAACAAATCAAACATTAGATCTTCAAAAATCACAGATTTCATTTTATTTTAGTGCTGCCATCTAACGGACTATAATAAAACAAACCTTATTTTTTAAAAAGAAATTTTTAACACTTAGGAAATTTAGAACACGATTTTTTTTTGTCAGTATTAACTTAGAATACATATTTAAAGCTTAAGAAATTGATAAAATAAATGGTTTTGAAAGAATGAACAGGCTATTAACAAATAATTTTCTAAAAACAAGATCAGCCCAATTTTTTTCTTTGAACGGAATAAAAATTTGTTCACAAATTTTCAAGCATTTTTTTAAAAAAATTAATGCATAGTTTTAGATATAAAAACTTTAGTAAAGGCAGCTCCAATTAATTAAGCTTATTGCTAATTCAATCGGATCTTAAAATAGTTTTCTTCCCAGTTATTGAAAAGTATATTTACAACTTTAAAATAAATGAAATTATAAATATGAATTTCCTTGTATAAATTGAGAAAAAATTATTTACTTAAAATATTTTATTTTCTTACAAAGACACAATAAATTGCATGAGAGACGGAAGGAACAAGCATCTTAATGGTGTGAACAATCATTTTTCTACCCCTTCTCTTTCCTTTAGCTGAAGTTCATGCCAATTCCTTTTAAATACTTCTCCAATATAAATACATCTGCTATTTTGTTTGACTATCTTAACTGCCGATAAGTGAGAATTTCAAACTTTATGGACAGTGACGATCCATATGAATCAGATTTCCAGTGCTATCCGAAACAATTTTTCACTTCGAAAAATACTACAAAATAATATTTTGACTTGTTGAGCATATCGAGAGTAATTACTATTTGTAAAACCATTTCTGTGAATTCATCCATTTTTTCCTGTATCCTCTATATATCGACTCCTATACTGTTAAGATAAATGGGTTTTCCTATTAAAATATTAATGTGAAAGAAATATAATTACATAATACTTTTAAGTTTTAAGGTTTGATAAGGATGTATATCTCCAATAATAATTTTTTAAAATGCAAAAAAATCTACATATAAAATGCATATTTTAATTAGTAATACATATGCTTCTAATCTTCATCAAAAATAGAAAAATTGAGACATTTTCCGATTCGTAAATGTACTCCAAGTTCGAGTTTTGTTCTTTGACATTAGAAGTAGACAACTTTACAGGAACCTGTTCCAAATTTTGAAATGTGGTTAAAAAGTACCAGCTCATCA
The DNA here is from genome assembly GCA_019973935.1 of Trichonephila clavipes. Lineage (NCBI taxonomy): Eukaryota > Metazoa > Arthropoda > Arachnida > Araneae > Nephilidae > Trichonephila > Trichonephila clavipes. The sequence goes on along the minus strand of BMAU01005394.1, from coordinate 405,007 downwards.
TCACACGATTGAAGTTAAGCGTCACAAATTCTGCCGGGACCCCGCAACGTGTCTCAAACAAAATGTTCAGCGGAAAAAATTCTGCATAAAAGAAAATCTTATTTTGCAATCTAATCGTATACGTTATTAAAATAGGCCATCATTTGTAAAATTCGATAAAAAAATTTACCCAATCACGGCGGTACAACAGGATTAATATCGACAAAAAAAAAAACCGAGGGAAATCATTCTCATCGCCTACCTTTGTTACATCTCAATCACGAGTATTCGGCCGAAATCGGTCATTTGTCCGAAACTAAGAGGGTCAATACGTCTCTGCCAACATGCCGTCTCTGTTTCCATGACAACTGTCTCCTAGCATCCCTGCCACCGGATTCCCTTCCATGTACGTAGGGACACAGCTCGGGTTCCCGTATTCGATTGAGGCGAAGAAAAGCTCTTCTTTATCTAAGGTGTTTCGAGAAGACATAAACCAGATCCATCCGCTGATTCGTTTCGTTTGTGCGAGGGTGGATGAAATATTGAAAAGCAGGGAATTCTTATCTTGCAGGTGGTGCAGGTACTTTTGGTAATGATGTCCCTCAAAGAAAGAGACATTAAGGGGGAGAAAAAGGGTGAAAATCGATGGAAATGGGTTTTTGAAACGATTTTATAGATTTTGTGGCAATTTTTTCTCCGAGTCCACGCATAAGGAACGATTTTTCTAATATTTTTGCACATGAAATTTTAATTTTTAAACTAGTTTTACATGGTTTACAAGAAAGCCCCAAACAAGTTTCACATGTTCAAAAGTCGATTTAATTGAACACAAAATCCATAAAAAATTTAAAAGGGGTCTCAGGGGTGAAAATATGCACAATTTTTAAACAGGTATAATTCTTGAAAATTAAAATTAAATAATTCGAATCTTTTACACATTATTTGCAAAGGTTTGAAAAAAGTACAAAATATTTGAAATATATTCATAACTTAAAAAATTATAAGCATATGAAAATAAGAAATAATTTTGTAAAAAATATTAAGTAATTTTTGCATTGCACACGCTATTTTCTAAAATAGTAGCCTTTGATTTATAAAATTGTATAGAATTATAAAATGTATCATACTCTTTAAACCCTACTAGTTTAAGAATAATGTATCTTTTGTATTTCAAATTATTTGAAAAACATTAAAGTTTTAAAATAAAATTTTGAAAATGTAATTTTTTTACTTTTTAAAAAATATAATTTATTACTTTATTTACATAAAAATACTACAGTGTAATAAGGATACATTTAACTTATTGCTAGTAATTAAAGCTACTATTTTAGAAAATAGAACACGCAACGTAAAACTTAATATTTCTTTTATATATATATAGTCTTATTCTCTACAAACAAGAGATAACATCCAACAATCACATTCGAAAAACACATAGACAGTAGGAAAATCACACAATGAAGGACACATGAACAACCTAGATTAAAAATTATAAAATGGATGCTGCAGTATTATAAACATTGCTGACTTAGGACAGCTAATATATATAAAATAATTTATATAAAAGTGGAGTTAAACATGTTTTTTGGCCAGCCAACCTTCACCTTTTATGTAAATAATACTGAGCAAAAACCTATTGAAAGTAATGGATATAGGAATATCTAAATCCATTACAAGATAGAGGTAACTTACCTAAAAATTGCACTTAAAAATGCAGAGCTCGCGCTAAATCTGAGTGCAATAAACAAGTTATCGCCAGATTCTAGACCCTAATGCAAATTTAAATCATGTGAATGGTTGAAATGTGGCACTAAACAAAAGTTTAAAAAGAATGAAATAAAAATTAATAAGAGAGTTACAAATTATAACATAACTTTAGTAACACTAGAGTATATATGAATAAAATAATAATAAGTGATTTTATCTAATAATACATTATGGAGATAACTATAACTATGAAATACGTAAGTTTATAGTAATAAACTATTATCAATTTCAGAATTTTTAATCCTTAATATTTTGAATAGCTTTATTCGTATAACTGTTAATAAAATTAATTGGGTATTTCTTAAGCAATATTTAGAAAAATGTTTATAATTATTTATTTCTGATTTTTTTGACACCAGAAATTTATTGCGTTGTTTATAATTAATAACAATATTTCTGAATATAGAAATATGTACATTACTCTCCCAATGCGGAACTTTTATAATATTGAAATTAAAATCGTCTCTTTTATCATAAATATTAGAAACTATTACATTATCTTTTAATTTGATATGTATCTCAAAAAAATTTGCTTCATTGTTGTTACAATTTGCCTGTATTAAATTAAGATATTGTGGATAAAAATTAATGTTAGGTATAACATTGGTTTGTTTGCCAAAAATGATTATGTCATCTATATAACGATAAATATAATATTTAGAATTATTTATGAAACTAGTTTCAAAATAATGAAAGTACAAATTGGCAAGACAGTTGTTCGTAGGGCCACCTTGTGGCAAACCTTTAATCTGCAGATAATAGTTAACCTTATGATATATATATAGTTCTCTTTAAGTACAAACCTAAGTAGTGAACTAAATCTATCATAATTAACATTATTAAATAAATTATCTATATGCAAATTTACAAGTACATTAATCATATCATCAACATTAATAGAGTTAAAAAGAGATCTTCAAAATCTAAACTATAGACTGAATAAATCTTTTTATCTTTCATTTGTTCAATAAGTGATTTACTATTTTTAAGTATGGCTGTGGATTTAAGATTATTTATTGTATCATGTAATACTTCATGGAGAATTTTGCCTATTTTGTTGATGTATGTATTAAATCCATTTGTAACTGTCCTAAATTTGGGAAAAATGAAATTTGGGAGTAAGAAATATATATGGAAATTTAAAACTATTATTAATTTGAATTCTTAATTGTTTATAAAAAGCCAAAATCCGATTATTTATTTCTCTGTCAGAAACAGATGACTTAATAAAAGCTGTATTATTATCAAAAAATATCTGTTGATCATTAAATTATAATAGTATTTACATATGAAGGCAAAATTACCTGACACTTTATCAACATAAACTATAATGAAATTATTTTTTAACTTTTTAATCTGATTTTTAATATCATTAAAAAAGAGAAAGAAATATAATTTCGTGTGTCTTTATCTTTAAGTTTTCAGACGATACAGTTTAATCAGGGTTTAAGAATAAATAAAGAATACAGAAAGTTATTCTCATACAACTGTATATCACAACACACCATCAAATATTCGACTAGCATAATCTTTTTCTCCAGCACTAGAAGGCAGATTTTGGGACACATTGTGACGTTTGAGAACATTAATGGTAGCGCAAGAGTTAGGAATTTAAAAATTTGGTTTATTTAAGTCACAGCCACAAATTACAGCTTATACATTTGCATTGAAATTAATTAAAATATTGATTGTTTCATCAGAGTTCAGAATGTGATATTTGTGAGGGAGGAGGCAACGCACCATTCTCTTCGGTGTTTTTCAACGGACTCCCTTTTCTGCTCTCTCCGAGGTGGGGCGGTCTCTTTCTATCCTCAAATTACATTCGGTTCGTGGACGGAGTGGAATTTTCTCACGGTCAACGGGTGCCGGCACGATGACAAAACCCCACAATATTTAAGGATGCACGTGTGCATAGGAACGCGGTTATCTTATCCACACACACAAAAGCTGATTTTTCACATGTGTGACGCGAAAACGTCATAACATGGTGAAACTGTAAAGTGCGTACAAACATTTCGAAAATGGGTACTTGTATTAATTTGTAATGTATACACACGCCCATTAGATAGCATTTGAGAGGCCGCAATGTTTGATAGCAAAATCAATTATTAAGATGATGAAGATAGTATATTTGACCTTCAATGTTGACATGTGGATTAAGGGAATAAATCAGAAGAGGCATTCAATCTCAATGAACTCAAATTCTTGACGTGACGAATGCGGAAATGAGACCAGCCGGCTCAAATGATGTTTCTTATCCAAACTATAAGGACATCTAAGTTCAATGGATTACAGAGTAAAATAATGTTCTGATTTCATATCAGAACAGTATTATTTCACACAAAAATTTATTTAACAAGTTTATTTAAGTAATTTCCATTAGTTTTAGCGTTAAAGGTTAGATTCATCTCAGTTGGAATTCAGTTTGAAAGCAGGGATATGTATTAAAAATAATCGTTGGTGCTGAATGAAATATTCATTTCGTCAAGGGGTTTCAGTTACCTAATAGCTTCTTAAAAACCATTCCATAAAAGAAAAAAAATGTTAAAACGATTATGAGATAAGGAGCTTAAAAAATATGAAAATGTACCAGAGACAACAGTTGAATTTTATTATGGTTCATATTTTAAGAGCTCATTATAAAAAGTGCGAAACGAATCACGCCCGAAATAAAATTAATTTGAAACTATTAATATTTGAATTTTCCCTCCTGCAAAAGAGAAAATGTAGCTGTAGTAAAACCCATTACAATTAAAGCAACCTTAATGCTGTTCCTTGTTAATTACTTCTAAGGAAATTTGTATCTCTTCCCCCGTAACTCGTGGTCTGTAGATAATTAATTTCTCATGAAGTCATTTGGTATCCGAGTACATATAAACAGGGAACTTCCCTACTTCATGAATAAAGTCGATGGCGGAGGTAAAGAGCACTACCATTAGAAGCAGGGATTCGATACAAATTGTTCTTTAGTACCCGTAAGAGACACTTGACTACAACAGTTATAAGTGAAATTTTTCAAAACATCTCCCCTTAGTTGCGATTAATTAAATAACGATATGGATCATATATTCTGAAAGGCGGCAGTAGAAACTCCACGCATACGAGATTCGAGATGCAACCGAAAGTTACTGTTGATGGTCAATGCCCATTATTTTTAATACATAAAGAAAAAAACTTATTGAAATTATTGATATTTCATTTTGTTTGAATAAAAAGAACAACGGTCCAACGGAAGTAAAATTTTAGATCCAATTCTAAATAAATGCAGATGCCAATTTCATGGCGGTTCAATGAATGTGCGAATATCTCAATTAAAATCCTGACATCCTCTCTCTTTACGGAATCAAACATGATCATTTTTTTTACATTATTCAATCAACATTTTCCATTAAACTTTGCATTTTTGTTTTTCCAAAAGCAAATTTAAATCCATTCGAAAAATAACGAATGCTTAAGTTATAAGGGCCCGTAGCAAAGAAAGGGTTCGCAAAGTTGCTGTGTCCAGAGAGTCTAATTTCTAAACAGTACAAAAACTGTTTTCTTCTGTCGTCGTGTTGACACACTGAGAAGAGCTTAGGCCAGCGATACTCAACCTTTTTAAGTGCTCTGAGACATTTACTTCTTGAAGGACCTTGTATTCAAAATTTGGCGGGAAATTCTTTGTCACGAAATCAAATTATATCAATTTTGCTGTCGGTGTCGCATGGGTACGAATTGATATTCTTTTTCGATTTGGAACGGTTACGGTTAATGATAACAGACAACAGTGGAGTAGAGAAAATTTTATGGGTGAAACTAATTTTTAACTATCTTTCACATCTTACAAACGAAAAATATTCGAAAAAAAATAAATCGTTTCAGGACGATTGGGAGGTAGACCATTTTGTAGAGAAAACCAAACATGGATCAGTAATTGTTTAATCTGTCACAAAATTGTTGTGTATAAAAAATACTAATAAATAGGAATCATTCAAGTACACTTTTCCTCGAAGATCTCGACCAAGAGGTGATAAATATGCTTTCTTGAATAATATCTTTGCAACAGCAACAAAGTGTTTTGTCCGTGGTAATATCACACAGCGGTAACAAAAACATGCTATGATGTTTGTTACATTATTGGTAATCATATGGAACCATTTACTGATGCAGAGATTGGGAAGGAGCGTTTCTTAAATGCTTCTAATTTAGTGTCAGTGACATATATATATATAAAATTTTAAAAAAGCAAAACACAGGAGTTATAATATTTTGATCAATTTTCCACATTTTTAATTTCCATTGTTATCTTGGTCTTAAAGCATTCCTCGCCCCATTTACTGGCATGCTGCGGCCCGCGTGAAGTAGCCGACATAGGTATGCGGCCCATCAGAAAAAAAGGTTGAGTACCCCTGCTTGCAAAATTTTTAAAGAGGCAATGAACGGTTAGCACGTTTTGGGGGAACAGGGCTGTGAATTTGTTTCCTTCTAATAACCGAAAAGAGACTCGTACATAAATTCAAATACCTAAATGATAAGAATTTAACGTAAAAATGAAAAACCTCTACCAACTGAATTTGAATACGTTGGGCATCACAATACAGATACACAAAAGATTATTATTTTGAACCATTTCCATATTAATACAACATCGAAAATTTTAAATACCATTCCGCAAACAGTATCATTCCCAATTACACAACTCTTAAAACTATTTTCCTATAAGCAATTTTAATCCGAAAAACTTTTCGCGATGGAAAAAGCTATTCATAAATATAATATACGAACATCACTGTTGTATAGATAAAAACATGTATGTGTCACATTGTTTCTAATTTCAACCTATATTGCATATGCACTTTGCTCCAAAAATACACATTTTTTATATCACATATAATGTTAAAAAATTCATTTGTCTACAAGATAAAATTATATATTTATTTTTACTCCACAGCATTTTCAAATTTCAGGGGCACAGTAAAACAAATCACGTATAACATACACAAGTGAATTTATAATCATATTGAACCACAATTCTATGTTTGTAAATCAGCACTACACGAGATGGTAGCATGAAATAGCAAAAAAAAAAAAAAAAATCTCAGCTGTGCAGCGAAGTAATCTATGATGCCAACTAAGAGTCGGTCACGCGACACTTCTGTGCATAATAAGCTCATTTTCATTTTCAGAGATCAAAAATAAACATTTATGGGAGAAATGGTAAAACAATCTCTTTATTTGTGCAGTTACAATTAAGGTATGTGTACGAGAAAGAATTCGGATTGTTAGGCCTTTACTGTCTAATAGAAAACATTTTATATATCTTTCTCATTTATTATAATACAGCAAAACGAAATCCAAGGTGGCAAAAGAATAAATATGCATGCTTAAATGCACTTGAAAATGATGAAATTTTGATTTTTTATAAAGGTATCTGTCTCAATAATGTAGAACGAAACGCTGTTCTTCCTTCTTGCGAAGAATATCTCGTAATTGTGCTTTCTGCAGTCAAAATAAATACTCAACCAGAAACGCATGAGTATTATGGAACTGTTGCTATAATATCTTGGTACGTCTCTTTCATGGTGCATTAACTACAATAAACATTATCACTCTCTAATAACAAATAACTTTATTTACAACTTCTAACTACTCACACCTTATTCTCTCTCTCATTACTAACTATATCTCCCATTTTATACATTACTAAAATCTCACAACTCATAGCACCTCAGAAATGCTCTACTCAAACTCTCTCGCGCGCTCCTTTCTCTGTCTCGTCCTACACGCTACTCCCCACCTTCCCTGGGTTACCCTTACACAATGCCGCTGTTGAAACAGCGCCATCTATAACCTTAACACATCGAGTAGAGATCCGTTTACGGAAAATTCACTCCTAAAAGGATTTAAAAAGCGTTGTATACAAAAATTCCAGATTATGAACTGTCAGACTCACATACTTGAAAGTTGATGAGCATGTTTTTTTTTTCTTGAATAGAAGTCCGCTAAGAACCGATTTAACGAAAATCGACTGCCATAGGGGAATAATTGGGGCTTATATTAAAAGAAATCCCTTTTTTTCGGACTGCTAGATCTACAGTAATAAAATTTGATATGCTTGTTACTTTTGCCGAGTTGAAATCTGCTAAGAAAGAGGACAAACAGAAATACTCACAAGAGGTTTTACGAGACATACTGATAAAAAGTTCCCGTTTTTGAACTATTCGACTTAAACTTGAAATTTTGCAAGCATGTTTATTTTGTTGAGAAGAGATGCACTAAAAATGGGTTTTGTGGAAATGAACTTTGGAGAAGGGGGTTACAGAAGCGTAAAAGATAATTCTACTTCGATTTTAGAAAGTTGTCCCGTCCTTTTTAACCCGCGGTCACTCGAGCTTGTTTTTGCTACCGTCGTTACTCGCAGGATGTAGAGAAAATCCCAAATTTTTAACACGTATTGAATTATGGAAGAAAAAATTATGATACATATTTATAAAGTTCAAGATGTTTTTTGTATTATACAAATAAAATTATTAAACTTATTGCATACAAATGAGACTAACATTCATTTAAATCGCGGTTTTGTGTATTCTTATTGGAATACTAAGAGGCTTTTCTTGTGGCTGGGGTGTACAGATGTGCGAGTGATCGTGGGTTAAATCAAAAAGTGAGGGTTATAAGAATGCTTTTCGATACAATCAAACGCTTAATGCAAAGACTTAGATATCCGTAACATATATATAAAGTATATATTCATACAACATCATGAAATATCCAGCGAAAGTGGTACGGCTAGAAACATATGTGAAGATCAGTGGCGCACACAGGAATTTTTCAAGGGGGGGGGATTCAGGGTCGAAAGTTCACCATTCTTGTATCATGCTCCTTTTGATTTTGTCGGTTTTCGGGAACAAAACACAGTAAAAAACTAATTATTGAATGTAGGAGTAGAAAGGTCCATTAACACCTGCTAAAAGGGATGGGTAGTTCCCCTCCCTCTTGGAATGTGGAATGTGAAGTTTCACCATTCGGTCTTTGGGTACGACGGAGTGAAGTCATGTCCGAGTGTTGCTAACTGTATAATAACAGTTTTCTTTAAATGTTTTTTTTAAATAAACCTTAATATTTAAAATTTAGACGCCATGTTCTTAATTTGTTTCCGTGCCCATTGATTAGAATGAAACTTTAGTGGCGCAGCCGATAATGATCAATCCTTAGCGGCAAACCCCATAGGATGAACGTTAGAAACGGAAATTTCGAGTTTTTTGGATTCCCGCGAAGAAATGAATCAGGTAAGAGTTTTGCTTGCAACTCCTGTAATGTAAGACGAGAGAAATTTATAAAATTATACTGTTTAATATCCATTTATTAAGAGAGAATTTTGATTTTATTTTTTGTATACGTCAGTGTACGTTTTTTTTTGCTCTGCATATCCATGCAGTTGTAACTTGTTGAACGCCAGTTCAATTTTGAATTATTATATACATCAGTATATATTTTATTAGTCTTGTTCCATATAAATGGAAAGCAAGTTTTAGAACATCAGTTCTATAAATTAAGGAAAACTTCAAAATCATTAATTCTCTCAGTATATTATTTTATTGCATATCCATGCAGTTATAAAAATTTTTGAACGCCAGTTCAATTGTGAATTATTATATACATCAGTATATATTTTATTAGTCTTGTTCCATATAAATGGAAAGTAAGTTTTAGAACATCTGTTCTAAAAATTAAGAAGCTTCAAAATCATTAATTCTCTCAGTATGTTATTTTATTGCATATCCATGCAGTTATAAAATTTTGAACGCCAGTTCAAATTTCAGTTATTATATATCAGTATATTTTTTTTTATTATTTCTTGTTCCATATCAATGGAAAGTAAGTTTTAGAACATCAGTTCTATAAATTAAGGAAAGCTTCAAAATCATTAATTCTCTCAGTATATTTTATTGCATATCCATGCAGTTATGAAATTTTGAACGCCAGTTAAAATTATTATACATCAGTGTATAATTTATTATTTTTGCTAGTAAGGGTTAGAACATCAGTTCTAAATTCAGTTATTCCTGCATTCAGAATATTTATGTTACACTCTGACAGATATAGTTCGAATCAGTTCGCGATTTATATGTGTATTTAACATTTTTTTTAATACATTTTATATAGGATTGTTGCTGATAAGTAACTACCCGAATTACTTATTGTATTTTATGAGAGTTTTGGAAAACTCATTAAGCTGTATATTCCAAGTTGTTTAATACGTATAATTGGTTAATTGTATTCGTATTTTGATGCATTAAGTAATGTAAATCGGTAAAATATACGAGTTATTTGAAACAGTTTGTGTAATCGAAAATTAATATAGAAAGATATTGTATGTTTTTTTTCATGATATTGTATTTATTTATTTTTGTAATGCACAATAATAAGTTCATGTCAGTGAATAGCAATTGAGTTTATTGAAAAATTAATGCTAAAGAGAGAGAATAATACTTATTTCATGTCAATGAAATTATTTTGTGTTTATGTACGCATAGTATTTTTCGATCAATGTGAAAAAAAATATTTTCAGTTTAAATTGGAGATAAAACTACCGAAATATTTTGTAGTGTTCCATTATTCCAGCCAGGAATAGATTAAGTTGTGCATATAGGTAATATTTTAAGTGATTATTGTGTATCAGTAATATATTAAGTAATTATTTATTAGTTATTTAAGTACACTTGGTATATTGCGAAATATATAATACATTATTCTAGAATTCCTCCTAATTCATTGACTGTTGTGTTAGTGTAGCGAATGCTTATTGTTGTGTGTTTTAAACAAAGATATATTTGTGGTATTTAATTTTTGGCAATCCCTTTTGGTGTTATTTTCATTTGATTATTTGTTTAGTTGCGGTATATTGGAAAAAAGTTTTCAAATGGCATTTTTGGAGAAAGCTAAAAAGCAGGATTTAGTTTTGTTGGCTGAGGAGTTAGGTCAGAAGGTATCAGATAAAATGACGATTATAGATTTAAAGAATATCATAATCGGTAGCAAAGATTACGAAGAAGAGTTCGTTAGAGCTCAGTTATCTGTTATTTCAGAGGAACGCGTTGAAAGGGAAACAGAGGAAAAAATCGCCAGGCAACACGCAATCCAGCAGCTGCGCTGGGAATCAGAATTGAATGAACTGCGGTTAGAAATCGAAAGTATTCGGTCGAATGTTAAGCGGACGAGTTGTGCAGAAGATCGTAAGAATACATCTTCAAATTACCGAATTAGTATCGGGAGGGCCGGGGAACATATGAGGGAAACATCTCCTGCTGTGTTGATGGCTGAAGCTACGATACCAGTAACTACTCCTATCAAGGAAGAAAATGGAATGGACGATTTAAGGGTTGTTAAGTCAAGGTCAAGGGTGAGCAAGAAATGGTGAATGCTGTCTTGGACACAGGTGCCCAGATGCCCGTGGTAAGACCAGATGTTGTCGAAGGACAAAGCATTGATAATAGAGGGTCAATTCAAATAACGTCTGCATTTGGGGAGCATGAAATGGGTGAAGTAAAAGAATCCAACATCGAATTGAATGACCTTAGGCACGGTGTTGTGCCTGTCTCTAAAAATTTGGTTAACGACATGTTAATCTGTTCCTCTGATTATGAAGTATTAATAGAAAACTCGCGCAAATTATTCGCAATCCTGCGAAAATTCGAGAACCTTCAAAGGAAGAAGGAATTATTAGTTCAACAGATTCAAAATCAGTTTGCAGCCAAGAAGTGATCACCAATCTACGTCCTGAGACTTACACAGTCTTTATTGAATGTTCCAAACGGAGATTTGGTTGCAGTTAAAATTAATGCATCGAATGTCCAAACAAATGGACAAGGTATAAAAGAAAGCAAGAGAGAGGTTGCCTTTACTTGTGTATTTAAAAATAGAATCTTGTATAGTAATAGGCGGGATCAGCCCCGTAAGGAATGTATTTCCGAATTTATTGACTCAATCCTGGTGCAATGTTGTCGTGATCTCATAACAGGTACTGTTAAATTGGAGTTGAAAGCAGGATTGGAAGTATTTAAGGTTCGCGTGGATATTTTATGGACAATAACATGCATTGGTTGCTTTTTGTCGCTTTTGGGATTGAAAAGGATTTTTCTTGCTTTCATTCTACATAGAAATTGGAAGAAAAAAGAGAAAGAGAATTTTTTAAATGTTTAAAAAACCCATGGTACAATAAAAGAAGAATTAACGTTTGGCTGAAGGCTTACGCATGTAAAAGTACTGAATTATCCAGATTGCCTGCTCCTGTTAAATAGATAAGATTTAAGCCAATGATTATATATATACTTAACGTTTTTCTGTACCATAATTTCTGAAAACTGCTAAAGATTAAAACTTTGGCTTCTATATATGATTTGCTAATACATGTTGTATAACTATTTTAGATTTTGTGCAATATTTTTAGTAACTTGTCTTTTATATTGTAATATTTTTGAGTATTATTTGTGGTTGTATCTTGTATGGATATTAATTTTCTAGCATATTAATGTGATTTGTAAATCTATTTTTTGGGAGTTGTATTAGCAAAAGCTCTTTTTACGTGATACCTGGAACAAAAAATTTCTCTCGTTATCTCGTTTCTTGCCATGTATGTATGCATGTGTTTTTTGTTTTTGTTTTTTATAGTTTCTTTTCAGCTGCATCGTCCTGGAATGACGGATGAGCTTTTTAAGGGGGGAGGTGTAGGAGTGGAAAGGTCCATTAACACCTGCTAAAGGGGATGGGTAGTTCCCCTCCCCCTTGGAATGTGAAGTTTCACCATTCGGTCTTTGGGTACGACGGAGTGAAGTCATGTCCGAGTATTGCTAACTGTATAATAACTGTTTTCTTTAAATGTTTTTTTTTAAATAAACCTTAATATTTAAAATTTAGACGCCATGTTCTTAATTTGTTTCCGTGCCCATTGATTAGAATCAAACTTTAGTTTGAATAAATAATTAGCATTAAATAATAAAATTAATCATTAATAACAAATACTTAATTAAATTTTACGTACTATATACTTAGAATTACAATCAATCGGGAAAAAAATCAAGGGCTTTGGGGGGGATCCGGACCCCAGGACCCTCCCACCGAATAGCAAGTAGGTCCCACTGGTGAAGATGCGCCACTGGTGAAGATCCTTTCACACACGCGCAAAAGATAATTTTGAAGCGAAACTTTTAAATTCAGTCTTTAATGTTTTTTCTTTCGTCGAAGCAAATTTGAGTAGAAATTTATACCCTAACGAGAGGGGGAAATGCCACATTGACAAAACCCGGAGTTTCCTGAGAGTTCAAGTTTTAAGGCTGTTTTCGCCATACGTTTGACAGCGTGAACTTGACGTGGAGCACATTTTCAAACAGAAGAAAGGCCTCAATTTTTATAAAAATGTGTGACATGGTAATGCATGCATTGGTTTATAGTACAGTGTCTTTAAAATTTCAAAATATTTCATAAATAATTCGTTTTTCCTTCTTAAAATGTAAAGGGAGAGCTCATTGAGCATGACGGTAGAGGAGAAAAGACGAGAAACACATTTTATAAAAGGAAAAACGAATCAACTCGGATAAAAATGAGTAGTATGATAAAATAAGTGAGTCTCTACAGGATAGTGAAGCCAGAATATATTATTGTTCGAGTACTTTTATATCTGAAAAAAATTCCGAATTTGGTTCCTATTCTTTAACATTAGCCGAAAGACAACCTTAAAGTTCCTCATTTTAAACAATTCAGGAATAAACCATCCGTATTTGTGAAACTGAACAGTTATTTAATTTTAAAACAATAAAACGAATGTAAAGACAAGCGGATATAACAGAGGAAGAACAATACGATAATAAATTTTTGACACCCATAAAACTTTAATTTTTTTCTGATTTACGGAAATCCGAAAACAATACACAATCGCGTTTTACATTCCAATACCTAAGGAACAAAATGCGATGGAAAAGAAACGAGAAGAAATGCAATATTAAGAATAAATAACCTAGACACACAGCGAAGTATCAATTGCAGGAGCATTTAGAGTTCGAGACGCGTGGAAAGAGAAACATCAAATAAAAGAAATTTTACGGTTCAGTAAAAAAGATTACAACGGAACGCTTTCAATTCAGAAATCCGGCGTAATTGATTAAATAAAGCACAAGATGAGAGAGCTGAAATACGAGTTCGCGGATAATTGAAGGACAGCGTTTGTATTGGTGGAATGAATAAACGCGCAACTAAAAATACTGAACGAACAAAGACAATGGTTACGACTGCTAAACGCGATGTGAACAAACACATAGTAGTGTATAAACGCACCTTATCAACAAACTTGGAAATACACAATGGATCCCGATTCAGTCGCTAAATTAATTGTCGCACTTCAAAGCAATGCGAGGGCAGGTGGTGGCGGACCATGGTCAAGTGACGTGGACGACACCTGAGCTCCTAACTACCACACCACACCAACGGGAGGACGTTTGAGCTGTCGACAGATTTAACGTGCATCGCTCTCCTATACGGCGAGTCTTGAGTGGTATTGGGCACGAACTCGGGACAAGGCCAGACACGATACGATACCTTGACCACTCGGCTACCGCGGCCCCATTCGTGATTGTGAGTCTCAATCAAGTGACGAGGACGGCATTGGAGCTGCACCTTATTCTACAAACTTCCATATCACATCAACATGAGGACTTAGAGCCTCAACAAATTCAACGCGCATCAGTTCCTCTGTATCAGGGGTTCCCAAACTATTTTGTCTCATAGACTCCTTGCCTTTTTTTTTTTCAGTTTTGGGTAGATTCCCTACTTAGTATTGAATTTTTGCAAATTTATCAACTTAAATGTCTTTTGGGCAGCTGATATAGAGCTACTCTAAAAGATTTAAATTACTAAATGTAGCGAGGTACAGTGTTTAAAACTTAAGACACACACGTTAATTAATTAAATTAAAATTTAATTAATCTGTAAAATATTTGTTACATAAATTAACAGCGCAAGAAGCAATTGCTTTTAATGATATGGATGACTCTCAGTTGCTTCATCCATTCTGATGCTTCCAAAATTTGTAATTATCCGTTTTTAAACTAAGATCTTTGTAAGTGCATATATCGATCAGTTCCTCTTGTTTAAATATGACCGTATTTATTAATTGCCTACCATGTAGGGATGGCGATTCTTTTCGAAAAATATCGATCTTTGAATCGATTCGAATCGCAACCTGATAAATCGATTCACAAAAAAAGCGGGGTCTAAAAGATCGATTGCTAAAAAATCGATTTTTCCCCCAAGTCTGCATTTACAATGCAAATATGAATCTATTTTATATTTGAAAAACAAGATAGATACCATAATAAACGATCTCTTATCAGTAAAATCAGGGGATTTTTTTTAGTTCAGTTAAAGACAGTTACAATTATTTTTATTACCATATCGAAGTATCAGGTATAAAAGACGACATTTATTTTCTAAATGTATTTGGTACATTAAAAAGTTTAGAAAATAGACTACATAGCTTATAGGTCCCAATGATTAACATCTAAACTGATTAAAAACAACAGTCTGTCAAGTCAAACTGGGATCCAAGCGGTTCCGCTCATCCCTTGCGATGTTGCCGGCAATCGAAAAAGGAGTTCACAAGGAACAGATGATATAGATAATGGCTATTGAGTGAACGAGATGTGATAAAGAGTGTTTTTGTTCTTGCCAGTAAAGTATAGGATCATATTTCGGGTGCACAACCCCCTGCGATAAATCGTGTTTAAATTCCTCGTTTTTTAAATGCTTTTTATAAACTTTATGGTTTTTACCAAAACGGAAAAGATCGAATGCCGATTTTCTAGGGTGAAATATCGATTAACTGAATCGATTCAATGCAACATATCTATTTAAAAAATCGATTTTTTTTTGGCCCGAGAAATCAATTTTTCGATTAATCGGTCTCAGATCGCCAAACCTAGTTTCAAAATCTGAATAAAGGGCATTTAAATTCTGAACGTAGGTTAAAATGTCATTTTCCTGGAAGATTGTCTGTGACAAATTGAGAAACTGGGTCCATTCGGGACGTCCAATATTATACTCCTTGGCTTAATTCTGGTAAGAAACGCTGAACTGATGGTCCTTGTAACTGCAAATTAACCTCATTAAATTTAATAAATAAATCTGTTAAATACGTAAGTCTGGTTTAAAGGTAAATCTGTTAAACATAGGTAAATTTTCCTTTAAAATTAGTCACGATCTAATTTAATGAGAGACTATCTTAGACCCTATTCACAGCTCATGGACTCCTAAATTATTTTTTCGCAGACATGGACCCCTTGCAAGTCTTCATAGACCCACGGGGGTTGATATAGACCCCACTTTGGGAATCACTGCTATGTAGGATGTGTCTTCGGTGGCACAAGGACTCAAACGCACGACGACCCGTGACCATGTCTATCGTGACCACATTCGATATTAAAGGAAAACAATACATGTTTAAAAAAAATTGTTAAACACATTTTCGGTCATTATTTCAACCAGACACAAAAGTCTGCCCAATCCGGAACCACGGTCAGATGATGAAGTGGACACCCGATTTGAGGTACCGCGCCAACGTGAGGACTGTGTGTGAACTCCAACAGATTTAAAGAGTATCAGCTATTTTTTTGGAAATAGAACACTCTAATCCACAAAAAGCATTGCTTTCGAATCCATTACTCTATCAACCAAGAGAAGTACATATCGTCGGCATTCAAATCAAGGCTACTGAACGGTGTATAGGTCGAAGGGAAATTAGGAATTCCAACAAATCCCTAAAGGAGATGATCAGCTGACGGGAGATGTTAAATAACGTCTCTTCAAGGCCATTTCCCTGATGAAAGTAAAGGATTTAATCAAATCTCTGAACTGTTTCAGTGAAATGAATTAGTCAGGATTTGCATTGGCAAAATGCTATAGGGGAAGACAACTGGGGGGTCGAGTCCTTGTACTTCCTAACCATACAGGTAGTACTATCGATCCCCTAAATGTCAACCCCATATCTCTAAAAAAATGGCACCATAGGATTAAACATAGGGATTGATTGACCGTCTAATTTTCCAATTATTTGTTAATTAGTTTCGAATAAATGTGTATTTCCTTGACTATTGTTGTATTATTTACTTCTACTTTTAATAATGCACCCTATTTGTTAAATAAACACTTTTAAACTCTTGACAATATTGTTTAAGTGATCATCTTCCTTAGAGATTTGATGAGATTCCTGATTTCCGCATTTCCCTGCGACATACATTTAGACTTTCAGATGTTTACTGAAAAAGGCCAATGGACTGTAAAAATAAATGATGATTTATTGAGAGCGAGAGTTGGTGCGTCGTGCTCCGTGGATGACGTTTTCAGGAATACTGAATACAAATTAAAAACAAAAGATGAATACTAGCGCCATCTGTACATGCGGGCAGTGCCGATTTAAGCTCATTTCGGGCACTGGGCGCAGAAGAACTACAGACCCCCTTGGCACTGGCGGATCGAAATTTATAACCAGAAAATCTGGTTGAATCCAGCTAATCCGGGTCTTCGGTGCCCAAGATCCCTGGGCGCCCAATGGATAAACCGTCACTGCCCGCGGGTCGTAACAAAATTTACAGCTATTGTTTCGAAATAGACAAATTCAAACCTTTGGATGGTTATGAAAAATAGGCACAGCGAAATTTGGAAATATATGGTGCTTGGAAATGAAAATCCAGAAATTGGTTGATTGTTTTTAACATCGCAGTTCGAAGCCATCGAAGACTTTTGGCGAGGAAATTCGTAATTGTAAATCACGGTCAAGCAGTAGTGCATACAAGAGCTTTTCGGGGGGCAGGCCGAAAGTCAACCATTCTTGTATTATGCTCCAATACGCCGCCCAACATTTTCTTTTGATTTTGGAGATTTTCGGGTGAGTGAGTAAATATTAACGTCTCATTGTTAAGCTACACGAGGGCTTTTGGCGATGGACCACGTCATTTTGAACCATGGTCAAGTGACGTGGACGACACCTGAGCTCTCCTAACTACCACACCACACCAACGGGAAGACGTTTGAGCTCTCGACAGATTTAACGTGCATCGCTGCCCTACACGGCGGTCTTTAGTGGTACTGGTCTCGATCTCATGACATGATTGCCATGATCCGATACCTTGACCACTGGGCTACCGCACCCCTTGGCGATTTTGGGGAGAAAAACAGTAAAATAATTTATTGAATAAATAATTAGAATTAATTAATAAAATTAATTATCAACAACAAAAATTAAGTGGCTATCTATCAGGCTATCTGAGCTTCCGTGTCCTTATTCTGGGGTGCATGAGCAGATTTTTCGGTCAAGTGGTTAGTCGGACGCGGAACCCCCAGTATTCAGTTCCTAAGAAAACTTGGTACTCATTTATCGATCCACTGAAGGGATGAAAGTCTGAGTAGATCTTGCCCAGCCCGGGACTTGAACCCCGGCCCTGTGATGTGGAAGCGCGAAATGAATTTTACGTAATATATACATAGGATTATAATGAATCAAAAAAAATCAAGAGGTTTTGAAAGGGAGGGGGGTCCGGCCCCGGGGATCCCCTTGTGTGCGCCATTGCGATCAAGTAACCGCACCATAAGTGCTGGTAATCTCCAAATTATTATTTTCAGGAGAGCAATTTTAAGAAAAAAACGCGAATAATTATTACAATTGGTGGTAGTTCTGAAAATAATTTGAATTTTTCAAAATTTCTAGTTGAGCCTCTGTAGAGAGGCCTGAGCTACATACAGGCAAAATATTATTATAATAGAAGCATTTTTCACAAAAGGAGAACATTTGGAAAAAAAGATAATTCTAAGTTAATTTTTTGCCAAAATATTGTATTTAAATAAATTTTTTTATCAAAATGTCCTTAAAACAATTTTATGCATATATTCTAATCTAAGTGGCACTAAATATCATGAAAATTATCCATTTATGCACTTTTGCAAAATCACGGTTCCGAACGTAGTCGGATACCTTAACTAATCTGCAATCCTTTTCGTTAAATTTTCGAAATAGTGAAAGAAACTGTGAAAAGAAACTGTGAAAAGAGGATCACACAATGTAATAAAAAAAAAAGAAAGAAAACTTAAGAAAAAGAAAATACAAGAGCGGACTTACATAAATTATTTATAAAGAATACTTGTGTGTGTGTGTGTGTGATAACACAGTTTTTTTTTTTTTAAGTATTCTTTGAAAGTAAAATAAAACCTGTAAGATAGAAAACAATTTTTCTTCTTGGCGTTATCTTAAGGCTGAAAATTTAATGAAACCTTAATTGCCTGTAATTGATTCATGAATATTTAGTATTCTTTCAAAGCCTTAATTAAAGAAGAAAAAAATCTTCGAGAATCTCAAAAGACGCATTCATCCCCAAAAGGATTTTAAAAATAAACAATTTTATAAGAGTAACAAACATTTTCATCAGCTTTATTTTCCCAAAGAGAGTTAGATACGGCCACAAGCAACGTAGAACGATTTAAATTTATTGCAGATACAAAATTAAAAATGGCGATTCCTGCAGAGTAAAAACTCCATTAAATATTCCAATCCACACCGTTGTTTCACCGAAGATTCTTACAAGAGAAAAACGAATTTCAAATTTTCACTCGGACAAATTCAGAAAAAATGCTTATTTGTCTTTTACACGAAGTCCCTAATATTTTTTTTTCTGTAGACAATTAACGAAATATTTTAATTACACCTTTGTTTTAAAGTAAAGTTTAATTTTAACAATTTTACACCTACGACTACCTATGTTAATTCGTAGACCACTAGATACATAAGCTAGCATCGAAATCTCCTTCTTCAAACTTGCACATCGCGCAACAGAAGTTTTGCCTTCAATTTTAAACAGTTGACTTTATTCTGAAAGACGGTCTCACAGAAACTAAAAATGAATTAGCTACATTGCAGTCAAGTCAGCGGCAGAATATGCGTAGTAACAGCGTACATTTCTTTCCACATGATACATGCTAGGGTTGGAAATATCTATTCAAAACCAAGCCAAGAAAACTTTTTCATCAACCCAGAATTAAAAACATCTAAAGTGCGCTTTAAGGAATTACATTTTTTGTAAAATTATTTAAAAAACACAGCATCATTTTAAGATGGATATCATTAGCAAAAAAAAATTTCTACAGACAGTTATGCGGACAAGTATCACTGTTACTGCAGAGATAGGATGAAAAAATACCAAACCTAAATTTGCATAGTACTGTGTTAGAAATAATTATAACACAAATGGGTAGAATGCTCATAGGGGCACATGATCTCCGAAGAGGTCTTAATCCCCTACCTTCAAAAAGTGTATGGGGTTGACATTCACAGATAAAGCTTGCCATGATAAGTTAAAGTATGAAAAATTAAACTAAAAATTGGATTTAAAAATTAAAATAATGATTGCACTGTTAGAATAAAAGGAAAAATTGCTGGAGCCTAATTAAATGAGAGAGAAATTTAAATTAAAAAGAGAATAATAACAGTCTGTGTCAACATATAATCAATCTCGAAAGAGATTGAATTCAGCCGACTTGATCTTGATGATAACACAAATATGATTCTTTTTATTAGATATCTTCTGCAAAAACGGCGTTTTTACAGCATTATTAAAACTGCCTTCTAATAATCGTACCGTTCGTCAACAGAAACACTTCCAACAATTATGTTGCTAAAACAAACATCCAAAACAATACTTCCTAACAACATTTAATGAAACTGTTCGCATTTCAGTCAAAGCCAACTGAAGATCCAGTCTAATCCCCCCGGAGCCCTTTCGAGTAACCTTTTACAAATTCACGGCGTGTGCGTACTTTTCCAATTACGTCCACTCAAACAGCCCTTTCACAACAAAGATAATCGCATTGAAATACAATCGATTAATAAATTTATTACATTTTGAGCAACGCTGTTTCAGGCGATTCGTCGGGAGCTCAGGGGTTATTAGATTTGTCAGAGTGGGCGTAAAGGGGAGGGGCAGTAATGGCATTGTATGAACTTATGATACTTTCACACATTTCGTCCCACCAACTTCTCTTCGAAGTTGTTTCTGAGTGAAACAAGGAGAGTTGTTTGGAAATAACAGGAGAAAATGAGTTAGGGTCACGAAGCAACGACGAGAAATTTCAGATCAAAGACAAATATTTGTCAATGTGTGAATGAAGATTGTTTTAGTCATCATCACGTATAAATTCTCATATCGGCAATTATTAACAATGGTACACGATAAGGCCTGAGGGAAAGGACATATTAGTTTGAAAACGTTTTTCAGTAGAAACACGATTACACTGTGATGTAACAGAAAATGCCTCGAGGAACAGACCTTGTAAATTTGAGCCACGGTCAAGGGACGAGAACGCATCTAACCTGGTAAAGGCCGACTTCCACGACATAGTCCGTGAAGATTTTGAATCAGTCATTTACCGGGGATTCCTCGTTATTCCCCCATCACGGATCTTCATGGATCGTCTTGATGTGGAGTTAAAGGACAGGATTTCCAGGCCACCGTAATCGAAGAGTTATGGTCCCGAGCGCCAATTTCAGTCGAGTCGAGAGTTTCCGATTCTAAGTCGAATTGAGACACCCAATTCCTTAACCTGCAGTATAACAGGGTCAATCGACGGCCACAAGTAGGCATGGAATGGATGTGAAGAGTGAACCACTAGCACAGTGAGTGAATATTAACGTCGCACTGTTCAGCTACACGAAAGCGTTTTGGCAATGGACCTCGTCATTTTGAACCATGGTCAAGTAACGAGGACGACACCTGAGCTGGCACCCCCTCTCCTAACTACCACACCACACACCAATGGGAGGACCTATGAGCTCTCGACAGATTTAACGTGCATCGTTGCTTTACACGGCGGGTCTTTAGTGGTACTGGGCTCAAATTCAAGAAACGCCCGCCACGAACCGATACCTTGACCACTGGGCTACCGCAACCCCGTCGTTCCCCTACACGGCGGGTTTCCAGTGGTACTGGGCTCGAACTCTTGATACGCCAGCCACAAACCGATACCTTGACCACTAGGCTACCGCGACCGAACTACCAGCTCAGATGCCAGCCATCTGATCATCTAACATTGGTTCAAAATTACAAGCTCTTCGCCAATACCCGAATAACGACGCTTCAAAGTGCAAAATTAAAAATAAAGAGTCAATCATGCGGCTCTAACAAATACCAAATCCCTCCACCTCTAAGTCAGAGATGTTAGGCTTTATTTCCAACGAGTTCTTTCATAAACACTCGTTCAAGGAACCTTAATAACAACGTTGATTTTAGTTTCGCAATCTATATTGGGCATTTGATGCTCTCGTTGTTTCATAATAAGTGAATTGCATATTTATGGTAAATGAGAGCACTTAAATAATCCCCCCCCCCCGAATGTTTGAAGATTCGTCGATTTGATTTGCCTCACGCTTCGAAGTGATTAATTCAATGGTAACTAATTAAAAAACCAGTAATGTGTGAATAATACTGAATTAATAACGAAAATAATAAACGTACCCCAAAACAAAAAGAAAAATAATTTAAAAATCATGAACTGAATAATTTGTTCAAAAGCTATTGAATTGTAGTCAAGCCTCATATTTTGGTAACACACAAGCACTATATTTTTCATCAAGAACTACTTGTTTTGATAATTTTGTATTTAATTAATAAAATTATTTGGGGCCATGGTAACCTCAAGTCGGATTTTCGAAAATTTGTGAATTTATATTTTCATTAAAACTACTCGCATAGAGAATGTGATGTGTTCTTCGTTCAGTCTAATTTAGCTACTGAATTCTCACACACAATGTTGGAGAGAGAATGATGAGTAATTTTAAATCACTAATTTTGGTAGAAAATTGTGATGTTCGTAACCAGATATTTATCGGATAACTTAAATCCAAATAAATAATTACAAATCTTTTTCGAGAAGGTAATGAAACTTTATTTTACAATTTAAAAACTGAGATAATAAAAAAAAATCTTTAATTGAAATGCCAAGTAAACTTCTCCCTTTTTGCTATGATGTATGCGAGTTTGCGTGCTTGAAAATACAAATCTACAATTTTTCTGGCGTAACACAAAATAAGTATTTTAAACAATTTCAGAAGGATTAAAAAAAAAGTGAAAGGGCTATTCTTACCAACTAATACAAGGATAACATTTCTATTTGATGATGCAAGTTGAACTTTCATACTACTTCCGAATGTTCAAGAAGAAATCACCATTAACAATCCGTGTTTTATCAAGCGATAGGTTGTTGT
Organism: Trichonephila clavipes; assembly: GCA_019973935.1. Classification (NCBI taxonomy): domain Eukaryota; kingdom Metazoa; phylum Arthropoda; class Arachnida; order Araneae; family Nephilidae; genus Trichonephila; species Trichonephila clavipes. The sequence goes on along the minus strand of BMAU01005394.1, from coordinate 381,987 downwards.
GCTTTTAATACCTTGCTAATCAAAAATTCAAAAATGAGTGCTAAACTCTTCATGCATGGATTGCACTGCACAATCCTATTATGCATGCCTACTCGCTTAAAAGCTGGTTATTACAAATATTACGTGCAAAACCGATAAATTAAAATGGATAACAACGGAAAAGTTTCTATGAAAAATATGGTAATCACATAATGCTCGTGCATGCATCCGATTCAACTATTTCAAATTATAGGGTTTTGTTTGGGAATTATTTTAAGTAAATTGCGCGCGCGCCTGGTGTCGTTAAATATTAACTAATATTTCAGAACGCTAGATCGTGATTTTACCGTTTTTTTTCCCTTTAGACTTTCGAAATGAATAAGGAAGCTTACATTTTGTTTTGTTTTTATTTCAAGGAAAAGTTTTAAATATTATTTTGTTTTTATTTCTCTCGCTCTCTCTTTTTCAGCTTAAAATTAATTGTGTAACAAAAAAGAATAAACGGATATTACAGAATGAACCCTTAAGTAAGGTACTAAATTTAGAAATACTAACTTAAAACGATTCAAATATTTTTTAACAAAAGAGGTTTGAAATTAAACATCGTGGTAGCAAACAAAATTACAGCATCTCAAAAATTCGCAACGCTTTCCGTGGCATTCAATTAGAAAAAAAAAAATTAATAACGTTTTTCAGACGATTATAAATCTCTTCGTTTCCCAAGAATTATTTTTTTAAGCAGCATGGAAAATTTATTCTAAAATTTCTTTTCAAAATTGTACGCGTGAAATTAAATAAAAGCACCACTTAATGCAAACATTATAAAAATGAATATGTTTTTTTCCCGTATCATACACCTTGCTGTAAATAACATGTGTAGAATTCTTTTTTTTTTAATAAAACATTTTAAAATCAAAACGTAAAACACTAATATTTGAGATCTCAATTCGATTTCAAATATTAATAAAGAAAAAAAAATAATAAAATTCATATACTTCTTGAAGGCTACTGCATAGAATGAAAAGAAAAACTGAGGTACAAAAATTAAAGAAACACCACGAAAAAAATACATACAATTTGCTTGAGAGAAATGGCAACTTTGGAACGCTTATTTGCTGAACCACGTGATGAAAGTCGTATTCTAAAGTCGGCTTAATTCGCACGAAAAAAAAGAGATTGTGTGCAAAAATGTATTATGAAAGCATCGTGCATTTGCTTATATTGGGAAATACTAGTTTTGGTGAAAGACACGCACGTACATTTTCAAAAAATTGCGTGTAAAATTCATTTCATGGAGGAAATTCTGTAAACCTGGTATAACTGAAAATGGGAATAATTCAACATTTGTTCAAAAAATGTGACTAAAATGTTGAGAAATAAAATGTTTAAACGTGGTTCTCTGCAGAGCAATTTCCCGAAAAATACTATAGCAGCATTGTTTTCTATTTGATGTGTAATACCCCCTTCCCCACCTCACATACATACACATAAATGAAATTTGAATCATGCGGTTTGGAAGCCTTTTTTACCACAATAAATTCAACAGATATCGAAAAACGTGTTATCCAGGAAACTGAGATAACAGAATAACATATCGCGATTATATATTTGTAGCATAACATTTATTCATGTTTTTCCCCTACGTGTTGCAACTCAGTAACACGTACTGCATTTTCTATAGTTGTTCTGTTTTAAAAATAAGATTTTTCTTAAAAGTTTTGATAAGATTCAAACAAAAAAGTGTTTTAAGGCTTCTTTTTAAATCTTCTGATAATGTAATTTACATGCATACAGAAATCCACCAAAAATGCCAAAACCCAGATTAAGCTAAACAGATTTTTAAAGTAATGTGGTCCTAAAAATATAACAAATAAACGTGGCCTCTTTCTTCACATAACTTAGGACAAAAAACACGTCAAACAGTTTTGATACTGCCCTGAATTGGAATTTAAAGAATATTTATTATGAAAACATTTTATAAGCAAAATATAGAGACATTTGTAACAATGTCCGTGAGGTCTATCCTCTTTAATTCGGGCTTCTTACAGTTCAGCTAAATAGGCACTTTGAGCCGGAACAACTCCTCAAACGAACGTCACTACTAAACAGTATATAGTCAGAGAGATAAGGAATAGTTGCTATGTGGACAATATAGCCGCACTGGCGTAGCTAGTCCTGAGTATAAAAGGCACTTATTTGAAAGTGCCAGAATGTTACACATATTGGAGCTCCTGTAGCTTGGGGTAGCTACGCCCCTGCACACTAGTGAGTTTCTAAATTACAGCCGCTCTAAGAAGAGATATTGGAGGATTTCTCTTGGGGCAATTTCAGAGGTTGAGTCTCATTTCAGATAAGTAACCGTTGTTCCCCATTATTTAGTTGTTTTGTCTGCAAAGCGCGTGCTTAGTTCTAACGCTTAAAAAAGTAAAAGTGCATTATTGTGGATATCTGTCATTTCGTGTTCGATTTAATGGCCTCTCAATCCCTACTGCGTTCGAATCCCCATAGGAATCTCGACGATCAACGAGATCTCTAGTTCAACCGACACAAGAAGGTACCGCGACATATTAACTGCAAACATTATAATTTAATAAATATGCGCGTTAGTCCTTGCATAGCCATAAATTTGAAGGGTTGCAACGGGAACAATTCGGATTTTTCTACTAATCCTCTTGGGCAAAATATTCTTTTACTGTGATTTTAGTTTAAAAACCGGTTTCAAAGAGATGACTAGCTTTTATGCAAATGTAACAACTATTTAAACTCTGACGTGAGGTTAATCGTTGATCGTTAAGCGTGAAATCTAAGAATGTGATTGGGAGATCACTCTTTCTGAAATTAATATTCGTCGTAGAATCCGCCTTGAGTTGCGGAAGAAAATAACATTGGAGCTTACTGAGCTATCAGGGTTCGAGAAGGATCTTCACCAGAAACTCCTACTGAAGCTGAGTGGTTTTCAATAATGTTATATATCATATTTAGTGTTAGGATTTCAGATTGCTCCCAGAGTAAGGCTATAAAGTATATTTTCATAAAGTGTTAAAACTAGAATAAAAGTAACTATTTTTAACATATCTGCTTATCAACGGCGTTGCACACGTGACCTTCGGGCAGCGACAGGGTGAAAAATATTCCACATTAGACAGAATTTTTCTCTTCTTTTCAAGAAGTAAATCGTTTGATCGTCTACTCATATCAGAAGTATAAACACTGAACTTCTAACCAACAAGCCCAAAATTCATTTTATCATAAAGCAGAATAAGTGGGTCTGTAAGATTAAAGAATTCATAGAACTCCACTAAAATCCACCAGAGTTACAATTTACGGCTCAGCACGATGCTTTCCATTTGAAAAGGAAATGGTTAATAATATCGGATTAGATACAGAGTTTTTGTATCTGCTTCACTGGAAACACTAAGTGCTCGAATTATAACGGAAAACACTGTTTCGGCGTTTTATTATTGATTGATTTTAAATTGATTCGATCCGAGATTAATCCGATTTCATGCCAATATTGTGTTTTTAATTCAGTTTAAACGTAAACACTCAATTAAAGTACAAGAAAACAACATTTCGAAAATCTTTTCCCAGAAAAGAATTTCTTCCCCCCCTTTCGTGCTGTCATTTTAAAAATTATAAACTTTTCCTCTACAGACGAACACGTGACTGCTGCTGATCTTTAAAAAGGCACGTACATTGTGAAAAACAATTAATCAACAATAGGGAATCACTCGTATCAACACTTCCCAGCCCTGAAAAGGATGAGAATGTCTTGATACGAATTAAAAAAAATTATGAGCTTTATTGTTATAGTAGTTTTCTTTTGCAAGACTTCACTCACTCTAATTATCCCCCCCTGCGCCATGTAAGTTTTTGATCACGTTTTGTATGGCAACTTAACCCCTCATGATCTTATTTTAAACTCCTTTACCTGTTCTTACTTTCTTCCAAGTGGTTAAAACTTCCTTTCAATAACCGCACGCAGTTATCTTAGAGGTATCGTGTAACGGACTCTTAAAAATATTATTCTCTTAATCCTTGTTATTAAAGAAACCCTTTTCTCTCCTCGTTCCGTCGAGATGCGGCAGACGGTTGAAAGACGGGCTTTGTTGTCATGGAGATGTGACGTCATTTTCTCTTCGTTTTCCTATGGAAGCGAAACAGAAACTAAATCAACTGGGAGAGTGGTTTCCCACCCATCCCTCCACCAGCGTTGTTGCGCTGCATTTAATGTGGATTGCTTTCTAATTTTTATGTACTTCAACAAATTGTTCTCTGTTAAATTTTTTCTGATGAGTGGATAATAGAGTTTTCTCTAAGGTTCCACGTAAATGTATAACCGTTACCGTTACCTCAACAATAGGGAAATATCTAGAAGTCTCTGTAGCATTTATAACAAAAATATCTTTTCACAATAGATTTAAATTCATGTCATCGAAAGAGTTTGAATCTGCATTTCGTATAATTTAAAATGCCTTCGTGTAATATTAACACAATTATCCAAACAAAAAACATTTTTTAAAAATATTGTACCATACGAATGACATAAGCATTTCATTATAAAGTAAAGTTTTTAATTCATTAAGTTGAAAGTCCATCAAAATTTTTTTAAAAAAAATAGAAGATTTTATGAAGAGCACGTTTTATATAACAGGGAATAAATTAATCAATTTATACAAAAATGGGAAGTACAGTAAAATATACCCCACTCTCTCTCTCTAAACGATTATGATATCAATATGTGATGTTAATGTTTCAGAAGCTTTATTTGATAAGATGTTACCAGTTTAATTCTCTTCCTTAATGTCGAATGGCAACAGATTTATAAAACGTCATTCCAAAAATGTAATTCTTAAAATAACTTTAAGAATGCACGTTAATGTTTCAAGTAGAGAATACAGTTGTAAAGCACTCATGTTTAATGAGTATATGCTAAGAGCCTTAGATCACACTACATCAACAAAATCAGAACAACCTGACAGAACTGGATAGAAATCACTGGAGCCTTTGGTACATCTAATAAGGTCTATGATAGTAAGTGCTCGTTCTTTCGATTGAAATAAAATAATTCAAGTCCTGCATCTATGTCGATAGATTGGGCTTGTTTCAACAAGATAACATTCACAAATGCCAGGACATCTCGTTATGGTTACAGGAACGTATATCTGAATTTAGAGTCTGGCCCTCCTCATCAACATGTGAATGGAAAGGTCCGTCGTTAGTACCGTGTATTTCCTTGAATAAGCCCAACATTTTTAATAAGCTTATAAACAGATCCGATGAAAAAACGGTAGTCAAGGAGAAAATTTTTTCTAAACAAATTCCATTAGCCGTGCACGAACGATTTTAAACTTAGTTCTTAGGGACGTTTTGAATGAAACTTTTATTCTAAAATATAAAAAAGTCACATAAATCCTACTAAGTGTCTGAAATCGAGAGTTTCCATATAATTAAAAAAAACCGATTCACTTATTGAGATATCTGAATGCATAGTCATCATGCAGCGAGTTTTTTCTCCAAAGGGCATGAAGCTTTGGTCAACTATCACACGTCGTATACGAATTCCTCTTTCCGATCATTTTCCTAAAACACACAAAAACCTTGTACACGAGCACAGATTGTGTGCAAGGTAACAAAGGAGTGGGAAAAATAAATTACCTTAATAGGGTTACCAGAAATATAATTAAATTGTCATCGTTGGCGTCAGACGTTTTACTTTACAAAGAATTTGGAAAATATTCCAACGGTTTGACACCATTTTCAGATATATGCGAAATGTTTAACAATAATTACAATATACCTTCCCCCCTCCCAATTCGGCCAACATACGGGTCTTGATTTTTGGGTTAATTTTTGAAGAAAAAAATGCACAGCTTATACACGGTTTGCCATCTATTCAGAAATATACGGTAGCAGTTATGCAAGTTATATTGGAAATATCTCCGACCAAAAAATGTTTATGCGTAACTAAATGAAGCTAGGGTGACGTGATTTGATGCACGTACGTAAGCAAGATTTCGCATCAAATTTTTTCTTCCTGCATAAGCTGTAGGCCACTGGCAGACCACTGTTGAGTATGGAAGTGTAAGTAGGGCTTTCGTTTCTGACAAAATGATTGAAAATTTTTAAAAACGCCTTTGCATTCAATTTTGTGACAAACTTGAACATCGCCAAGGACCAGAAAAGGAAACAAATTTCGTTCCAAAGACATCCTGTAGAATTCGAACCCTTGCGCTTCATCCAAGAAAAAAAGTCGTCGCAACACTGCTACCTACATCACTAGAATTGGAGGGAGAAGTGAACAGCTGCCCAAGGGACTATTCTGATTGATTGAATATTAACGTCGCACTCTTTAGCTACACGAGGGCTTTTGGCGACGGACCACGTCTTTTTGAACCAAGGTCAAGTGACGTGGACGACACCTGAGCTGGCACCCCCCTCTCCTAACTACACCACACCAACGGGAAGACGTTTGAGCTCTCGACAGATTTAACGTGCATCGCTGTCTTACACGGCGGGTCCTTAGTGGTACTGGGCTGGAACTCGTGAGAAGGAAGCCACGATCCGATATCTATACCATTCGGCTACCGCGGCCACGGGACTATTCTGAAGGGGATTAATGTAAGATAGTTGTATCGAGAATACGAGTGTACTTAAGATAGGACATAGTTTAACCACACCAAATATAACTAACAGGATCTTAAGCCAAGGAAGATTCCCGTTGTACGCATATAATACTTTATTTTAATACATTGCACATTCAACACTGAATGTCCCACAAAAACTAATCAAGCGTGGCTTTTCTAATTCCCTGTTCGAATGCCACAGAGTTGTCTTAAATAAATGAAAGAGCCCCAACGGCCTCCTCCGAGACTACTCTCGGCGAATGGAAGTCGGAGATCTCCATCGAGTTGAAAGTAAAACGGAAATGAAGAGAGCAACGCGTCTCGTAGTTTGTCTCTTTTAATGAGTCCATCGAGAATGAAAAGAATTTCAATTAACATTTTAAGACACAGGGACTTTATTCCACGGATTAAATTCCAAAGCTTGGACATTAGTTTCTGCCTTCAAATTGGACTTGAACTCGAGTGCGTCCGATTCGTTCAGATAATTGTACCATCGATTTTGATCAGTGATTTGTAGCGCATAAATCGTAATTTAAAGGACATGTAAATGATTAAAATAAGTAAATGTTTATCCTTTGAACTTAATCGAAAAATCTGCTGATTCTCATTCGTTACGAGGCGTTTATTCATTCCAAAAATCACATCAAACACTGAATTTGTTAGAAAAAACACCTCGAGAAAAAATACATCGAGGCAAAAAGCGAATAAAATAATAGTTTATGACTACTATAAAATTTTTTTTTCCAATTTTACAGAGCACCATATTGAAATATTTCATAAAACTGATTATTTTGCCAAGATCATTGATATCAATTAGTGAATCGAAACTATCACTATATCTATGTTTCTTAGAACATTCTACAACACGCGAATTTTACTCTTATTCATATAAAATGATAATTTTTTTAATAAACCATCACAATATATAGTTTCACAAACAATTATTCTGAAAATAAATATGTGGGCCTTCAATTTATAAGCATTTTTAACAGAAAATTAACTATTTAATGCATAAAATATTCTGACACAACTAAAGGGCTGCTCATTTAGACATTAAAAATCACGAGCTTTGCTGGCACGAAAACCAATACGAGGTGCAGATTTCAGTTATGAATTTCACTTACATGCCCCCCCTGCCGGAGAACTAATAACTGAAAAATTAGACTGAATATAGGAGAGAAAGGCTCATCGCACTTTAAAGCAACACAAAGGCTATTGGCGACAGATCTCGATATTTTGAGCTTCGGTCGAGTGACGCGGACGACATCTCAGCTGGAAACTCTTTTTCCAAGCTACCACACCACATCAACGAAAGGACTTTGACCTAGACATATTTAACGTACATCACCTCTTGTAGGTCGCCATAGACCCTTGGGGTCACTGGTTTAGAGTATGCAGCAGATTCACTTCAAATGAGGAGAGTTCATACGCTATTCCTTACGAATTTACTATTTGTAAGCTTCAATTTTTTGTGCTGCTTTCATTTAATTAAGCAGCCGACTATACAATATCGAAGATTAATCTGAGAGTCAATCAATTCAAATTATTTTAAGTTTGTGAATTTACTCCACCCAATATTCAGTGTCTCTCGAATTTAAAAACATTTGATACATGGCCAATTTTTCAGCCTAACACACTAAAAGAGAAAAATCTACTTGCCAATGCAATATAAGAAGACAAAATATGAAACATTCCAAGGGGAAAACAGATCCCACAGATGAGATGTACAATAAAGTATGCTGTTCTCTTTACGTTTTGAAGTCAAGGTTAATGTATATAATAATGCTGATACATTATTAAATGTAGGTCTTATTTGTTAACTTTTAGGCACCTCGCAGGACAGTCTCTGACGTTAGCATGGCTTGATCCCATGATTCAAACGGTTATTGATTTATAGTGACTCCTAGGTGTGTATGATTATTTATTATCAATAATTTAATAGGCAAAAGAATTTTGAAGAAATTAAATAAAAGAAAGAAAACAGAAATAAAGGAATAAAATGAAAGAAAAAGGGAAACGTTTGGTTGGAATGATAAAAACAAAAAAAAATTTGATGGATAGAGTTTAAAAAATATATATAAAGCAATGAAATCAATTTTTCCTCTCGTATAAAAAGTAATATTTATCATTTCATTTTATTTGGTTTCCATTGCTATATTCAATAATTCGGTGGAAAATTCGGCAAAATAGTAATTGGTTAAAAGGTCTACTGCTACTCAAAAGCTTGAACTGTACTCTGATTTATCTTCGTGCTAATCAACCCATGACGGCAGTTGTATGGAAACTCATGATGGTTCATGATACTAAATAGCTTACTGCAACTAAATAAATACATTTCATATATTTTTCTTTTAAAAAAATAAAGCTTTTGTGATACTTATTTTTTAGAGAAGTGACTTTTTGAAATGCACCTCAAAGTAACAGTCCAACAATCAGAGTGTAGGGTACTCTTTCACATGATATAATCATAGGACCATTTTTCTTTGTTGAGGCTTCTGTGACGGCAAACATTTACCTGGACATTTTGCAAATTTGCGCAATGCTCAAATGCAGCATTTAAAGCCTACAGTTATTTTACAACAAGATGGGATTCTTCCTCGATGAAACACGGAATATTTGAACATTTTTGGATACAAATTTTCTCATAGAAGGATAGTAGACCGTAGTCCAATTGCCTGGCCACCAACACATCTCCAGATGTCATTCAATTGGGTTTTTTCTTTGGGGGCTACGTCAAAGAGAAGCCTACTCAAGGAAGGTACTTAAGAACTTCGTGCCTCATAACTGATGCTATTGCTATCGATGCTATGAAAATGTAACAGACAACGTGATTGGAACAGGGCTACAGGTTGGATATTCTAAGGGCTATGAAGGGAGCCCAAGTGGATTTCGAAATGCATTGATTTCATTTAAAATGCGAGTCCCGTGATCTAATTTTACATTTACTTTTTTAAAGTTTTAAAATTTTTCTGCTAAGTATTCATGCATCTCCAAATTAGGGATATTTTATACCGACACCTTGTATTTCTCATCCTAGCACCGAACGGCTTTATATAAAAATAAAACGAAAGAATTTTTTTTAAAAGTCCTGGAAGTTAGGCAGAAAAATGGAGAGTCTGGATCAAATTACTTATAATTAAAGACCACGTTCAAAAAATATCACTTGAGTAGATTTTGAAAGGCCCCTTAATAGGGAAAATCTTTGAATATTACATATTTTCTTATACTGAACTACTGCAATTATCGTGTGAAGCTGATATACACTTTTAAGTGTACGGATAAAAAATTGGCGTGTTAATTTTATTTCAGTATGAAGAAATACGAAACAAATGCTTATTAATTTTCACTGCAGATGAAAACTGAGCAAAAATATATATCATTGAGAATGAAAGAAACCGTTTTTTCCCTGGCAAAACTTAAATATTTTTAAGGTAATCCAAAGACAGCCGACTTGACGCATAACGAAACATTACATCAACAATACTGTGTAATATAAATAAAATTTTTACATTTTATACTTTTCACATAAATGAAGCATTACCTAGCATTACTTTTCTTCCGAACACAAATCTCAATAAATGACCCCCTCCAAAAAAAAAGAACTTTAATCATTTTCGTTACAAAATACAGTTCAAAAATAAATCAAACTATATTGCTGACGAAATAGCAAGTGATCAAATCGTTATCTCAAACCAAAATATAAAGAGAAATTTTCATTTCCAATTTTCTAGGCTTCAGCAAACTAGAAAATTAAAGATGGACAATAGAATCCTTTTCCATCCATCATCAGCAATTCCATTGAAGTGTAGGGTAACAACCTTGAATTGTGCAAGAATAGTCGACTTCGGAGAGCAATCACCTTCGAATAAAAGCTTTTTTAAAGGTGAAATTTTTTTTCTCATATTCGCTTCAATTTACATCAAGGAGGGAAAAAATTTTTTAAAAACTTTCCATTCTTAACTTTTATTCCTTTATTTCGTTTTCTTAGCCATAATTTTAAAGGAGTGGGGGGGGAGGGGGCTGGAGTTAATCAATAGTCACAACAGAAGTAGACCACCACCCATTATGTGTGAGAAGAGCATCTTCTCAGAAGTATAATCATTAGCTTCATCTCTACAACGCCCATCTCTTGACAAGACGATCCGTGTATTGAGCTCGACAATTAGACCCACCGGTCGATATCAGGGGGAGTGTGGGATCTCAATTTCACCAGTAAGCCACCAGGATGTTTCTTCCCTTTTTTTATTTTATTCTATTATTCATTCCCCCGCCCCTTACTCTAGTTCAGAGGACGGCTGAGTTGCTAAGCTACCGAATTTCTCTAAGGGGGATTTCCAACAAAGGAGGGGGTGCACAGCACGGGAGGAGTGCAGAGGTGAAAAAAGAGAAATCTCGGCGAAGACAAATGTTGATTTAGACAAAGTGTTGTTTCGATTTTCGCTGGATTTCAAATTTATCTTTCGATGCCCAGAAGGGAAGTTGCTTAAAAGAGATTTTTACGTTGGTTAAGGGTGCCTTCCGCTAATGTTAAAGAATAGAACCCAAATTCGAAATATATTTTCAGATATAAAAGTACTGAAACACATAAATATTATATTCTGGCTTCCCTATCCTGTAGAGAATCACTTATTTTATGATACTGCTCGTTTTTATGCGATTTGACACATTTTCTTTTCTTTTATAAAATGTGTTCGTCATTTTTCACCTATACCCTAATGCTAAATGAACTATCCCTTTACATGTGAAAAGGAAAAACTCCAATATTTATGAAATTTTAAAAACGCTACATTATAAACAAATGCATGAGTTACAATGTCATAAATTTTAATAAAAATTGAGACATTTTTTCAGTTCGGAAATGTGCTAAGCGTTAAGTGCATGCTGTTGTACAAATGGCGAAAAAAAAAAAAACACCCTTAAAGATTTCGGTATAGTTACGCAAAGGAAATTCAAAATGCATAAATAATAAATCTTAAAACTGTTTTTTTTTCGAAATCGAATAGTTTTACAAAACGAGAAATCAATATTTTACTTTGCATATTCTGATTACATTTTTATTCATTGCTAAGCAAACAAATTTTCAATATATACTTGAGAATACCTTGTGGACAAGAAATATGAATTTAACTATAAATATAATGGTAATCCGTACCCTATCACTTTCCTCAGAGTTTGGTCCATTCCAATCGCTTTTTCATTTGTAATGTATCATAAAATAAACATAAATTACCACACTTAGGATTTGGGGTCTTCTATGCGTATTCAGAATACATATATTTATACATATATACATATACACAAGGATCAACAAGCCGTAACAATGTCGTTAATCATATCACTGCAAGATTTGTATTTAATTTATAAGATGCCTGTAAAATCTACTTTCTTGCAAACACTTTAGGGTTTAAGAAAATGAGTGACAAGTCATTCTTAGCAATATTAACGAATGAAAATTTTTCTGTTACTTTTTCAAACTGTCGAGTTGAAAGGATTGGCCAACTTTACGTATTCAACATGAGTCATCCTGCTTTAATTTGTCGCATCCAAGTAAACAATGCTTCTGAATTAATAGTGCCATACAGAAGGTCTTCATAAACCGTTTCAACTAATTAAAAGGAAATACTTGTGCAAGGCGAATAATACTTTCAATAAAATCTAAAGCCGCTTTATCTCCCCCTTCACCCCATCCAAGAAATTATGTAGTTAACTGTCTAAATCCAGAGTTTCCTAAAGAGAAAAATAGATAATAAAATTGTTATGATACATCTTTTTCACAAACTAAACATTTCACATTCCGATCAATCAATAGCTAATACATAAGTAAGGCTTTACTTGTGTGACGTAAGGCTTAAACTCTTTGATTTTATTCATACAAAGACGAGAAATAAAATATTACTACTAATCATTCGATGCCAAAAAATGACTTACAAATCAAATTTCGCAAGATGGGAAACTAATACATAAAATGAAAATTTGAGAAATGCAGTGAATACTGTCATGAAAAACATTACAAGACAAATCGATGGAGAGATGAGGAGTCGGTGCGATACCACCGACTCAAGTGACACGGTCGTTCAGCCCCAGTGCGGTTTCCCTGCGTCACTTGGACCTTATAAGTTGATGAATTAATGGAGTACCTGCTTCCCGCAGGGAAGCTCAATCTCCTGTCATAATGAAAGGATAGAGAAGACTGCGTGCATCACTTCGTAGACACGGCAATGATGTATCATTGTTACCAAAACAAAGAAATAAAACAAAAGCCTCATTGGTGGGTGCTTCAAAAAGCAGAAAAAGGACTTCCTCTTTCAAATCAACAAGACAGAACTCGCACGATGGTAAGAAAAATTGAGTTAATTTTTATGAAATTAAGAATGACGCAAACAGTTTAGTGACATTATTGCGAAGGTCGTGTGTGGTTGGCGCCTCTCGCAGTTAAACAAGCCAAAAAGGATCTCCTAGAGCCTCAATAACTGTTTCCGATACTATTTATAATGTAATTTTCTCTTACATGAAAAAGATTTGGCTTAATTTTTAATCCGATATTTGGCTCATTAAAATGTCTGCTTCCAGAAAATATGAATAGGTTTCATTATTTACGTTTTTTAATTAGTTAAAGCATAGACAGAATCTGAAGTAAGACATAAAATCTTAAATTTTGCAAAAGATACTCTGATTAAATCTTGTCTACGAACGTCCAAAATACATCGATAGAGAATCGATTCATTTGACCCTATTGAATCAGTTTTCATAGTCAAATATTTACAATTAAGTAGTGATAAATTTCGCTTAAACTTTAAAGTAATGCAACTAAATTACTATGCTAACCAGTGAAATATTCATTTTAATTTTAACCGGATTAATGATTTACAAGTGATGCGAGTCGAATAACAAAGTGATGACACTTATCCTTTATTCATGGTCGACTTGAAATCATTACAATAGCTTTGTTCGGTTTGTATTAAAATAATTCTAAAGCTACAAAAGTGTTTATAAATACTTTCTTCCTGATACAGAGTCATGGTCATCAAACAAGAATTACACACACGGCACGATAACTCAGTGGTCCCAACTTCCACATCGCGCAATATCTCCTTATTATAACCTTACTACAGGTCTTTGGTCTACAGGTTTAATTCCCAATCTTACCCCATCTACAGAAATTGTCCGCAAACCCAATTAACACCAGACTATATGTCTGACTACAAGGCCATTCTTGCAGCACTTTTTAACCCTTTATCTACCGACGGTACTTATAAGTACCATTCACTTTAAAATCACATAGAATAACCATTTTTATGAGAATACTCTGGCAATACTTAACAGGAATATTCTTTTAAATCTACTCTTCCAAGATACATGGCAGCACGGATTCTATTATGAGTATTTTAACGAGGAGGGCGAATAGTTTTGTAGCAGAAATTGCGTTTTCAGCTGACGTCGCTTTCAGCGGTTTGAGAAGAATGTCATTTTTGTTCCGAGAAAATAGTAAAAGTCAAAAGGTAAGTGTCTTATTATTTTTTTAATGTTAATGAAGACCTTAGAAAACGATCTGACTATTTATTTTAAGTGAAAAGTGTACATAATTTTACAATTGATTATCATTAACTAATTAGCTCTAACAGATTAAACTTCCCAAAGTGGAGTATTTTGTTTATGTATATCCCTTAATTTTCAATGTAGTGATTCAAAATAAAAGTATTGCATGAAAAAAACTGCAGTAAATCCTAATGCGGTAGATAAAGAGTTCAACTTGATGCGTCACCACGGGACATTCTTTACAGCCCTCAAGCGCCAGACCTGGCCTCACTTGTTGTTGGCGTCTTTTGGATCAATATAAAAAGGCACTAAAATCCATAGACAAGACAAGAAGAAGGTCTTTGAAAGAATAGGAACCTCGTATACATAACATGAATCCAATCGATCCCTGTGCAACTAGAAATGCATTCGATCTAGTCTATATTTCATTCTGCAAACATCAACAATACGTCATTCAATTATCTTAAGGTTCAGTTAGAGCAATAAATTTAATTATTTCTTATTTAGAAATACCGTGAGAACAGAGCCTCAAATCCACTAATGATTAGATAATTTAAAAAATAAATCAGTTTGCGCTGAGAGAAAAGTATTTTAATTTATATTATTTGCTAATCAAGAGATCTGTTCGATCATCAAAGGATCAAATCATTAGAGGAAATACTCAAATATCAGTGGAAGCTCACTGTGTAACGTTTCTAAATTACTTCATCGACGACAAATCAGTAAAATGTTAATTTTAAATTTAATAACATATAGAATACATCATTCGTTCATGTACAGAAGGTTCTGATCACATCAAAGAAAATTTTCACAAGCACGCACCCTCTATACACCCTAGAGTGTGTGAATATTCCAAGTTCCATTATTTATTTTTAGCTGTGTCATCTCTAATTTTCAATATTGCTCTTTGAGACGTTTTTACAAGAACTATAGGAATTTGACTAAGAATACACCCTCTTAGATTTCATCATTGCGATCCAACAGTTGCTTTGAGTCCACTCAGCAGGACAGAAGCGGCGTTCATTGAAATACAATATTTCAGCCGAAACACATTAGGAAATTTGATAAGCATAAGAGGCTTGGGAAATAAATGTATCTGGAACAAATATTCCATGACTGAAATACATTCATACCCCCCAAAAAAGAAAGAACCAAGGGAAAAAAGGTTCTAGCTCTATGTTTAACAAAAAAGTTAATCTGGGAATTACAACGAAGAGAGAGGGCTTCTCTCTACAACAGTATATTCAGATATTAACAAGGGAAAAAATAGCGACATTCTTAGCTTAATTCCGCGTTTTTTGCTGATAGGCTTCAGTTGTAAGTAGGGGGAATTATTTGACGTATGTGACTAATAACTTCCACACAGAACGTGGTTTATCCACCCGATCGCGGTTTACTGTGACTGCGACCTACGTACTGGGAGGATTTTAAACATCAGATGCCTATCTTGCACATTACATCTCTAGAAAGAGACATAATTCGCATTCTGTCATTTAGAAATGGATGTATAATTCGTATGTTATCTAATATATATTATAAATGTGAAAGTTTGTGAGGATCTTTGTGGGTCTTTCACGCAAAAACAACAATGGATTTTAATGAAATTTTACAGTAATCTAGCTTATACATCAGAATAACACATATGCTATAATTTATAAAGATATTGTGAGAAGTGTCCAAAATATAACGATATTTGTCAAGTAGGAAAAAATTCTGCCATCTGCCAGCAATTCGGGCGTGCACTGCAAAAAAGCCCACGTCAGCATATATCTATCTTTTGTTTGTGAAAAACTCTTTGTTTTGGCTACGCAAGGGGCTCGCTTCTAATTAATTCCTGTGATCAGAATAATGCCTATTTTTTTTATTTCAAATTAAAACTAAGATTTGAAGGGAGAGTTTGTTATAAATCTCTTTATTTTAAAGTTTTTTTTATGATTTTATTATGCACATTTGGTAGAAAGAAATTGATCTTTTTTTCAAAATAAATGCTTTTATCGGTTCTGGTACTTAAAGTAAATAAACTTTCTCTTTCACACTGCATCATTTGGACAAATTTGCATAGTTTGTTTGTGGTCAGTAGTTTATTATAACGCTATAATTTTAATTGAATAGGCAGATATTGAGTTTTTAAGTATAAAAATAATTATAACTACTGTACTGTATTTTTTGAAGTGTGTGAGTGAGTGAATATTAACGTCGCACTGTTCAGCTACACGAGGGCTTTTGGCAACGTATAACGTAATTTTGAACCATGGTCAAGTGACGTGGACGACACCTGAGCTGGCACCCCCTTCTCCTAACTACCACACCGTACCAACTTAGAAGGAATATTCTACCAATACTTAGCAGGAATATTCTTTGAAATCCACTCTTCCAAGATATATGGCAGCACGGGTTGGGTTCTATGATGAGTATTTTAGCGGGGAAGCCGAATAGTTTTGTAGCAGATATTGCGTTTTCAGCGGATTGCAAAGATTATATTTTTGTCCCAAAAATAAGTTTGTCAAATTTTAAGTGTCTTATGTTTTTGTATGTTAGTGAAGACCTTGGAAAATGATTTCACTACTTATTTTAAGTGAACAGTGTATATAATTAATTTTGCAATGGAATCTTTAATTTATCTCTAACGGATTAAATTTTCCAAAGTGGAGTATTTTGTTTATGTATATATATCCCTTAATTTTAAATGTAGTGATCCAAAAAAAAACATTGTATGAAAAAAATTGCAGTAAATCATAATGCGGTTGGATAAAGTATTAAAGTGCATTTCTCCCCTACACGGCGGGTCTTACAAAGCTCTAATAAAGCTCGACCTACGAAAGTAGCTAGGCATTTGCCAACTTGACTCTATCGTTAACATTTCACTGTTTTTCATTGAATCGCCATTATAATTTAAGAAACGGCGTTGCTTGCGAATATTACAATTTTAAAATAAAATAAATACAACAGAAAGTAATATTAATGTCACTTTCAGATATAAATTATTTACACTACTTTAAGCGTTCATTACGCAAAGCTTTTAACAATGTTGTTACTTTTGCTGAGCAGAGATCAGCTTAGGGAGGTATTTAGAAAAATCGACCCTCAGGAGTGTTACGAGGAATTATAAATTTAAAAAATCCTTTTTATCGGCTATTAGATCTACATAGTTAAAATTTAACAAAGGTGTTTTTTTCTTTCTTTTTTGTTTAGCTGAGATATGCAAAAAGCTTTTTTTGTTTAATTTGCAATTCACATAAAATTAACTCATTAAAACTTCTTTTTCCTTCAATCTGTGTTGTTTAATTTATCAGTTCACCCATGCGAAGAACGGGTATACCAGCTAGTTATAAATATATTTGGAAACTAAATAAAGCAAGAGGCGACAATTTTTTTTAATGTATTGAATACAGTTCACGTGTAGATTTTTTAGTAATACGCCTAAGGGTTGAGATGGATACGTTATATATATATATATATATATATATATATATATATATCTTATGAACAAATGTTGCGGGTAAGCATATTTTAACTTGGAGTACATATGGAGAAAAGTAATGAAAAAAGCAAAGTAGAAAATCGTACTGATCAAATTTTTTTAAAACAGTAGAATTTTTATAAATTGTTCACTTATCTGTTAATTAGTTCTATCTTAAACTTCGAGAACTAAATTTTTGATTTATATATCGAGTTCATTTTATTGCACAATTTATGAAAATATACGAAATCATATTATGCAAAGTACAATACAATACTATCAAAACATCATCCAATTAATAATGTTACGTAGATCCTGGTTCTAGGATTTCATGCAAAACAATCACAAAGAAAATAAACAGTTCTTCAAGAGCGATGCGAATTTATTACCACAAGTCCAATCCTTTAAATACAGGATTCAACAGCAATATTCACAGAGTAAATCTCCGAATGTCTTCACACCTTCAACAGCAATCAAACACAATCATTAAGTGTTTAAAAATACACCTAAGTAAAAGATTATTCACAAGCATTGCCCAGCTAATCGCTAGTCAAAACAAAGCTCACTACTCGCTGGTTTAATCAAGACTGCCTGACGTACTAACTAACTAAAATTAGATGATCGCGGGCACCGGCGCCGTAGGCGCCTATTCCCAGAAGGATGGGAGAAAAAGATAGACCATGATATGAAGATTAAACAAATCATGAAAACTCCCACAAAAAACGAGGAGGGAGGACGTACCCCAAAGCACGAACGCTCTAACGAAGCAGAGCGCCGGCGGGGGGAGGGGAAGAACGCAGGAAGGAAGACGGGACGGCCGAAGGCTGTGAATCAAGTCGGTGAAAAATCACCTCAGAACCCAGAGTGAATGATGCAGTGCAGCTAAATCATGTTGAGAGTGTGAAAAGAGTGTTTTTTTTTTGTTATGTTACGGGGGGCGGAGCGGGTTTCTCCACTTCGTTGAAGAGTATGCATATTTAATTTTAGGATGAGGATACGTAAACAGTGTTTGTGCTTTGATAATTGGATTGTCATGAGATTCTAAAAATTTAAAGACATTTCTAGAGAGTTTAGTGATGTAATTAAAAATCGGCTCCATATGTAGATCGTTGTGTATCACGTCATTTCGGACGTACCAAGGTGCGTTCGTCATGACGCGGAGTATTTTGTTTTGGATTACTTGAATCTTTTTCATGTGGGTGGCGGCTGCGGCTCCCCATACGGGCAAACCATAAGTAATAACTGGGAGCAGAATCTGCTTGTATAAAATAACTTTATTTTCGAGGGGACCTCCTCCCAATGAGGGAGATGGCTAAATGAATTCTACCCCAGAATTTCTCTGCTAGATAGTCAATGTGCTTTTTGAAAGTTAAGCGGCTATCTATGTGTAGGCCCAGATATTTCACCACCGAAACCCACTGGATGTTGTCATCAAAAAGTGTGAGCTGGAAAGGAGGGTCAATGACCCCCATTTCCTGAAAACAATTGCTTGTGATTTATCAACATTAATTGCAATTCTCCAATGTGTAAGCCACGTTTTAAGTTTATCTAGGAAGTTTTGAACAGCTTTAATTGTGTATTTCAGCTGAACACCTTGCGAGAGGACTGCGGAATCATCCGCAAACAGGCAAGTACTGACGGTGGAGTGTTGTGGAAAGTCGTGTGTGTAAATATTCTACAAGTACGGAGAAAGGGCAGATCCCTGAGGGACCCCAGAGAGGCAAGATTCCGTGTTAGAGTATGAATTATTTACACGAACTCTAAAAGTTCTATTGTGTAAAAAATTATGTATGATTTTAATTAAATAGTCAGGGAACTGCAATTTAATTAACTTGTACGCGAGGCCATCGTGCCACATTTTGTCAAATGCCCTTTTTACATCTAAAAAGACACCTACTGTATAAAATTTGTGGGCAAAACCCTCATTAATAATGTTTGTCACACGTATCAGTTGGTGCAGCGTTGAATGGCCCTAGACTGCCTGACGTTCCGGCGAGCATTTCTATTTATAAACGCGATAGAAACTTCCAGAAATATAACAGCTCGTGTCATCGAGCGTGACGTTAATGGAGGGTTCCACTACTTTCTAGAAGAATCCAGAGGGTTCCGAACTCACCAACATGGAGGGCAAATTGGCCGCGAACTTAGTCGACAAAAATGATGCTAACTTGGCTCGACCACCATGATTTCGCCAAGTTCTCATTGAATCGCCATTATAATGTAAGGGGCGACATTGCTTGTGAATAGTACAATTTTAACATGAAATAAATGTAACAGAGTAATATAAATGCATTAAACACTCAAAAACAAATTATTTACACTATTTACACAAAATTCGTAACAATAAGTTTTATGACTTATTAATATTTGTTTGAGGAAAGAAAAAAATAAATAAAATCAATTTTTTAGCTTGTTTTAAATGTTAAAGAGGGAAGGGAACCTTTCAATTATGATTCTACTACTCGGTAATTGATTATATATATTTTCACAGCTCAGTTAACCTCATTTGTTAACTGATGCATGATATTCAAATCTAATTTAAACTTTTAACCTGAATAAAAATGTTAAATAATTCAATCATTTTTATAAATAGAAGTTTCAAAATAACTGCACTTTGCGACAAATCAAGTCAAAAAAATCTTTTTTCAATTCACGGTATAAAGGAAAAGCAATAAATGGAAACACTGATCAAGCTACAACTTTAAGGTATCCGACTACGTTCGTAACCGAAACGAAAATTAGGTGGCTCGGGTGCCAGCGAAATAAATCGCTTATACCCAGAATCAAAGAAAAAAGGGTGAATGGAAATGCAATATCAGAAAACACTCCCCCCTGCGGGGGAAGGCCAGTGAAGGAATAAGCCAAACGAGAACGAAACCGGAGTGACGTCACGAGGGCGAGAGTGGAAGAGCGCAGGAAGGGAGCGAAAACCCCAAAAACTCGTTCGAGGAGTACCAAAACGCAGTAGGGAGAATGAATTGCTGCTATTTTTTTTCGCAGCCAGAGTGAAAAGAATGGAGTCTGCAAGTAGAAATTTACAAACGTAACAGCAGGAGGAAGATGCAGGAGCCAGCTTTTTCACTGATCCCAGTCTCGACAAAGGCATTTGAGTGTTGTAAGATGTAGCAATTGAGTATTTATGTTGTGTTGACGGCGGTTTCAAGGGCATGTTCGGAACCGTGATTTTCAAAAGCGCATAAATGGATAATTTTCATGATATTTAGTGTCACTTAGATTAGAATATATGTATAAAATTGTTTTAAGGATATTTTGACAAAAAAAAATATTTCAATACAATATTTTGGCAAAAAATTAACTTAGAATAATCTTTTTTCCAAATGTTCTCCTTTTGTGAAAAATGCTTCTATTAGAATAATATTTTGCCTGTATATAGCTCAGACCTCTGTTCAGAGGCTCAACTAGAAATTCTGAAATATATAACTTAGAAGTGGGTTTATTCATATTTTACGACAACAGAGGGGAGCACTTTTAAGAAAAAAAAACGCGAATAATTATTTCAATTTGTGGTAACTCTGAAAATGTGAATTTTTCAAAAATTCTAGTTTAGCCTCTGTACAGAGGTCTGAGCTATATACAGGCAAAATATTATTCTAATAGAAGCATTTTTACAAAAAGAGAACATTTGGAAAAAAGATTATTCTAAGTTAATTTTTTGCCAAATTACATTTAAATAAATTTTTTTGTCAAAATGTCCTTAAAACAATTTTATGCATGTATTCTAATTTGAGTGACACTAAATATCATGAAAATTATCCATTTATGCGCCTTTTTAAAATCACGGTTCCGAACGAAGTCGGATACCTTAAATGCACAGTAAATTAAAACCTACAATCGACATACAAAAATTCATAGAAGTAATCAGAATTAATATTTTTTTTGCACGTCAAACTGCAATGAGATATATTTCGGGATTATGAGAAGATTTTAAGAAATTAGTCGATCGGAGATGTTTCTGGAGAACTGTTTACATTAACAGCAATTTAGATGTTTTGTCCAAGCTAAACATTACTTACAGCAAGCTATATCAAATTCTATAGCAAACTATATCAATGCACATTCAAACACATTATCTATTAATTCAATACTTTAACACCGTACTTTCGCAGAAGAATGAATTATACGAGATGTTAAGCAAAAAATAAAAAAAAGTGAAAGGTGACAAAAATAGTAAACACGTTAGAGTGGGAATTAAAAAAATGTCCACGGGCTGTCGATTGATTGAATATTAACGTCGCACTGTTCAGCCACACGAGGGCTTTTGGCGACGGACCACGTAATTTTGAACCATGGTCAAGTGACGTGGACGACACCTGAACTGCCCCCCTCTCCTAACTATCACACCACACCAACGGGAGGACGTTACAGCTCTCGACAGATTTAACGTGCATCGCTGCCCTACACGGCGGGTCTTTAGTGGTACTGGGCTCGAACTCGTGACAAGGCAAGCCACGGTCCGATACCTATACCACTCGGCTACCGCGGCCACGTCCACGGGCTATCACAAATTCATATTGAATATTTAGTGACAATGTTTCATACAGTGTGATCCATATTAACACATATCTCTGCAGAATATCGATCAGGAGGAACATATTTAAATTGTAGCATGAAAGTACTAGTTTATAAAATTCACTTTTTTGTCTGTCGAATTAAAATGTGTACAATCATCGTGCAACTGTGGCGCACACAAGGGGACGTCCTGGGGGTCCGGAGCCCCCCAAAGCCCTTGATTTTTTTCCGATTGATTATAATTCTAAGTATATAGTACGTAAAATTTAATTAAGTATTTGTTATTAATGATTAATTTTATTAATTAATGCTAATTATTTATTCAATAAGTAGTTTTTTACTGTGTTTTGTTCCCGAAAATCGACAAAATCGAAAGGAGCATGATACAAGAATGGTGAACTTTTGACCCCCCCCCCCTTGAAAAATTTCTGTGCGCGCTACTGTCGTGCAAGCAATATTTAACTCTCAAAATCAATCTATAAAATATTTCACGACGTTAGAAATGCGAGTCCATAAACTTTGTAACAAAAGAAAATTCTCGCTGGCACAAGTAAGTTCTATATAATCCAATTACATCATAAAATAATAAGTAATATTAACCTTAATTCTAAGACGTATACAGTTTTATATTTCAAATTCATTTACTAAATAACAAAGGCTGCATTGGACTTCAGTAGTTATAAATCTTTCAGGTATCTTGGCACCATATAATTCATCAATGTAACAGAGATAACGAAAAGAATTCATGAGATATCAGACGAATCGGTTTCATGATTCCGTATAAAAAATGTATAACAATACTGGGCAAATCTAACAATAGGGGCTGAATACGAGAGAAAATATGATAACGTAATTGAAAATCCTTTCGAAATTACATTAAATAGATATAAATACCCTTTCTTTTTTACCTATTCAAAGAATACAGAATATAAAAATTAATGTTTAATAAAAAGCATTGTTTTATACACCACGCAAATTCGGACCTAACGATATAATTATATCGATTTTTTATCCACTACCTTCCAATAAATTAACAGTAAAGAGCAGGGCACTAATAAACTAAAAGCCCAACAACTCCATTTATCACCCCCCCATGACACAAAAATCCTCTCATCGGAGAAAACATTAACGCGCCCATAAAAATGCCCATTCCCCATAACCGTAACAGAGTCAATGTCCACCCTTTTCCACTCACCACCCAACGAGAATTTAACATACACATCCCTCCACGATACTACTCCATTCAATAGCACACGTGAAAAAAGGAAAGAAGAGCTACACACGAATACAGAAAGCATCGTCTGCGATGGTCTATTTTTAGAACCAGACTATCCGGAGGGAGAGGAAGAGTGGGGCCTTTGCAGGTGAACACCCCTTCTCCGGAGTTATTTCCCCCCGTTTCTCCTGACCTTTTCCGGATTATTCCGAAGAATGAAATGTTATAAGGTCAAGAGGTAATCCTGTTGAGGGCTATTTTTAGACGGTTTCTTATTTTAATCCCCTTCATCTTTGTATGGCAACGGGAAGTTGGTCATCTTTAACATGGCCGACATTTCTAAGAACGAAAGGTTGTAACAACAGCTATTCAGATCAATATTAAAGCGAATAGGGATGAATATTTTAGAGATGCTGCATCGGGTGATTCAGGAGGATGTTTATAAGAATGCTAAGAAAAAGAAAAGCGAACTGAAGAAAAGTGTACTGAATTGATCCCTTTTTTCATGTACACGGTATGCTTCGACAAATTTAGTAAACGTTTTATTCTCGTTAGCTCTTGCCATGCGAACCAACTTAGATTTGTGGATTTTATTTGACGTTTTAACCCGGCGAGACGAATCTTCAATTTTTACCTTTATTAATGATGAAATCTATATCCCCCTCCCTATTTTATGTATTCCTCGACGTCTTTCACTCAATCTTCAAAATTTTTAGAGCCCATCTTTCAGGAGTAATTTTCAGCAGTTCTCGTTCAGTTTAATTTTATGGATTCAACTATGTTTTCAGTTAAAAACTTTTGTCATAACTCATTTAACTCACATTTATTTCTTTTGCCCAAATCATCATTAAGAACATCTTTCGAAAAAAAAGTTCTTTTTTTTCATAAAACCCTCCTTCGGAAGATTTTAAACTAGACCTAATGCTAAAATCCGTATCTTCGCCGCCTTTTCGATTAAGGGTTTCCTTTTATCACAAGGGGAGGGTATTAAATAATGAATAAAAAGAGGACGGGGAATGAAAGAACGAACAAAAACAAAATTAATTTGAGTTTGTCTGATATAAGAAAAGAAATTATGTTTATGGCTTTGGTAAAGAGGAAAAGCATACATAACAATGTAGTAGAGCAGCTTACACAATTGATACGTTATCCCCTGCTAACAGAAAAGTCGAATGCCCCATGTGACATAAAATGACGTAATTTAGACGAGAGAAAGGCTCCAATGAATTAACGCTTGAGGTCAAATTGATGGAATTAAGCATGTAAGAAAGTAATTATAATCAAAAATTTTCTCAGGGGTGTGAAAATACCGAAACCGAAAAAAATAAAGAAAATCAATCAGAGAAAAGGCCATTCCTGCTGCACTGCACAAATTTAATTTTTTTTTACATATATTTAAATGAAATTTTACATATAGTCACATTTTCTATTCCTTCAAAAACTAAGAACAGCTATCTAACATATTCCTTTTTCCGTGGCTCAATGCAAGAACAACCCATGCCAAAGTATCGAAATTTTGAGAATTAAAAAAATTTCCATACCAGTAATACCGAAAGTATTTAATTCTGGAATTTTATTATTACCTTCCTTCATCAGAGGCTCGACAGCCCAGGGTGGGCCTTGGCCTTCTCAATAAGCCTTTTCCAGACCAGCCTTCTTCCTGCTAGTGTTCTCCAATTTTTAATTTTCAAAACTAGTAGATCCTTTTCTAGGCCATCAGTCCATCTTAAGTTTGGCCTATCCTTTCTTCGTGTACCAATTGGTTGGGCACTGAAGACTTTTATATAGTGGTGCGGTTTTCGTTCATTCTGACAGTGGTCTGTACATTTAATTCATTGTATTTTGATAAAGTTAACGATGTCAGATACTTTATATGAATGATAGAGCTCGAAATTTGATCTTCGTCATATGCCATTTTCCTAAATTGCTCCAAAAATAAATCTTAAAATATTCCTTTCGTAGATACTTATGTTCTCGTCTGTTCGAGACATGGACCAAGTTTCCCATGCATAAGTTAATACTGATCTTAAATGACTTTTATACAATAGAATCTTTGTTTTTCTTTTAATTAAATTTGATTTCATATATTTTCGTATTCCATCAAGACGTCTATTAACCAAAGTAATTCTCTTTTGGATTTCAGTAGTACAATTGTTTCTATTGTTAATTTCAGATCCTAAATTTTTATTATTACAGTACTAATTAAAAATGACTGGTTTTTCTTGCTTACAAAAATTGCGAAGCATATAAGCCGAATATCAAAAAGGGATACAATTTTTATTCAGTACACTTAATTATTTCTTTGATAATACATAACGGCAAAAGTTTGAAGAAACACCCAGGAACCGCATGTTGCTTGTAAACTGTGGACTGTCAATTTCTGGGCACATTCTGCGAGTGATCTGCTTACATAATTTCGATATTTAAAAAATTATACAGGAACATTGTCTTTTTTTCCCTCCACATACGTGCAATATTGTTAACGGAAGTTTTAATTTTTGAACTGCTGCTCGAACCGATTGAATTACAATCTCACATAAACTTAATGTGGCTCAAACTTCGAATTGTTTCGTAAATCTGATATCTCTCGCCTAGAAAATAATTACTGTGCTTGCTTTATCCTACGGACCTGAAAAGGTGTTTTCTACATCGAAAGCTTACAACAGAAACAGACTTTAGCCTTGTTTAGATTCCTTTTTAGCAGTTAAAAATTGATTAATGGAAAGGTAAAATAAACTTTTACGCATATTTTAATAATATATCATCCAAATATGTCACTGAAAATAGTTCATTAAAATAGTTTGTACTCTATTAAAAAGGTGAATTCAGGCGAGCACTTATTTTCAGATTTATAGTATTTCCCTTCAACACGACAAAAAATCGCTCGAAAACAGCTAATTGCCTCTTTAGAAAGGGGACTAATGAGGGCTATTATTAGTAACATGATGCAAAGAAGTATCAAAGCCAGATCATTAACGCTTTTAAAACGGACCGAGATGAGACAGTTTTCCTAAATGCAGATTCCCTGCACTGAATCGACATCTCAATTTTGTAGAGCATCGATAGAAATGCAAATAAAAAGATGAGTAAATGAGGATGACTTGCACACGACAATTAGTCTTCAATTCAATTTCAAACAATTGGGAGAGGAGGGACTTCTGTTAAAAAGCAAAATGAGAAAAAGTATTCCAAATGGATTGAATTCGTTAAAATATTTTATACGAAATATTATTCGTAATACGAATAAATTTGATGTAGGCAAATACCGTGGCATAATTTATATTTTCTAGATTACTAATATCGTTATAAAAATTGGAGAATTTATATCACAGGTTTGAAAAATTACTTTAAAAAAAAGTTCTTTAGTTAAATCTTACTTTTTTAAAAAAAAATTAATTAAAATTTTAGTGAATAAAAAGCATTTTCACTTAGTAATTTTTTTAATTTAATAATACGGCTGTTTTTGCTCGTATATTTCTTTAAAAAAACCATTTCAACTGCCTGGTGAATTTATTATATCATAGATGACTTTTCTAATATGATTTTAGGCACCGTAAAATTCTGAAAACTTGATTCTTTACAAAACATTTGATTTGCCAAACATCGTATTCAAAGGCTATAAATTCTCCGTGATTATTTCCGACTCTATATTTCTAATTATAACTTTTATCGAATTGAGTTTTATCCGAAGCAGACTTTTCTCGTGTTTTGAAAATTTGAAATATATTTCGAATTATCCTTAGCAAGTTAAATCAATTTTCAGTCGTCGTACTAAATAATGAAGACCACTGCACAACAGTTTCAGATCTAAAGTTTCTCATGTCAGAATGTAGAAATTAAGAGAGTAAAACACAGCCCCAGGAAACAATCTTGCAGTTAACGTGCCTTCTAAATTATTAAGTTGGCACACCCTTCGTATATTCTAGTATTGGAGAGAGAGGCTTCATATTCGAATTTATTTATTATTTAAAACAAACGAATTCCTCATATAATTGAACAAATGTTTAATAAATTTAGAAAACCTGAAAGAGTTATTCGAGTGGAAATCCAACATTGAACACGTCATGAAGGGGGATAATATAGCATAAACTGCAATATTGCATTTGTTAAAACGTGTCAAACCATTCGTCATTAATTTGATTCGCCATTATTCGAACAATTTTCAGTCTATCATTCGTTCATTTTTACGGAGAAACTGAGATGCATGCTTTATTAGTTACCGTAAAATCCGGCGTATAACGCGCACATATACTTTAGAGCTTCAATTTTTAATTTTTAGGTATATTCGCCGTATAACGTGCACCCCCCTTTTTTGCGATGAAACTTGAAATGTAAATATGCAATTTTCTCATGCTTTCGAGGTCATGCTTCATCATTTATTCGAGGTATTTTATCCCAGACTTTTAAAAAAAAATACTATACTTCTAGAAATACAACCCTTTAAGTTCATAAAAAATGTCATTTCTTTTAAATAAACGGTACTTCGATACATGTAGAAGTGTAATTTTTTACTATGCTCATCTTATTTTACTTTTTAATGCTCTCATTTTTTTGTGCTAAAAGTGCGAGTTATACGCCGGATTTTACGGTATGTATTATATCTCTGTACAAAATTCAGGTATGTATTATATCTCTGTACAAAATTCAGACATATTTTTCTGGAATATTCATTTACCATTATTTTCTAGCAGCGAATAAACTTGAATGCATCGTTGAAATTATTAGAAGGGCTATTTTTATATGCTTAAGGATGACTGCTGCCCAGCAAACATAAAATATTGAAATTCTTCCTCAAGTTTTTTGATGAAAAGTACCCTCTCGACAAATGTTCCTGTTGTCAGCGGAGAAGTTCAGCTGTTGCTTTGAGAGATTTAAACAAATGATTCGTGCTGCAGTTAAAAATCAACAATTCATAACATATCTCCAAATGGTTTTTCATTAGTTTTTGACACAAGAAACTCAATTGTCACGAGGAGAGTGTTGTGATGTAGCCGGTTTCTTTCCCCTAATTCAGGGATGTCCAACCCAAATGACCTTGCGGGCCACTTCGGAAAAACATTATAATCTCGCGGGCCGCACATAAAAATATGTACCTTTATAACAGATTTGGAAACAAAAAAAAACATTTATTGAAGTAAAAATTTAAAACAGAATGAATTATTATTGTTTTCATTATTTTTCATGTATACAGACATAGATAATATAATAATGTTTATAATATAATAATGCAATGATCAGATACTATTTAAAATATTACAGTTGAGATTTTCTTGAAAATTACGGTGTTCCTTTCAAACTGATTTTTCGTTTCTCATTAATGAAATTTGATTGTGCTGTCACTCGCAAACGATTAAATATACATTGCCCTTTATCTTAACCATCCTGAATATATTTTTTAAGCTTTACCAAACATCTTGCGTTTTTGGGCACTCCAAACAGAAAATGAGGAGGAGATACGAAAGACACACTCAGAGAATCATGTACCATCCATATTTAAGTATATGCATAATGCAATTCATTAAACAGTAATTTATTATAGTAAAATCAAATGTAACTGTCTGATAAAATATAAATTATTTTAATCTAAAGGACATTTCTATTATCGAAAAGGATTTATTTTAAAATAAGACATTGTATTTGCCCTCAAATAAATTTCAAAATGAAAAAACTTTAAAACTTGATATTTAAAATTTTTTTAAAAAGAGTCGGCGGTCCGCAACTTAGTACTGGCGGGCCACATGCGGCCCGCGTGTTGGTTGGTTGGTTGATTATTAACGTCGCACTGTTTAAGCTACACGAGGGCTTTTGGCGACGGACCACGCAATTCTGCACCATGGTCAAGTGACGTGGACGACACCTGAGCTGGCACCCCCCTCTCCTAACTACCACACCAACAGGAGGACGTTTCAACTCTCGACAGATTTAACGTGCATTGTTGCCTACACGGCGGGTCTTTAGAGGCACTGGGCTCGAACTCGTGACAAGGCAAGTCACGGTCCGATACCTATACCACTCGGCTACCACGGCCGTTAGGCCCGTGTGTTGGACACCCCTGCCCTAAGAGGGAACGCCGACAGACGTGGGAAAATTCCATTCTTTTCCCTAATTTTAGGGAAAAGGATTCGCAAATGGGGTGGTCAGAAATGGACCCTTTTTTTCCCATGCCAGTCCAAAAGTTAAAAGAGACACCGGTACAATGTGCTTTCGTTTTCTCGCGAATCTGTGATGACAGCGCGTCTGAGAAGATTGAACTCGCTCAGACAGACTCCCGCAATAAGCAGCCGACGGACAAGAGATCAAAGATGGGTACGCGGAGACTGAGAAACGAGATGTTTAAAAGGAGAGAGTACGAGGATCAGATATTGACTGGAGAGAATCCAATAGAGGCCTCTCTTAGCGATAGACTTGCGAGTCAGCGATACTCGAGTCCGCGAATTAAAGTGGACTTCGAACCGAGGAGCTTTCGAATCAGCAACCGCACTGCGTATATAGAAAAAGCGAGCTCAACCAAAATCGGAGTGGAACTACCGAGAGTGAACTGTGGACCCCTTTGACACATCCAATGTATAGGACTTTCCTCTAAAGGATCACTTTATTTCGTTATTTTATGCGAGAGACATGTCAGTGCAGCGAAAGAGAAACTTTATCTGCGGATTCATTTGCAATTAAATTGTAATGAAGCAATTTTTTGATGAATTTTCATGCTGTAAAATAAATAGTTATTCCAGAGCTGTTTGAAGTCATTACAGTGTGGAGTAAACAACCATTTTTTATCCGGGGGAAGCGTTTACCAAGTCCTCAGGGGCAAGGTCACTTCCAGGGAAAACACACCCTGTTCCGGATCTTTATCTCGCCCTTCTCAGAGGTTCTCTAATCCCCTTCACACGTCAAGAAAGAAGACTCTTCAGTGTGACTTCCTTCGGAGAAAATGGAGACAGATTCTTCGGAAACTGTATTGCCAATAGAAACGAAAATAATTTTCCTGTGATGGTCGTCCTTCTGTCAGACACGGCCGCCACTCATGTGAAATTCAAGAGATAAGTCTTTTTCTTAAGGTTGTTTTCAAGCTCAGAACTTCGGTTAGAGAGCCGTGAAAAATAACAAGTGTTAATACATTAGACCAGGGTGGCCAACCCGCGGCACGCGTGCCATAGTATGGCACAGTAAAGTTATAACAGTGGCAAGCAGAAACTTCCTGAAAAATTAAAATTTTTTTGAAAGAATTAAAAACGTTTGACAACTTTATTGAAGTGGGGTTCTCTCAGACAAAAATCCTCAGAATTTGGATCAAAATATGATTGTGAATAAATATTTTCTTCTATGAACATAACAAAATAAATATCACTTTAAAACTAGCTAATGTGCACCTATAATAACCTACTTTTGTTAGCAAGAGCTAATTCTAATATAGATGACTTGGTAAAATAAAGTAGTAATTCAAAAGCCACACTAAGTAAATACTAAGTGTTTAATAATTATTTTGAATTAAATGTTTCAAGTTACTCATTTTTATTTCATACCTTACCTAACTGATTGAACTTATAAAAAATTTACTAACAGTAAAACTTAACTTTGTATTTTCGATTATATAGACTTCCATTTCAAAATGTACTATTTGCATAAAAATCCGATAATAAGCTTATACAAAGTAACACACACATTTTTTTCACTTTTCCATATTAATTTGTTGGAAAAGTTAGAAGTGACACGCATAATATTTTTTTTATCAAATAGTGGCACTCTTCCTAAAAAGATTGGTCACCCCTGAACTAGACAAATAAATAGGGCTTGTGAAGCCCCAATGTAGATTAGAGATCATAAAAATTAAGTCCATTATTTTCCTAATGAATCAGTTACTTTAGGATTCGACAACAAATCCGGGGAATGAATATTTTAATGGGAAACATCTAATTGCAAATTAAATAAAAAAAGTTTAATAAGGCTTGTACATGTTACCGTCAAAATGAAGCTCAGGAAACTAGAGCATTATTTAGACAATTTGCATATTAACGAGATCGATCCATTGAAATGCAATAATTTCATTTCCCCCAATACATCAATTTAATGCGAACAAAACCGAGGTATTCTGCACGTTATCTGTCCGGTTAAAGTAAAAATAAGGAATTTGCTCGAACAACACTTTCGTAAGCTTCCATTAATGCTCAGACGAACACCAGTCATAATAGTAAAAGCAGAGTCTATGTTTATTCCATTAAGTTATAAAAATATATACTGACAATTGTTAAACGTATTATTAAATAAATGTTTCCGATGTGTGAAGAATCACACTCATTCAATCAATGAATAAAATAAAATTAAAAAAAAAAAACGAATTGCGTAAAAGCATTATTACAAGTAAAGAAACTTGTAATAAACATGGTATAAATTATTCTCGTAACAAGGCAATTAAACATAGGCTACAAATGAATTCCAAATAACCACTGAAGTACTTGAGAAATAATCACTCATACAATCCTGAATGATTTCTGATATTTATGCTCTGATTATCATTTCGGTAAATTTTCATAACATTATAAAAAAATATTCTTTCATGCAAAGTTTCTGTCCATAATTCTGTCTATCTGTCCCCGTCATTGTTGCACAGTTCCGGTCTGTAAGTCTTTGCACTTTAATGTGCGGAAAATTTTATTTTGTATAAATGATTCTACACTTGAGATTAAAAAAAATCAAATAATCCGCACATTAACGGCTCTCTCTAACTTTAACTTCGTGACGCATTCATATAGTAAATAAATAATCACACACACACACACACACACACACACACATTCATTCATTCATTCATTCATTCATTCATTCATTCATTCATTCATTCATTCATTCATTCATTCACACACACACACATTAGAATTTCCTCGACAGTAGTAGTACAAAATACTAAAAGTTTACGGTTTTTCAATAAAACTTATCCATTAACGCTAAATTAATTTTTAAAGTATTCATATTAAATTTAATAGAAAAAAAGACAGCGTTTCATTCTTCTTAGACCTAATGTATGTATTGTAACGACATCCGCCACACAGCTGTGAATCGGCTTCTTTGTGGAAACAATCATCACACGTGCATTTTTCATCTGCATCCCGAAAGTTATTGCGTGGTACCGCATTGGACCTCCCCGCAACCTTTTAACATCACGAGGGACCCCGCCACTAGCAGAATGTAACTGGATGCTAAAAGACGATGGCTCCTGATCCCCGAAGCGAGAGAAGAGAGAGAGAGAGGGAGAACGAGAGATGCTTTGAAACCTTCGAAGTGAGCAGACCCCGAAGAGAGCTCCTCTCTCACATACCACATCATTTGAACTCTGATAATTTTTAATAAGTTTAATAACTTCGATGCATAATCTGTAAATTTTCGCTGTGACGTAAATAAACTAAATGTTTAAATTAATCGATATCACACTACCGTTATTTATCTCAAACGTCACAATATTAAATCAAAGACTGGCCTTTATACGTTAAAAAACATTGCAGAATGCAAACTTCGATAGCGAATGCAAGTTCAGACTTCTTTTCGAAAATAGAAAAATTGACATACGGTAAGGTAGAACAGATACTGAGTTCCGTATATTGGCATTCGATTGGGAGGTCTAAATATAATATGGTATCACATTTTTCTAAAAAATGAGAATTATTTTTCAGTGCTTAAGAACATTTCTTATTTAGAAGAAATTTATTTATTGAATTTGATTATTTTTAAAACAATACTTTCCTTTTGAGTTTAAATCTAATTTAATTTAAAAATTGAACCGAATTCAATTTACAGATAACTTTACAAACCAAAGTGTTGAAAAAAGATCCCATAAGTATATTCATAAGTTTTGAATGGAATAAATCATTTTTCTGAAACATGTGAAACCGTTGAACTCCCTTAAAGGCATGGGAAAGGGATGAGGAAAAAAATTATTCTCAAGCAATGATGAAAGTGAAACGATACTCCTTATAATATCCGCAAACCGTCTTTCAGATGGCAAGCAAATAAATGGAATGAATGGAATTAACAACAACAACAAAAAAAAATACAACATTCGTATCATTGTTCACGAAATAATTGCAATAAAAGAAATGGGGAAAGGATGTGCAAACAATCTGTTCTCAGACGTTTTAGTAGTGTTTATAATTTATACTCTGCAAATATATCTATAATCAAAACTTATTAAAATAGTTTATTATTTTTAATGTAGCTGTTGAAATTTCTTTTACATTATTTATTACACCTCTCAGTGTCTCTTATGTTAGCATTTCGAAAACCCAGTTGAAGTATACAAGCGGAGAAGACTGCCAAATCTTCACAGTTATCCTACATTCAGCTTACATTTTTAAAAGAAAAAATCCCAAAGGAACATTTCACTTATCATTACAACTTTCAAAATGACAAAAAGTGCTTACCAAAAGAAAGGAAATATAAACAAGGTGTAACTAAGCATTTTAAAAAGGGGGGGGGGTAAAGAAAGAAGACTCTGCAAACATTTCATCAGAAAATTTTGTAGTACTCGGATTACAATTAAAAAATGCTTAATTTTTTTAGAAATTAAAAGTCATACATCAAGATTTTTACTTAGAGAAAAAAATTAAAATATAGAAAAGTTTTCATGTAAAAATTTTACAACCTAAAAATTCTATAAAACATTCGCTGTTGTTATTTCTTTTCAGAAACAAAGCATGCTAACCTTAGTTTCAGACAAATTCAGGAGCATAATTCAAATGTTCTTACCTGAAAAGAAAAATAAATACAGTTCAGTTTAAGCAAATAAACAGTAAATTTGTATTAACAATAATATAAAAATATTGCAATGTTAGTAATAATGTGATTATATGAGAACATAAACAGAACCAATACTGTGTTTTATGTGTGACTCATTATATTACGTCACTAGTTTTCTCATAAGGTATCAAATGTACAACGCGAGATAACATCGTTATACTTGAAAATGACACTATTAGTAACAAGTCATATTATTAACAGATAACATTTTGTAAATAACGAATCAAAATTCAAATAAAAATGTTTCAGAAGTGACAGTTGATTATAACTTATTAAAACAAAATTTTCATTTCACAATAAGTGAAGTCGTTAATGTGTATATTTAAATCACAATAACGATCAGTTCCGTTATTGCAATTTAAATATACACAATATATTAAGAACTTATCGTTATTATCAAATATTCATTTCATAATAAGTTCCTTCCCCCTCCAGTAAATGGAATTATTTTAAAAGCAAATGGACGAATGGCACAAACATTATTGAAAATTTAGCACCAGATTCATTGCAAATGGTCTTTAAAAAAAATAATTAATTGAACTGAATTAATAATTTTTGAAACAAATTTAAAAAAGTTTCATGCATAGTTTTTGCATTTACCCAAAAGAATACAAGAAAATGCTAACTTGTACTGATCTTTCTAATGATTTAAATACGAGTGGGAACATTTTTTGTGAAGTAAAAAACCGGAAATCCAAAATAAAAAAAATATACAAACAAATTTCCTATTTTTCAACAAGTTATTAAAAGAATTCCAAGACGTGCTGAATATATGCTACATCAAACTATTTTTGAAAAAAAAAAGCAAATATAACCATTTTAAAGAGATAAAAAAAAAAACTTTCAAAGAGGTAAAAAATTATAAATAAACAAAAGCTAAGTTTTTAGAAACCCAAACAACGTCACTTATTAGCGAATCGCATTTTAAACTAACAATAGATGGGACGATAGCAATGACTCATAAACAAAAGCAAGACGAATAAAGAAACAAAAAAGAACAGATGCTTCCTGGAATTATTCTCGATGACGAAGCAACGGAAAGACATGAGACGAGTGAATGATATGAAAGGGCCAGAAACAAAACTTGGTATGACGTGGAGGGAGACGTCAAACTCACATAATAGATAAGAAGGAAAACAGAACAACTCATTCAATTTGGTCACCTCCCAATTCTTTGATCTGTCAAAATATTCGACTTGGCGGAACAAAAGCGAACAACTGTTTGGTTGCAAGAAGAAATAGGATAATAACCAAGATGATGTTCATTCACGGTTTTTAGGTTAAATTAATCTACAGAGGATTAACAGAGACGATTCTAGCAAGAGTTGAAGTACTTCGAATAAAACCTATTTTATTTGAGGCTGGATAAACTTTTTGTTCTTCAATTAAATTTATAAATATACATTGTAGCCTTCCGTGAAAATACTTTTTTTGGATTTTACAACACTAAACAACAGCAAATATTAAAATGGAAAAGTAATTTTATTTGAGGAAAAATTGTAAATGATTTAACTTGTGAGATTGCTTCAATTGGATGGTTTTCTGCACGCATTTGACATGTAGATATTTTAATACATTATAAGTCTGTTAATTGTTATAACACAAATCAATTTTCATAATATAATGTTTATTTTTGATGGGAAAAAAATTTCTGTGCACAAAAAAAGTTATACAAAGCTAATATTAATTGCAAATTTTTTTTAAAAAAAGGATATTTAGACAAAAAATTACTAGATTCTCAAAACATGCTCACTGGGACAAACATGGATCACTGGGAGATTTACAAAGAATTCTTAGAACGTATGCTCGAATAATAGATGCATAAGCAAGCAATTCTTGCATCATATCAATGGGATAAATTCATGACGGTCACATGATAAATGCAATCACGTGTTCTCCATTGAATTTAAAACTAATATTAGACTTGTACCTGTTATTTTGCTCATAAAATTTAGCTAAATTTCAAATTTTATAATTGAGCATAGACGTTCAAACATTAAGATTCTCTAAAAAGTTTTTTAAAATTAAAAAAAAAAAAAAGCTTACATGTGTATTTTTAAATCAAGTCCATTTCGTTTACCTATTTGCTATATTATGTTTGGCAATTACTTTTTAAAAGAACATTTCTGCAGAAAGCAAAAGTTAACAGCGAGATGTATGAACGGATTAGCGGAAACACGCTTTTGCATTTATCACGTGACCATGACATTATATGGATCTATGAGCTGGTTGGCTGGAAACAAATTATTGCATTTATGTGACTATGACATTAATTTAGCCCATTATTAGAATGGATTTTATCGTCACTCTTAAGTTATTTTTTAAAAATTAGTATGGAATTAATATATAATTCATTATTCTAAATCGCATCTCAAAAAAATGCATTTATTCAAATTAATTTCGTAAAACCTTTTTTAAAATGAAAACAATGATATAACCGTATGGGGGGAGAAAAATTATAGGCGGCTTATTTATAGGGAAATCTTTATTTACCCACAGAAGTTTATCGTTTATACAAAAAATTCATGCAAATTCAACAAAAATTCATGCTTTTTTTCCCCCATATAACACTTCTAGCTTACATCTAAAAGTATTTGTTTTCGATACTTTTTTTTAAAGTGTAGAAGCCACACTGACCCAGAATTCAAATGAAACGTTATCTTTCCAGTGGGTTGTTCAACGAACGGTGAATATAACACAGAGAAAAATAAAATCAAAGTCTCTTTTTTTTCTTTTAGAAATTCTGTCAAAACAAGCTGGCGAACTAAGGATTCTTTACTTTGTTTTCATGTTTCGTAAATTTACATCCCACGTTTCGATTTTGATTTTACTTCGAAAAATGCCTCCAAAACTGATAGATGGAAAGACGTGACTCCAATACAGAGAGAAAAATGAGTTTATTTTTTATAAATAAAGATATTGCACAAAAAATGCTTAAATCATAGCTGAGCATGACATCTAAACAAGCTTTCTTGGTCGTATGTCTAAAAAGGCATAAGAATGGCCAAGTCCTCAACACGTTTCGCTTCAGCTGTTCGCACGAACTGACTTTCATGTACTTTTTTCCACCGATATGTTGAAAAGTTAAAACATTTCTCGTATTTACGAAACTCTTGAACAGGCACGTTTCTATTGAATTTTACGACAGAATTCGTCGTATATTGAAACTTAAAAATTGTGTGTTATATTCCTTTCTTAAATCATAAATTCTCAGAACGAAAAATTCGAATTGTAAAAATGATACACGAAATCAGAAGCCATTCGTATTATTTCATGGTCTTATTACCACAACACTTGAATGTTCGTTTTTGAAAATTACTTCCAAAAATCAAGAAAAGAGAAGTTTACAAGTATTGTTCACTAAAAACTTTGTACAGTAAACAATCAAAATTTTAAAAGAGAGAGAGAGGGAGGTACAAAATGTTAGTACAAGTAAACGTACTAACTCTTATATACGAAACTATCGATATTATTCTTTAATTTGCCTGTAAAATTTACACTAAAAATAAGCAATAGCATTCAATGGGCTAAATTCATGTGACGTCATAGTCACATGATAACCACTTGATTTTAGCCAATCAGTTCAGAAACTCGAGTGATGTCATAGTCACATGATAGAAGCAATCTTGTGTTTCCAGCTAATCAGTTCACGCGCTTCGTTGTTGCCAACTTTTGTCTTTGCAGAAACTTCCTCTTAAAAAGTACATATACATATACAAAATACATTTTGCTTTAAAGCATATGCATAAAAAAATAAGATGTTTTTAATTTTAAAAATCTTTTTGAAGAAATTTTTTTTCATTACATTTAAACATCTTTACCCAATTATGAAATTTGAAATTTTATCTAAGTATTGCAAACAGAACAACAAGCACAATTAGGTTAACGTCCACTTTGAATTCAAAAAAGAACACAAGTCATGTAACCGTCATGAATTGAGCCGATTAACGTGATTCGAGTAGGAACGAGCTTTCTCATCTGCACCAAATCAATCACAAACCTAAAGTCGTCGTAACAATTTTGCACAGGATGAAAAAAAAAAGTAGCGTACATTGCTTCTTGCTGTAGAAAGAAACTATTATCCTTTACGGTAAATTCTATCATCCAAATGACAAGATGGATCCAAGAAATTTTTTACCCGTAACAAGTATATTTCTACGCCAAATGCAACGTTCTTGTGGTTGAAAATGTTCACTAAACCGCGGACGTTCAAATGATATTTTTGTGTACACTCACGGTTACGCAAGAGTAGTCAGAGAGATGACTTTTCGAAAGGATACGGTCACGGTCCTTTAATGATTTGAAAAGAGTTTAATGAACGGATCTGATAGAGTTAGAAGATGACCATGTCGTAAAGGAATGGTAGAAAGCAGGAAATTGGGTTACGTGAAAGGAGTGTGAATTTCTGAGATCTTATGCGATACTCTCCAACCCCCTCCGTTTTGACAATTTTAAATATATATATCCGCGAACGCTTTTAAACTTCGAAATTAAAATGTAAAATTAATTTAGAATATAAAA
The DNA here is from genome assembly GCA_019973935.1 of Trichonephila clavipes. Classification (NCBI taxonomy): domain Eukaryota; kingdom Metazoa; phylum Arthropoda; class Arachnida; order Araneae; family Nephilidae; genus Trichonephila; species Trichonephila clavipes. The sequence goes on along the minus strand of BMAU01005394.1, from coordinate 343,334 downwards.
TCGTTATACAAACGAACTGAAAAAAATATTACAGCAATAAATATGCTTTTTCTAAATAATGATTTTTAAAGAAATGCCCAAAATTTGTAGAGGAATTATGCGATTAAAGAATAAATTTTGAACGTCACTAAGGTATGATTATGTAACAAATAGCGCACAAAGAATGGCTTAAATTTAATCACAATTATAATTAAAGACACAAATACCTCACATAATATTAAAATCGTATTCTATCAACCATTTTTTTTTTCTATATATATGAATTACCGTTAAAGTGTATAATCCAGTTATTCCAGAGAATAACTAGGTATTTCGTGAAATAACTATACAAGACAGTTAATGTATATAATAGACGAAATATTTCATACTTTACCTACTTATTTTATGAAATAACAAGTTATTTTATAAAAGAATTAATGATGAACCGTTAAATTTAAAAAGAAACAATTTCAAAGTTATTTTATAATTATTTTTGATGTGTAACATCTGGCCTGTCTGCCCTACATAGTTTCTTTACCAATGATAACCTGCTTGGGGCAGGGGAGGATTTACACACTAAAATATTATTTCTCAATGTTAACCTTATTGTGCCCCCTTTTAGATAGTATGGGTTGATATTTGGACTAAATTAATGTTCAGATCCTGAAACCCTGGAACGCGACCCCCCAGGTGTATCCCCCTCCTGGGCAGCTTTTTTGCCTATAGCTCGAACCCGAGTCTCTCAGTCCATTCGATTCCTCTTTATCCACTGTATACTTCCACCAATTTTCTTGTTCAGAGAGGGTCATTCTTTCTATTTCATTTTTTAATCCTTTTAAACTATTTCAAAATTTTTTGAACTCATTTAAATCGGCAAGATCTTGGTTTGTATTTGAATCTCGGCTGAGATTTGAATCACAAGTTACACTTGTAGCGACCTATACCTCTAGCTACTCAGCCGTCATTTTGTAGGAATAGGGAGGGCTTTAGCACCAAAATATCCTTTCCCCGTGTTAATCCTATTGTGCCACTATTTGATAGTATGAGGGTCATATTTGGGGGAACAACTAAATTAATGCTCAGATCCCAAAGCCCTGGGGCGCAACACCCCCCCAGGTATATCCTCCCTCTATATAGGGCTATTTCCTTTATATCACGAATTCTAGACCCCCTTGGTCATCCGCACCTGCCTGATTCCATAGATTTCCCTATGAGCTTTCTGCACATATTATTTCATTACAATAATCCTATTTCCTCTCAACCATTTCAATCTCTTCGAAGATTTTTCAGTTCCTACTTTGAAACTCGAGCTTTACGCCGTATTTCATACTTTAATGATCAAGTAATCGTTATTTTATAGAATACCTAGTTAATACGTGGAATTCAATAATATTATATACTTTTACAGACTTATCTAGTTATTTCATGAAATTCCTAGTTATTCCATTAAATAACGATTTGACACTTTAACGGTAACATATACTCACTCACAACGTGAAAATACTGGATTCATTAGACTTAGACTTAAAGTTTGGTAGGCATGTTCTTTTGTTTGGAAGAAATCGCGTTTTTGTGAAAATTATCTCTAACGTAGAGTTACAGGGCGTAAAAAGATAACGTATCTGCATGTAAACGGGAAAAAGGAGCTTACGCTCGCTCCTCGCTAGATCTCCGGAATTTCATGCTTCGAATACGACACAAGCGTGCTTCTTTTATGGAGAACGTGTTTAGTATAAATCGTTTGCCACAGCGGCGTAAATTATAATATTTATATATTTGACTTAGATCAGTGGCGCACACAAGGGAGGGGGGTCCTGGGGTCCGGACTCCCCCCCCAAAGCCCTTGATTTTTTTTCCGATTGATTATAATTCTAAGTACATAGTACGTAAAATTTAATCAAGTGTTTGTTATTAATGATTAATTTTATTAATTAATGCTAATTATTTATTCAATAATTAGTTTTTTACTGTGTTTTGTTCCCGAAAACCGACAAAATCAAAAGGAACATGATACAAGAATGGTGAACTTTCGACCCCAGACCCCCTTGAAAAATTCTTGTGTGCGCCACTGACTTAGATAATATTTTTGAACAGACAGACTGAACCTCTCCTAGACTTTCAGAAATTCTTTATTTGGCTTTCCTAATTTATTTGCTGAATTGTTCTTTCCAAGGAACTAAACGAGGAAATCACTGAAAAAAAATATTCAAAATATTTATTAAAAGTCTAGACCACCTTAATTTTTTTTAACCATTCATCTCGAATGGTATATTTTTCAGTTCACACGAGCGAAAAATGGTTACACCCGATAGTAAATAGCCTGAATGAAAAAGTGTTTTAATACATTAGTATAAATGAATGAGTTATTGAATCAATAATTCTGAAAATGCTGAAAGGTATAATGAAAAAGTATTTGCTTATGTTTTATACATATAAAAAATACTACGCATGAATATCCAATTGTACAAATTCTTCCTATTAAAAAAAGTTATTTGACACAATTAATAATGAATATTCCGATAACGCATTCATGTACCCTCTCCTAGACTTATGACCCACAAAAAATACAGAAATATAACTGCATTACTGGGGCAATAACTAATAGATAGCATATACCTTATGACAGATACTTATTATGCATCCTTAACATGATGCCCAAAAATTATGGATAACACATTTATATATATTAACATCTTATAGATAACATATTTACATTTTAAATATAAATAAAAAAGGATCAACAATACTTTCGTATTTCATAAATTTACAGCATAACAAATACTCCCCTTCACGAATACAAAAAATATGCTAATACCAACCAGGGTCGTGCTATGAAAATATATATATATAAAAAATAACTCCAAAAAACCTCCTTTTAACTCGGAAGAATAAAAAAATACTAGAAGCACAGGAAACATATGCGGTACATCCCGGAACAGCAGCCCAACACCCCTAGAAGCACATTAATATTCCGCGTCCACACGGTTCTTACAAATGCATCCGATTACGTGGGAAACCAGAAGTGGGTGATGTTCAAGTTTACACCAGTACTAGGTAGACACAATGATTCTCAAGGCTGACAAGAAAGATGTGGAGCAGGTGGTCGAATGAAAATATAGGGGTTAGGTTGCTTGCGACACACACACTGTTGCATGTAACTTTATGTGGCTGTTTCAATCAATCCTTTCATTTTAGTCTCGAACGTATTTTTGTCAGACATGGCTCCTTTTGTTTTTCACCACATAGCCCAAACGTGCTCGGTTGAATGGCAATTTAAATTTATGATTGTCTTTTTGGAATCTATAAAAGATATATTAACCAGGGCTTCGAACTGTAATTTTTTTCGTTCTGATTCAACTAAAAAATATATACATATATATATTTTAGTTAGCAGATATACCCGTTCTTCGTACGGGTGAACTGAAAAATTAAACAATACAGATTGAATGATAAAGAAGTTTTTAACGAGTTAATTTTACGTGAATTGCAAATTACACACACAAAAAAAAAACTTTTTGCATATCTCAGTTGAACAAAAAAAAAAAAAAAAAAAAAAAAAACACCTTTGTTAAATTTTAAGTCGGTAGTTCTAATAGCTGATAAAAAAGTTTTTTTTATTGATAACTCCCCGTAACTCTCTCTTGAGAATCGATTTTTGAAAATACCTTCCTAAGTTGAACTTTGCTCAGCAAAAGTAACATATTGTGAAAAGTTATGTGCAATGAACGCTTAAAATAGTGTAAATAATTTATATATGAAAGTGTAATACATTAATACTACTTTCTGTTGTATTTATTTTGTTAAAATTGTAATATTCGCGAGCAACGCCGTTTCTTAAATTATAATGGCGATTCAATGAAAAACATAGCAAAATGTTGACGATAGAGTCAAGTTGGCAAATTTCTAGCTACTTTCATAGCTCGAGCTTTATTAGAGCTTTGAAAGACCTGCCGTGTAGGGGAGCGATGCACGTTAACCCTTTATTTACCGCATTATGAGTAACTGCAGTATTTTTTTTTTTGGATCACTACATTGAACATTAAGGGATATACATAAACTAAATTTCCCAAAGTTGAGTATTTTGTCAGTTAGAGATATTTAATTAAAGACTGTAAAATTAATTATATACACCGTTTACTTAAAATAAATAGTCAAATCGTTTTCTAAGGTCTTCATTAACATACAAAAAACATAAGACAGTTAAATTTTGACACTAACTATTTTTTCGGGACAATTAACTATTTTTTGCAATCCGCTGAAGATGCCGTCTGCTGAAAACGCAATTTCTGCTACAAAACTATTCGCCTTCACCGCTAAAATACTCGTCATAGAACTCGCGAGCTGCCATATATCTTGGAAGAGTGGATTTCAAAGAATATTTCTGCTAGGTATTGTCAGAATATTCGTAACATTGGTTTAAATATTATTTTAAAGTGAGTGGTACTTATAAGTACAGTCGGTAGATAAAGGGTTAAATCTGTCGAGAGCTCAAACGTCCTTCCGATGGTGTGGTATGGTAGTTAGGACAGGGGGTGCCAGTTCAGGTGTCGTCCACGTCACTTGACCATGGTTCAAAATTACGTGGTCCTTCGCCAAAAGCCCTCGTGTAGCTGAACAGTGCGACGTTATTATTCACTCACTCCAAAAAATACAATATTGTAGTTGTTAGTTCTGTTAATGAACAGCGCCCTCTAGCTGCTTGTAAAATAAAATTTGAGTGTGTGTGCAACAATAACCCCGAGAGGTAGTGTACGGAGTAGAGAAATTAAAAGAGATCACAGTCCACTACTAGTGTTGTTGATTGTGTTGAGCCAAAACATGGTCTCAGTACGAGCCAAAGTTAAGCGATCTTATGGATATGTGTATTTGAAGAGGTGCTCTTCTCAAATTACTAATCATTTTCGCGTTATCTCCATCAGTAACATTATTAAGAAGCAATTTAAACTAAATAAAAAATAAGGTAGCTCAAAAGGCAACTTTTCGGAACATTTTTTTAAAGTTCTTTTTTTAAAAGAAAATTTAATCATCAGAAAACTAGAAATGAATGTCTCTTTGAAAATAAAAATCGGGTGGGGCTGTGCTGGGGCACACAGCCGTTGGTTTTCACGTGAAACGTTTATGTTAGCGAATCGCTTTTAAAGTAAAAGATTGAAATAAATAAAGACAGGATTGACGGTGTTTTAAGTATTTTAATAAAAAAGAACAGATACATAATAGAAACATAAATTATTATTACAATTAATATTCGACAACGATTTTATTTAACATAGGTCTGTGATATGTGAAATAAGAAACATACGGCATAATGTCAACATTAATATTTCTGGTGAATGTACAGTCTATAGTGGTATTGCCTAATGTTGTCGGTGATGTTTGTACGTAGTTAAGGCCGAATTCATTCCTCATGAACTCAACAAGATAGCTGTTCTGTTGTGGATCGCAATTGAAATCGCCACATAGAACGATTGGAGTCTCCAAGTCTGGCTGAGAGTTCGGTATTAATTTTGTTAAGTTTGCTGAATATGGCAGGAGTGATTGATAAAGACATAGCTTAACAGCTTCAACCGATGCCTTAGGATGTATATATACGGCACCGAGGATAAACAGCGTAAGATCTTCGACTTTAACGTCCACCAAGCATATGTCGCCGACATTATGTTTTCTCAAGACTGAATTTCCGCATGACTTGTTGGCATTTACTATGATTTCTCCACAGTTCGTGGAGCTTTGTAGGTTTCTGTAGATTGCAGAACCTCCGGCTACAGAAACTCGCACCGGCAATTCAGATGAGGTAGACGGACAATGTGTACGATGTTCAAGTGCGGTGTTATTACTTGCTCTTAGTTCGAAGCCATTGATCATCACAGTGTTCGCGCAATTCATCCAAGTCTCGCTAATTACCATATAATCGGAGTTCACGAGGCACGCCGTAGTATATTTGAGGGAAAGATAGTTCCTTGCCATGAACATCATAAATTATGTTGATCGGAGATGAGTTCTGTCCCGGAGCAATATCCAAACATTGTTCCTCATTCCATAACAAAGTATGTTGTCGAGCCAGCAGGATTTCAGATTCTGGGTACCTGTGTGTGGCCCATAGCCCCCTCTTCCCAACGATAGCCGTGATTTATATTTCTGGCTGGCTCTTGCACAAGCTGAGGCCGACATAGCAAATGTTTATATATTTTTTTATCACTTTCTGGTTATTTTTAATATAAATACTGTCCAAGTCACACTTATTTTTGTATGAATCAATCGGTTTCAATAATCTTGATAAACACACGAAAGAATCACCGCTCTATCAAGTCGGAGTCACGAGTTACACTGAATAAAAACGAGCGAGAGCGCCGGTTTCGCAGTTAACGCAGTACCCCTCCCCCGCCGCCCCGCTCGACCCAGACCCGGACTCAAGGTCATAACAGCGAGCTGACTATATAAGTGAAATATTCACACCACATTTTTGTTTCTAGGACTAATAGCTTTGTAATTATTAAGGTACGATGATATAGACCTTTTCGTTACGGTCCACTTTTTGAACCTGGTACCCGTATGTTTCGGCGCGATTTTAAAGAAGTTTCACGTCAAAAACATTTCGCGCGGTTATTTGGACAATTAAGATTAAACTAAATGTGGTGAATTCGGAATTAAAGTCAGTGAAGTCTCATTTTGAGTAGCAATTATGTATTTATAAATTAAGGTTAGATTCCACAAAGACAATACATAGCATTAACAAAAATTGAGGACAAAGAACATAGAGACTACATTCTTTCCTCACCTGGATCATATTGAAGCATATGGTCGCTAGAGGGCGTTTCGGCTGCTTTGGGACAGTCAGTTGGTTATTATGACAAGAGCGGTCATAATTTACAGCTTTAAATTATTTTTATCAACATTTACTCCATCTTTCATATTTACGTTTCAAATAGTAATGTATATAAACCTAAGAAAAGCAAAACTCCTCACAAAATTGATTTTCTTACCATTCATTTTGAAGTAGGATGTCACACAATGTGTAAAATAAACACGTTTCGCATACCCCTCTCACAGACATTCCTTTTTTACCACACACAATGATGTTTTCACAGATCACACATTTTTCAAAACGCATAAACATTACGCAACATATCCCTCTCTAATTTCAGTTACAATTATTTATCAAAGATGGTGTTCAAAAGTTATGTAAGGGGATTTATCTTCAGCAATAATCATAACCAGTGACTACGAAACACGCGTTTCTAAAAACTCTAAATTTATTCACGTAACTAAGCCATTACGCAAACCACGCGCATACAAAAAACATTTTTTTTAACGCTTCTCCAAAGCCATCCTTCAGTTATGTCAAAGTAACGGTGACTCTTTCTAGGAAGGAAGTGAGGAAGAAGCATTTCAATGTTTAGCAACAAACGCAATAAGCGGAAACAGCATCCACATGTGCCGTTTATCGAAACAGGAGACATTTATGATAAAGGGAAAGGATAAAAAAATATCGATTAGCATGGGTTTTAACATGATATGCAGCAGGTCAACGATTTCTACGACTGCTTGTAAATATTTCGCACACTTTCACGATATCGAAATGAGAAATTTATTTATTCAATTTCAAAATATTAAATCAAAATTAGGAAAAATTGTGTGTGAGTTTTTATAGATAATTCAGGGCAATTGAAAATAACTAGGTAAGTAATTATAAACCAAATTTTACCGTCAATAAATTACCAAGTACTTAAAACCTTTTCCCTCTTTACTTTTACGAGCATATTTGTGAGAAAATTTGTCGGATGGAAAAAGTGCCATTTAACCATGAAAGTTTTATATTTCGCCCACATTCGGGAAAAAAACGTCTTCTTTCAGTTATTGTTTATTTGTTCTGAATAAATCATTCATTGATAAATATTTGTGATATTTTTCACATTTTTGTAATTCAAAATGAAAAATAAGTTTCTTAATTTTTATCCCCCTTTTTTTTTTAAAGAAATTGAGTCTCTTACAAGACATATGCCTTTAGTGTTTGAATTACGCAATAAAAATTTTCAACCACAAGAATTTATTTTTGTAATTAAATGCCACAAATTAGAAATGAGTGACAGTTTTACAAAACCACACACGTTAACCAAATGTAATTTTATATAAAACCGCACCCAAGATATTTCCATGAAATATTTTTATACATGTAAACGATTTTGTAAAAAATCAAAAACATATTGAAAAAGGAAAAGCTCAGTATTACTTTCTTATTTACATCTCTGAAGGTATCTAAAACTCCGACAGAAAAATGGAGCAACCTTCTAAGTATTTCACAGAAAATCCCTTTTAAAGTACAATAACTTTTTAGATACCTTTGTTTTTCCAGTTCAAGCGAAGACCTAATAATTAAATTATCAACAACTAACCATTTCACACAGGTTAAATTCTTGAATCCCCTCTCTTCCTCCTACCGTCAACAACAATTAAGAAACAATACATTTCTTATATTTATAACAATTTTTCTTATACTCAAACTCAGTGCCCATCTCAGTATACGTGACCATTGGGCGCTGAGGTGCACGAGCTAATGTCCCGATCAGGCGGTCAGTCTGAAGCGAGACCCCCAGTGTTTAAGTCCCCAAGCAAGCTTGGTACTCATTTATCGACCCCCTGCAGTAGGGATGAAAGGTTGAGTCGACCTTGCACAGCCCTAGATTAGAACCTGGATCTGCGGTGTGGAAGCGCGATACGCGACCACTGGGCCTTAATTTTTCTTATTGCCAGACCAAATATTGAATGATTTAGCAATAATTTTGCATATTCGTCTTCATTACATTATTTTATATAACCCGCCACTCAATGCGACACTGCTCCAATTACATTAAAAAAATATTTTAAAAAAAAACTTTTAAAAGCCGAGATGGCCACGGTAGCCTAGTGGTTATATTCGCGAGCTGCATGTCATCAGTTTCGAACCCCAGTGCCACTGAAAACCCGCCGTATAGATGGTCTGAACGCACTGTAACGATTCCCGCCACACAGCTGTGAATCGGCTTCTTTGTGGAAATAATCATTACACGTGCATTTTGCAGCTGCTACTTGAGTTACTGTGTGGTCCCGGCAAACTTTGACATCACGAGGGACCCTTTTTCCCGACTAGTAAGATGTAACTGGAAACCAGTAGCGCACACAGGACATTTTCAAGGAGGAGGGAGGGGGGCTCCAGGGTCGAAAGTCCACCATTATTGTATCATGCTCCTTTTGATTTTGTCGATTTTCACGAACAAAAAACAGTAAAAAAACTAATTATTGAATAAATAATTAGTATCAATTAATAAAATTAATCATTGATAACAAATATTTAATTAAATTTTACGTACTATATACTTAGAATTATAATCAATCGGGAAAAAAAATCAAGGGCTTAGGGGAGAGGGTCCGGACCCCTAGTGTGCGCCAGTGCTGGAAGCTAAAGAGAGAAGCCGGCCGTTGATCCCCAAAGCAGAGAGAGGGGAGATTATCTGAAACCTTCGAAGAGAGCGGACCCCGAAAGAGAGCTCCTCTCTCACAAACCACATCATTTGAACTCTTATCTTTTAATAAGTTTAATAACTTCAGTGTATAATCTGTAAATAATAGCTGTGACGTAAATAAACAAAATGTTTAAATTAATCAATATTACGCTACTGTTATTTATCTTAAAAATCCCAGCACGAAATCTGTCATGGCTGAAAATCTTCCGATTAGCGTACTGCGGTAGTTCTGAGAGGAGGGGGGGGGGTAGCCTAGTGGTCATGGTAAAGGACTCGTGGCTGATGTGTCATGAGTTCGAGCCTAGTACCGCTGAAGACCCACCGTGCAGAAGGGGCTGATGTACGTTAAATCTGTCGAGAGCTCAAGCGACGTGGTTCAAAATTACGACGTCCGCCACCAATAGCCCTCGTGTTCCTTCAAACTGTGACGTTACTAAACACTTACTCAATAACCCACAAGAAAAGATTGAATTGAAAGAGCTTTCCCCCTATCTAATGCACTACACGAGTCCAGAAATACTATTTCATTCAATGAGCGCTATGAAAATAAAACACAACTTATCATGTATGCTTCCTTTAGTTTCAGACCCCCGCTTCGAGACTATGATAAATTTTAGTTAGAAGTGTCAAACATATCGTTGGATATATTTTCATGTCTCTTACCGAACAATACCCCCCGGAAATGAAAGATCAGGGCATTGATAAAACTTTCCATTCGGATGAGAAATATCCGGTCCGGAAAGGTTCAAAGGGCATGGGTAAAACTAAAGCACTACGAGAATGCGAAAGCAACTCATTTCTAGCATTGCTATTTATCTTCTATTACTCTGCTTTGTACAGACATGAAGTTTCCAATATGAATGATTAAACATTCAGTGGATTCAAGTAATGAGTTATTTTTAACGTAGCCACAAGACCAAGTAGACAGGCACCTCCTATTTTTAAGTAGCCCGTTCTGTCCCAAAATGTCCCGTTTTCAGAAGAGAGAAATCTATTACAATTTTGCAAAAACAGTACGAAAAATCAAAATATTTGACAATAGTGTTTGACAGCGCGAAGTTAATGGCAAGCGCAACACACCATTCGTTCATGTCAGAGAGTTCAAAAGCATTTTAATAATAAAACGAAATAAATTTTAATAATAAATTCTATGCTAGGAAAGATTTCTTATTTGAAATAAGAACTATAATTATAAAAATGCGAATGTGTTCTTCAGAAAAACAAACCAATTGTTTTCAATCGTACTGAATCCTGTGGGGGTGTTTTTTTATTTATTTTTGTTGCTGTTTCCAGGCAATTTTGAATCCATTCTCTCTAGGTCTATTTCCAAACAAGAAGTTAAAGAATTCCGGTATTTTCTCACCTAGGGAATTGTAATGGAAAGAATAATAGGTATGTAATAGCCCCGTGGTAAAATGAAGAGATCGATTTTCAGAAATTGCGTCGGTGCTTTTAGGGGAACCCTTGGAGTAAGGCACGCTATTAACATACTATTTTTCATAGGAATCCCAACACAGGGTTTATTCCTTTGAACGCGGGAAATGAAACCGGCGTTTAGGAAATGGTATCCGTAATTAAGATTTAATGAAAAAGTGTATGTGCCCCCTAACACGCGAGTCAGTTTTACCATGGTTCCCCCTTAGAAGCAATCGCTTGTATTAATCAAACTTCAAGAGTTACAGATTTTTCTATAGTATTTGATGACCGTGTTGATTAAAATAATGTTGAAAAAGAGTAAACCAAGACCGAAACAGCCAAAGAAGATGGATTGATAGAACTTAGTTTTCTTTAAATATTTTAAGTGTCAAAGTAAAGGTTATTTTTTTTAATTTTTATTTCAAGACAAAACTGAAAGCACACTGAAAATTCATTCCAATGCTGGAACTTCCGTTCGATTTATATTAATACTGTAATTCGAGGTATTTAAATCGGCCCAAAGGAAATAGTTCCCTTTCATTGTTCTTAGCAGAGCAGGGATTATCTTCGACGGTACGGCAAGACAGTGAGTGAGTGAAAACTAACGTCGCACTGTTCAGCTACACGAGGGCGTTTGGCAATGGACCACGTCATTTTGAACCGTGGGCAAGTGACGAGGACGACACCTGAGCTGGCATCCCCCCCCTTCTCCTAACTACCACACCACACCACACCAACGGGAGGACGTTTGAGCTCTCGACAGATTTAACGCGTATCGCTCCCCTACACGACGGTGGGTCTTTAGTAGTACTGGGCTCGAACTCGTGACAAAAATCCACGATCCGATAACTTGATCACTAGGCTTCCGCGTACACATGGCAAGACAGAGTCTAGCTGGAAGACATAGTAATCTTTAAATAGGTCTCACGATAAGGACATTAAAAATGCTCAAGTAGCTCTTTGTGTGTATACTTACCAAAATTTTTTCTTTTCCTATAAAAAAAATATATAGTTCTCCAAAGCTCTCAGCCTTCGTACCCTCCAAAATCCCAACATAGGTGTTAAAACTTCACTGTTTTTAAAGCAATCCTGTGCAGCAAAAGCTTCTTGCTAGCCAAGCCCAACACGATCTGCTGATGAGTGTGGGAACATCGATTCTAAAAAGTGCGTTCTTCCAGCCCTGAGTACTCTCCACTGATACCTGTTTTTGGACTCGGGTCCTTTGCTCGGAAGTAAGCGACGGCTTTATCTTGAGTACACTTGACTGAAAATCAAGTTCACAGAGACATGCACTCCTTGTTCTCCTTTTCTACACTATTCTGTCTTGCCTTAAAACGGTTACTCATTTACGACCAGTATTGACATGATTACTTTTAAAATTTCAATATTTAGAATAATCTTTAAAACTTTTACTCGGAGTTTCTTGAGAGTCCCTCTTTGAATTGAGTCACGAATAACAGTTAATAAAGTCGCACTACAAAGAAACAAGGTGGCCTCGTGATTGTGATCAGACAGACATCTTGCATTTTATAAGGCAATGCTTTTTTGGTTATTTTAATATTTCTAATGGGTTGTGTGTATACAGACTACTCAAAAGTATAATGGATAGACATACACATAATTACTGACTGATTGGTTGGTTGAAATTATATAAAGTAGGAATATTTGTAACTAAATTTCAAATTGTTCGCTGGAAAAAATGGAAGCAGGTAAAAAATATTTTTTGTACTACGTCAGTGAAAATATTAATTAGATCTCCGTCACCAAATAGTAAAAAGTTTATTATTCCAGTAACTATTTCAAGAATGATAATTCTTTTCTGAGCAAAGGAATGTGCTACCCAGAGCAATAATTGGCTAATTTATACCTGTTCTCTAATTAAGCTTCTAGAAGTGCGAAAATATTGGAAAATTATACGATTTAACATCAACAAACGAAAAATTGTATATTTAAATTTTATATTACGCGTATAGTGAGTTAAAAATTCCAATGAAATTTCTTTTAAAACTGACTTTATACACTCAACAGGTGAAAAGGAAAAGAAAAATAGTATTATTAGTAAATATGTAATACAGGCAAACTCAGCGTGCGAGTGATGGCTTTAGCGTGTTAGTATTTTATTCCGTGTGGTTAATACAATGCGATAACTATTCCCTTTGGTTAAATTCGGTGAAATCAATGATGAAACTCTCTCTTACGGTTAAATTGCTACGTTGTTTCAGAACTGACGCAATGCGATCTTTTACGTTACGTCTCGGGTAAAAAATTCCTGGACTATATCCATTGTGATATCGCTAGACTGAATGATTTGTTTTTAGTTACCACATACCAGAAGATTAACAAGGAGCCGTCTATTCGAACACCGTTCGGACCGACACCTTAATTTTTAATGACCACTACGTTTAAGCTACCGGAAGATTCAAAAGTCCACATAAAACCCATGAACTATGCATTTTATTCTATTTTCAGTTGCAAGTGCTCTTTTTGTGACTTTTTTGGGTGGTTAATTATATTCGTCATGATATTGATGTTTACGAATGCAAATGTTTTCAAAGCTTTTATGATACAGTATAAGAAAAAAAGATGGATTATAATCATACGAATTCGCATAAAGGTATATAAGTGTACAAAGGTGTCAGGGGCTTAGCTACCGCCGTAGCAATGATTTGGGGGCCCCAACATGTGTAAGCAAAAAATCGTTATATTTTAAGAAGCCCAAAAAAGGGCCCTCAAGGAATTTTTGATACAGCCCCCTAAAGACTATCTACGCCAGTGTTTCCGAGTTTTTACAACATAGGATGAACATAACCGTAAACACAACTAGTACTAAGATCCATTTTGATTTTATTCAACTCCTACTAGTAGCTCACCTCTATATATTTATTTATTTATCTTGGTGGAATTTTCAATCGTTAATAAAATACATTTTAAAGGGCTCCATTGAGCTGAAATTTTATATACACCATTAGTTTGGATGACAATACAATAATTTAATTATCATTAATAAAAATTAACTGATAAAAACTAATTATTCAAAGAATTACAAATACAGCCACGTTGGCATCATTTTTGGCGACTTGTGTCAAAACTTGAAAAGTTTTTTTTTTTTTTTGTCACATTTTAAAACGCTAATTTGAGCTGAAATTTTCTATACACTATTGTTTTGGGTAAAAATACGATAAATTATGATTAATTAAAATTAATTGACTGAAACTAATTATTTAAAGAATTACAGATACAGCCACGTTGGTTTAATTTTTAGCGACTAGGGTTAAAACTTTAAAAGATTTTTTTTCCTCGCGTTTTAAAGCATTCAGTTGAACTGAAATTTTACATACACGATTGTTTTAGATGAAAATACGATACTTTAATGATAATGAATAAAAATTTATTACCACTTAATGCTTTGATTTTGTCATATGTATATATACATATTTATATTAATTGTAATTATTCAATAAAAAGTAGCTAAAATAAAATTTTTCTTTGTTGATCTAAGTAGGAATTGACTTAATTTTTTTTTTATACATATTATATATACTTGTTTTTATGATAAAAAGCGTCGCACTGGACAACGGATAAGGTATCTCGTCACGGTCAAAAGGCCACGATAACACTCGAGTTGGTGTTGTATTATTGAACTTCAATATCATTTTACGAGAAACTGATAGCTCGTTAATGTCGTACAGTGACGAACACAGACTTCTCTTATGGGGGGAGGGGCGTCAAATTCTAAAAAACCTGTTGCACTGAGCGGTATTCTCTATGATAAAAATTTGTTGGTCTATGGGGTGTTGAACACATAACCTTCCCTCTTGTGTACATCACTGATGTCGCTCCTAGAAGCAACATAACTGTTGTTGACGAACCTTGTAATTCTGAAACATGGTCAAGTGATTAGGACAACATTTGCGTTGATAATACACTCTCCAAACTTTCAGACCGCTGTAACGCGATGACTTAGTATACTGGCAGAATTAACGTGCATTAGCCCCATTATACGATAGGTCTTAGATGACACCCGAACTCTTAACACGTGGATCGAATGAGACACTACCAACCATGATCTCGATGCCAAAATTCGACCAACGCAGACTACATTGAGGCTTCACTCGAATTTCACTAGCAATGACATTACGACATAGTATTCAAAAGAATTAAGGTTCAAATCGGTGACTCTGAGGAGAACGCAGTTAACCAATTGATCTGGGCCTGAAATCTTTTAAATAATGTTTTTCTTATTTAAAAAATAAAATTTAATCATAACGTAATATCACTACAGAAAATATTTCACAAAAATTATATTTTATTAACGTATTTCAATATAAAGGTATATTTTCGTTCAACTTTAGGTGCTCAAACATTTCTTCGCAGAAACACTCGACTGCTCATCCCATTTCTCAAATCAAAAAAAGTTCATGTAACAGGTATATAAATAGTAAAACAAAACCAATCAAAAACTTTAAGTGGAATTTATATTATTCGAAATTAAAATCACGCTGTTTAAAATCAAACAAATTAACCTAAATTCGAACCTTATTAAATAGAAACAAATCAAATACTCTTTTCCTCCTTTTTTTTATTTAAAAAAAGATCTATTTTAAAATAAGAAAACAAAATCGACTCGAACCCTCCCCCTTTTTTTGTCACTAGGATGCGACGTTCACAGCAGATGGGGCGTGATTCCAAACCAGAGACGTTAATTGTTTCTTTTCCTCGAGAACTTCTGGAATGGAAACGTTTCTCTTCCTCGCATGTTTTGGTCCACATCCCCTGAACCGAAACGCACACAAAACGATGACGCTCAGACCTCCCCCTAGACGCGCTGAGTCGAGAAAACCCTGAGAACTGGGTCGGAACGTTTCTAACAAAATAAAACGTTTTCCAATGAAATGTGATTTTGGAGGAACAGAAGAAATAAAAAATATATATATTCTTCGCTCCCGAAATGAATAGTTTACCCTTTTTTTCCTAGTGAGGGAGAGGTCAGCAGTTTAGTAACACTTTTATAACAGCGAATCCATTTCGCAAAGGTCACTCTGATTGTTACCGTTTGATCGTATCCAATTTCAAAACGGCACAAATCTATTTTCAAAAGTGTCCCTTTTGTTTCCTTTGGTTAGTTTATGGCAGTATGTCTGTTTAACGTGTAATGGATTGGCTGATTTATATGCTGAACTTATGTAAAGCAAACTCGGATTATCGGGAAGAACTACTATGCGAAATACTTCACCTCTGTTGGGTAATATCACCTCGTATTTAAGAAAGAAATATTTCTCTTAACTCTAAAAATATACAAAACGAATTTTTTTTAAAAAATGCAGCTTAGAAAACTTTAAGGTTTTGGTTATCTAGATTTTGACTAAAATATTGGCCAGGGAGCCAGATATTCTTCTGAAAATGTAACGCCTTGCGATGATTTTTTAAAAAAATTTTACACACGCGCGCGCACATTCTTTTTACACCACCCTCTCATTCCCCCTAAATTTATTATGGAAATAGCTTTAATAATAGAGGACTCCAACTGCCCCTAAAACCCTGGCCTCCGTAACTCCTGGGTGTATGTCACGCCACTGCACAGTGGGTTAGGACTCAAACCCATGTCCCAACAGAAGCAACGCCTTGCACAATATATGCTTATATTTCCTACATTAAGGTTTAGATGTTTTTTCCCCTTTAAATGTTTAATGCATTCAAAAAAAATCTGATTTAAAAAACTGCATTGTAGTAAATGTATTAAAAAGATTATTTTTTAACTGTCGATATTGATTAAAATTCAATGCATCATTCACAACTAAAACTATTTCTTAACACGTTTTATAGGTTTCATTTGTATGTAATGGAATCTTTGAACTCTATTTTTACCCACTTTAAAAGGTCAGATTAATTCGAAATTTTGCACACTTGTCAAGGACCAATGACAATACAATAATTTTATAATTTTGTTTCATTGTCCTGATCAGGTGCCTCATAAATAAGGATTTCGAGATTCGGCGACTAATTCAGTATATCGTTTCCAGATTTGGCGACTAATTCCATATGCCACTTCCAGATTTGGCGAATAAAAGGTTCAGGAATAGGCTTGCGGTTAATACAAATTAAACAAAAAAAGTGTTTTTTAATTTCGCTTTTCAGAAATACATAAAGACTCGTGCATGTGAATAAAAAAATTTATGTTCTTACTGCTAAATATTTTATTTTTATAAAGCAATACGTTTAGAAGTGATGTTATGAATTAACATAATAGCAATACGTTTAAAAGGTGATAATACGATTGAAATTTAATATTTCTTGTTTACACACTTTTATTAGTTACACCTGTATTTATAGAGATGGAATCTTTGAAATATAACGATACGAGACTCATCCGAGGTCCCATAAACGGAGAGAATAAATACCGTCCAGACCCGTTAATTAATATCCATTGAAGAGCAAGACTAATTCTAGCAGCCACATAATTCCGGCACCAAATATCAAACTCAAGGATAAATTCAACAAAGAATAAGTGCTAGTTTCAAAAACTAGAAAAACAGGCTTTTATTGTAGATCGAACTAAAAAATGAAAAATAAATTATAGTTTTAAAAAACACTAAAAAACACGCTTTTATAGTGAATTGAACTAAAAAGTAAAATAATTCTTGATATAAGAATAAAATGATGAACGAGAAAATTAATGTCATTGTGGTAAAAGCGTGGGGTGCTTTGTACTACATTTTTACAGCAACTCAGCATTTCGGAATAGAACTAGTAAGAAATTATAACAATTAATATAGAGCACCCCCCGCTTTTATACAAATGATATAAA
Source organism: Trichonephila clavipes (assembly GCA_019973935.1). Lineage (NCBI taxonomy): Eukaryota > Metazoa > Arthropoda > Arachnida > Araneae > Nephilidae > Trichonephila > Trichonephila clavipes. The sequence goes on along the minus strand of BMAU01005394.1, from coordinate 325,637 downwards.
TTTTCTCGCGTTCATCATTTTATTTTTATATTAAGAATTATTTTTTTACTTTTTCACTATAAAAGCGTGTTTTTTATTTTTAAACTATATTTTTTTTAAGTATATTAAACAGTGTTTAAATTCATTAAAACCCATTTTAATAAGTATATAATTACTAAAATTGAAATTATTATTGCCATAGTGGAAATTTAATCAAAATATGCTTTTCAAAACTAATTTTTTTAATAAAAAAGGCATCTTCGATGGAAAATTGTATTTCCCTCATCACTGTCACGTTTCATTGTCAGCAAATAGCAAAACTTACGGTAATCCACTAAAATGCAATTTTTAATATATATAATTAAAATTTACAAATATATAAAGGAAAATAAATAAAGGAAGATTAGTGAATATAATATGGTAATGTTTTTATAAATAAAGTGTTTAAATGAACTAGAATAAACATTTTACAGTGAAACTAAATGCAATTCAGTATAAATAAAAACCAGTTCTATATTCCCCCCACCCCCCACCCCGAAAAAAAAACTCAACCAACACACACACATTTAAAGGTTTTCCTTCTGAAAAAAAGTCAGCTCAGTATAAATTGTCCAAACATTGCCATTCTAGAACGTAGCATTGAGAATTGTTGAACGAAGGGCTATGATGTCATTCAACTCAAGTTTGTTGACCCATATAGTCTGTCGGCTTATCTAAACATTTGAAACGTCTCACCCCTTCGTCAACACTCTCACTTTATTTTTCTTCTCTAGCTGCTACCTTTAAAGTCGGCGAATTCTAGGATGTCTGTAAGTGATTAAATCTTTCCACTTCGACTGTGATTCAAGGATACATTAAACAATACATTAAATGTTGAGACCGACACCTCAACTGTGGCCCTTCGCAACACCCGCATACACCAAGAAAAGATTTTGAAGCAGAATTCCAATCAACGTGCAAGTCCTCATTACTTCGCACGGTGGATTTGTGTTGGAATAAGGACTGAAACTTACGACTCAGAATGAACACTGCCGGCGACAAAGATTGCGAACTTAAAGCTGTCTTTACTCAATGTTAAAGACTAGGCCCCGAATTTAGAAGATAATTGAAACATGGATATTCTGGCTTCGCTATCCTACAGAAAGCAGCTTATTCCTCACTTTTATCGGAGTTGTTCCATTTTTTCGTACATAATATGTGTTTCGCCCGTTTTCTCCGACACCCTAATGTTAAATGAGCTCTCCTTTTCCAGTGTTAAAACGAAAAAAATAATCATTTATGGAATATTTTGAAAACACTACATTGTTAGCAAATGTGTGAATTACAATTGTAGAAATTTTCATGAAAATTGAGAGGTTCTCTTGCCTGAAAAAGTGTTCCGCGTTTAGTTCCAGGATCTCGTACTTTTGGTGAAAACAGCCTTAATGATTCGACTGTTATAGCCATAACGCTCATTATAATGAGTGCAGTACACGTCCTTACAGTTTTGCAAACCACAATTAACAAAAAAATATGATTTTAGTAAAGCATTCCTGGTAGAGTTTTGCCATATCTTGAGATCAGCATCTGTGGAATATTTTTCATTCTTTTTCTTTTTTTTAACATTGGCAAAAGTGTTCAAGAATATCCTTGATAATAACATGAGCTGCTTCACAAGATAAATCTGCAAGAGCTCCTTAATCTTTTGAAACATGGATTAGTTTTTGTTATTTGTGTGGGTGTTGTAAGCCGATTAAGTTAATCAGCGGCTAAAAAGAGATTATACTCGTAGTTTGCTTTTAATAATAATAAAATTTAAGACGTATATTGCAACAACTGGTAAGATACTGATGGTAATAAAGATTTATTCACTCGATTCTCAAGCTATACGGTGTATATTAACTTCGAGATCAATACGCACAATTTTTAATGAAAGCAACGTTTCTCTTCACAAATAAGTTGTTGTTGTTGTTACTAATGCCACCTGATCGGCAAGGCCCAGATCAAGGCCCATAAAATTCATCATGGCAAAGGACTAAGTGATGTCTGTCGTTAGCCATTAGCTTTGAGCACCATACAGGTGACAAAACGATTTAGCTCGGTTTCACCTTAATTTTAAGGGAGAACACCCTGGGGATGGTCAGGGGTCTCCCACCTCTCTTTCCCTTTTACCAACCTCACGAGAGGACCTGCTGCTCCACGACTATTTAAAGCACCCCCCATACCGCGAAGGCAAAACGCATTCATGTCTTCTCCGGTATTCGAACCCAAGCCCAAAGGCACAGCAGTCAGCGTCGCTAACCCCTATACGGGATAGGCAACAACAAATAAGTTATGAAGCTACAATATATGAATATATTGGTATGATTGTCTTCAAAACGCTTTAGATCAGTGCCGGTTTATCCAATTGGGGCTGGCGCACAGGGGACCGGAAAGGCCCGAATAAGTTGGATTTAACCAGAGTTTCTGGTTACAAATTTCGATACGCAAGTGCCAAGGGGGCCCGTAGATCTGCGTCCATGGCCCGAAATGAGCTCAAACCGGCACTGCTTTGGATTTAGTGAAATTTAGCTTTTAGATATCGAATTCTTGACATGTTTCAGCCGTTGATAAATAAAGAAAACTTTTTTTACGTTAGCTAGTTTTTACTGAATGACAAACATTGCAAAACCAACAGACAACAAGTAACAACTGAAGTCTCTTACATTTATACCGACGTCACACACAATCCCCTTTTTTAGTTATGCAAACCCGGTATCGTAAATGAAAAGATTCGACTATTTGGTTGAAACTTAATAAGATGTCATCGACATCACTTCAGGTCAAGTACAGGCATGTCAGTTTTTCAGTTAAGTTAAAGTTCCTGAAAAAGGCGAGAGTTCTTGAAAACTAACGCGATGTCCAAGAGTTTTCAAATATATTACATATGTATATAATTTGGGGGAAAAAATTGCGAAAAACAATATTGCAAGGACTGTGACGGATTTTCTTACTAATCCTCTTGGGGAATCTTTGTGGCCAGAAGGGCATTATTTCAATCCAATCCTCTCAAGAAGAAACCATGATATGCAGATTAGTTAATAGATATATATTGGAGCTTTAGTATTCGAGTGGATGAATGGTAGAATATAGGAGAGAGAAAGCTGAGACGCTGAACGCCGAAAGTTATTGGTAAGATATTAAATATAGAAGAATAATTATAGAAAGGGCTTTAGTGCGTTAAGGAATCTATATATATATATATATATATATATATATATATATATAAGACAGATAAAGATTCTTATGATAGCTTTTCATAAAGATAGTGATTAGGATTGCAGGCGCTATTTACTTAGAATTACGTTGTATCACTCCTGATCGAATCACTATAGTAAGACTTGTGTTGTGTTGATCAATATATTGGAATGGTAATAAATTAGATTTATAATTGCGAACTTAGGTGATCAATCATTTCCTCCTACAAATCAAGGTCGCGTAGATGAAGAGATGATAACCCCAAGACGGGGGGTATCACAGGGCAGTTGCAATCCATATTACAATATCATATACATTTAATTAAAAAAAGAGAGTAAGGTCGCATTATTTGTTACCGAAAATAATGACAATGAGTTGACCTCTTCCTTTCTTTTACATTCAAGTTCAGAGATCCCTCTTGTATGAGTAGAAGCTGTTCTCCCACTTCCAACGAACTTCTCTTAATATTCTCAAGACTTTCGAATTTCCTTTATGCTACAGCAGGTTACTGCTTTTCTTTCTCGAAGGGTGGTACTAAAACTGCAGTAGAGAGGCAGTATTCATTCGTTTACAAAAATGACATCTATTTCTAAGTGGAAAATATGGAAAATTAATTTATCTATCTCGTACATTGAATTCCCAAATCCCAAAGTAAAAATATAAAAAAAGAGAGAGAAAGAGTCTTATTTTTCTGTTTCGGGGAGAGTGCAACGAATGCGGTCCCTGCACAATATTAACAGACCCGGTAGACAAAGAGGATATGCGATGCGCTAATTAATTAATGGTCTTATCCTGTGACCTACAGCGGTCAGATAGAAAGGACAGTTAAGGGCGCTAATGAGGCAAGGTCGGGATTGCGTCACGCGCAAAGAACGCTCAGCATCTGGGGGACTGCAATTCCATTTGGGTTGGTTTGTCAGTGTCACGATGCAAACCAAACATCTTAGACATTACTAACTCCGCATAAAAACGCGTCTGAATATCAAAGAAGCAAAGAATATTTTAAAGCAATTGATTATGTGTTCTTTATTGAAAGTTGCAAAGATAAGTGATTTAAAAATAATGCAATTTATATGGATTAGCTTTTCTAATTTAAAAATAAATATCTTAATATTAAAAAAAAATTCTATCCTTTACTTTATTATGAGAAACAATGGCTTTTGTTGATAAGCTCAAATGATGAAGGCGTTAAAAACCTTTCCTCAATGACGCTCACACAATATAAATACAATCATCCATTACATTCAAAACTTGTATTAGTCTTGGTAATTGTTGTTCTACTAGAAATAATTATACAAAATTTCAAATTTGATAATCGGGTTAAGTGTTCAAATATCAAAATTCTTCGAAAAGTTTTTCAAAATCAAGAAAACAAATTTTTTGTACGATATACACTTTTGAACCAAGTGCATTTTGTTGACAAATATATATTTTTCAAAAAGAAGTTTCTGTAAAAAGCACAAAAATTGACAACATCTAAGCGCATGAACTGTTTGGCTGGAAACACGCGATTATATTTATGATGTGAACTATGACGTCACATTAATTCAGCCTATTTGAAGAACAGGAGCAAAGAGCACAATCTATTCTTTCCCGATTCACGTTATTAAAAGACTTCAAATGAAAATAGTAAATAAAATTAAAAGTAATCGTGCGCAAACAAATACAAGGTTATGTTCAAAGTATACCCACCCATAACATTGCATGCACAAACAAATAAAGCACAGTTTGGCGCACCGATCCAAACACAATTCTAATGCACATGCGTGAAATTTCACCCTGCCTTTAGAAGCTGTCAGTCGCTGGTAAACCGCCGACGAATGATGAGTCGGCACGATTGGATTTCGTTTTTAACACAAACATTTAAACAACGCTATAGTGTTTAATTTTATAATAAGGTCTGGCGATTCCCAGGGATTTAAAAGGGGGTAAAGTCCATCAGAAAGAATAAGACCAGATTTCAGTCCAGAGAATATATCTTGCAGAATGTATTGGACTAAAACATTTGAGAGATTTGTACAGTTCTTTTCCTCCTTTTCATTTCGATCCCATGCTTCCCTTTTACAAATTTGTAGCATTTATCCCATTTGTAGAAGGTATCGCGTACGAGCGGAACTTAAAACAAATTCAGCGCTAATATAATTAACACAGAAATAAACAAAGATAGTACTGTCATTTTCTCGCTTGTGTTTCTTCATTGGGAAAAACACAGTAACAAAGACATGAAAAAATCCCTTCTCGCACTCCACTGCGCATGCGAAATTACGTCTCAAACAACTCAGCATACACAAAATTTCACACATTTCTCCCACACACATACCAATAGCCTGATTATACATCATTTGAAAAAAACAAGTCGTGCGATGACACTGAAATCCTCAAGAGTGACAAATAGGTCCCGATAAGGTCCCATTCACAAGTCACCCCCAAGGTCTGCACGAGACTCGCCTCATCCACGGTTTAATTGGGTAAAAAAAGAAAAGACAGCAGAAATGTAAGAGGATACGACTCTTCGATCAGCACGAGAAAGCGTGTTGACAGAAAGGCTTTCAAACTGCACAGGAAATCTGTCCATTCTCGAACCGCTTTTCGAAGGAGATATTTGGAATCCAACAAAAATGTGACCCTACTTATAGATATGGAAGTGAAGGGCACTCGGAATAAATGCTTGTTAGGTTAAGAAAATAAATACTCGCATGTGTTCTTCTCTGGAAAATTCGTAAAGTTTGAACAGCAGAAATTAGAACACGATAGAATTGTTTCGATTCTTTATACACAATGATAGCCTCAAAAACCATACTATGTTTCTCCCCAGTGTTATATTTTTCAGGAGAATGTAATTTAGCATATTATTTCGCCAATTTTACTGGTCGACTGACCAATGCGAAAATGACAGGAAATAAAAATTTTACTTCGTTTAACGCCAAATAAAAAAAGACTAAATAATTGTTTAATATAAATATGAACAAAGCCTCTTCAACAATAAATTACACTGAGATACTTAACACTTTCATCGCGAGGGACGAGATAACTCGTTTTATGGGTTCCACGAATCATTATATAGTGAGATTTTTTTATTGATTATTAATTTTCAAAGTAAAATAAACAAGTTTTAAAGGGAATTGTTTCAACTTTAGCGCTGAGGGTGGGACAAGGCGCGCCATTGCCACGATGAAAGTGTTAAGCAACTATCAGGAATCCTAACATACAGGACAGGGGTGGGGAACCAAGGGCACGCGTGCCATTGATGCACGCAACACAATATTTTGGGCACGCCACCGATCAAAGCGATTTTCATTTTAGTTCAAAATAACAAAGTTTACTATGAAGTATTACGAAAAAATACCAGTGGTCGGTCAAGGAGTGTGGGGCGGCGGGGAACGCATTATTTTGTTATTGATTTAACTAATAGTACAACGAAAAAAATATCTATATTTTTTATTTTTAATATTTTCTGAGCTTTATTTATCAACTGAATTGAATGGAGTCAATCTGCCATTCATTTTAAATAGAATTTCAAGTAATAAAAAACGCTAAATATCATTACATCATAATACTCACAGTATTTTATTTAACGTACTAATTAATTATACTTAAGGTAGAATAAAATCATATAGGTCCAAATTTTTGGAGCTCATACCCAAAAAAATTGTACTTCAGAATCAACCTGTTTTGAGATTTTTCTGTAAATTCCTAGGAATTTTTTCCAATTGCTAAAATTAAAACGCGCGCGCGTGTCGATGTTTATACAAATTAACTGTACAAGAACAAAATATTTATTAATCAACAAATTGATTTCCTTTATTCTTTAAGCGGTTTACTCTATGCCCTTCTTTACATTTCACTAAATAGAGAAATAATTCATTGTATTTAATAAATAAGAATGCTTCGCTTAACGGAAACAATGTGAACGAATCAATTAGAAACCAATAGCTAACGAAATGCGATACGCAGGAGGAAGGACAAACCACATGAATTTTTAAAATTTAATGGGAACGCTTTCTATACAGTTTTCCTCTAGTTGTTTTCTAGTTATTTTTGAATATTAAATTAAAAACAGTAGCTGTAAAAAGAGGGAGATATTGGCCGCCGATCAACGGATATTTAGCGAAATACGTAGAATTAGATGATAAAGGAATAAAACCGAAATGAACAAGTGTAACGTAGATTTTATAACAATTGCCTGAATTGATATTGAAACCAAGTTTATCTTTTAAAACTTAAAAAAGGGAGAAATGTCAAAATAAAAAAAAAAATGACTTCTATCCAGCAAAGAGATAAATATTATCTTGAAGAAAAGTATCCTATACGTAATAGATACAAGAATTATACGAAATTAAATTTTAAATTCAATACATAAACAAAAACAAAAAAATAGAGTTTAAATTTGGAGTGGATATTGTTGAGTTTTACGGTATAAATCAGTGCTTCCCAAAGTGGTCTCTATCGACCCCAAGGAGTCGGACGTCCTGCAAGGGGTATACGTCAGCGAAAAGTAATTGGAGGGGTACGTGAGGTGTAAATTGGGGTCTAAGTTAACAGCTCTCATTAAACCAGATAATGAGAGATTTTAATTTTAAAAGAAAATTTAATAAAGTAGAAATCAGATTTTGCCTATTTAACAGATTTAATTACTAAATTTATTGAGGTTTATTTGCAGTTTCTATAGGCAACAGCATAAATTTTATAAAAACAATAATCATTATTCCAGCGTTTCTTTCGAAAATTAAGCTAAATGTGTATAATATTGGCGATTTAACCTACTTTGAACATTTAAATGACCTTTATTCAGATACTATGGCAATACCACAGAAGAAAAAGAATTTGAAAAAAAAAATGGACTGGACACTATACTAATCGAGATTTAGTGTTACACCTGGCAAGATTGATGCCAAGTGTTGAAAATTTGTTATTGTGACGCACTAGATTCATCGCTGCCACTAAAAGCATGTTTGTTGCTCAATTATTTTATTTAATAGTTAATTTGCGTATTAATTACATTTTAATTTAATTAACATGCGTTTAAGTTTTAAACACAATACGTCACTACAGTTAGAAACTTTAATTTTTTTAAAGTAAGTAGGAGAACCAGCTGTTGAAAAGACATTTAAGTCGATAAATTTGCAAAAATTCAATATTAGGTAAGTAGTGGTGCACCCAAAACCGAAAAACATGGCAAGGGGTCTATGAGACAAAAGTTTGAGAGCCTTTGGTATAAATGAATAAATACAAAGTTATATAAATCCTGAAAAATTTAGTTTTCCCATGAAATTATTTGTATTTATTTCTAACTTTTCTCGTATAATGAATTCATCCCCCCCCCTATTAAATACTTTTCACACACCAAGCTCTCAAAAAAATTGTTCAGTATAATCACGATCTAACGGAAACGCTCCAAAACCTCTTGATGCGTCCGCATGTTTATTGAGCAGATTCATAAAAGAACTGGTATTTTCCCAATTACGCAACTACTCACTTAGCTCTATCATTAGCTCCCACGCTCTCCAGGGCGTTGCCACAATTCCGTTTCTCTTTGTTTTGCTCTTTTGTTTCTCCCGCCCTTAATGAAGACAACTGCTACTTTTACTCTCCGGCCATCTCGATCGATTCTTATCGATACACCATCGAACAAGCAACGGAGAAATTAGAAGCCAATCAATCCTTACTGACTTAATTGTGGCAACGGTACCCCGTGGCGTATGGAGCAACAAAAACCCTTTGACCGTGAACACAAGTGGCTCTTAATGGATCCTCAAGGTTACGTTAGCAACAAGAGAGGCTATTTTGGTTAGTAAGCTGTTAGAGGCCTGGCTAATCAATGCTGCATCAATTAATCTTATTTTTACGACGGAAGTACATACAATGTTTTATGGATGAATGAATGGTAATTCATTTCAGAACGTCAATGTATCTCAACCTGTTTCTCAGAGCTGAATGGAAGATATGCAATTTTCTGAATAAGGAGTTGAAGGTTGTTTGGAAGTATTACAAAAAGAACATGTTAGATATGTTACCAGATGTATTTTTGTCGACAAAAAATATTGCCAATTAAATAACCATCGATGCCTTTATCCTATATTAATTCCAGAGATAAGGATAAGTAGAGGTACCTATTAGGCTCAAATCATATTTCTGATCTCTTGCTTTCATTTATTTCCAAAGACTGATTTTCTTTTCCCTTTCCTGCCTTATAAATATAATATACTTCTCGTTACATAGCACAGAGGGGAATACTAACAAAATTAATTTCAAAATTATCATCATTTTCGCTTTATCCCTTGTCTCAAAAGAAAGAAAAAAAGTTTTCGTTTGGCTTCTACTGTAGCAAGTTTAAATCAACTACATTTATAACAAAATTCCCACATTATTATACTCACTTCAACCCATATAAATAAGCCTAATTTTAGGAAACATTTTACCAATTTCAAACAGAGAAGCAGAATATCTAAACATTTCCGCAGCACGTGTTTCGCAACGAATTAATAATGTATCATATTTTACAATTATTTATCCCAGATCAAACAAATTGATTTTTGGAGATTATTTTTCATATCTTCTTGCATTCACACACACACAAAGCATTTTGTTATTATCCTGATACAATCTTGAAGGGAGAAAAAACGTAGTGTAAAGAGGGGGAAAACCTATTTAATGCAACAGGAAACTGATAACATAAAGCACTATTTACAATGCAAATGAATGACAAGAATTTGTTACTTATATTAAGTAAAGATCATGCAAAATGGCAACTTACTCATCCACGCCAGTTGCAAATTGATAGAATAATTTCAATTTCAAAAACCAAAAAAGGAGAAGAAACCCTGATGATAAAAGTCGAATCAAATAATATAGCGTTCCATGAATAAAAACCAATTTCATGACGGACAACGTCTATGCCAGAATGTTAACAATGTGAGTTCCATAAAGAAATATTTTTAAAAATAAAATCTTCGGCAAGAGAATGCGACGCACAGAAAAAGCATCTCGAGCGCAGTTTCTCGAAAAAAATACCACTGACGACTTCTGAGTAGGACTCGTCGGGTCAAAGCTCAAAACAGAGCTGGACGACTGCAATATCCATTGTACGCTCGGATGAGTACAGATTGTAATGGTTACGAATGCAAAGTTCACAGACGGTCAAATTATCCAAGATCTGCGTATGTTTGGCTCCTTATTGATCGGATCTGGCCATCAGAATGCTGGTTAGCTTGTCAAAACAGAATGTGAGATTTTAGAATAATAAAAGATCGGTACTTACGTATTAGCGTCACCGTATCCAAAATTAAGCCACGAGAGAGAGAGAATCACCTATCTTCAAATAAAACACATAAGAATCCTTGTTGTTTTGATATTAAGAGATGATTCACGTGGTGCAAATTTTGCTGCGGTGACGCTAATATATAAGTACCGAAAGATCACCGAGTAAAAAAAATAAATTACAAAACAAAATCGAGGCAAAAAACAAATAGTTTGGTAAACCTTTTTATGTGTAACACTGGTAATCTAAAATCTTCCGAAATTAAATTACATGGATATTTTTATTTAAGAAAAAAGGAAAGGGAAATTATTCGAGAATTAATTTATGAACTACGCTTAGGTTTCAGTGATTCCGATTTCGATAGCTAAAATATTCGAAATAAAAACCAGGAGGAAAAAAAATGATTTCATACACAGAAATTAGAGAATAGTTCACAAAAACAATTGTGACAATAGAAAAAATTTTTTGATACCTAATTTTTCGATCTAAATATATTCAACAAACTTCAGAGAGTTTAAACATAAAAATATAAGTGGATGACTTATTTAGTTTATTTGTAATATCTCACATTTTTCATTTAGTAGCATTCTATTCTTTACAGTTAAATACAATTCAATCGGTTTAAAATCGTCATGCCATGGTATGTCAATTGATTTAAAGCTTGTCAATTGGTATGAAATTATTACAACCACCCAAAAACAAAAAACATGAAAACATATTCAGTGTCCAAAGTTTTTTTTATATCTATTTAATAAAATTATAATTCACAATTTCTTTACATGAATCGTCTCTACTGAATTATTGGTTCGATTTCCATTAAGAGACGTACCCAATAATTTAACAGATAAAATAATTTAAATTCTCATAATTATATACGTATACTGATGTTTTAAAAACATATTGAGTAATTAATTAACTCAAGTATTTGCAATAATAAATTCATTTAATTTAAGACAACACGTTTGAAATTAAATGCGTTGCCAAAGCATTTAAGACAAATTTTTATTCTGCAGGCAGAAAAAAGGTCAAAACGCAGACTTCAGCTGATATTCTTTGCATATCTCCTTTCACCAGATCTCTCTTACGAAGCACTTGAAATCCGGCTGGAAAAAAAATGAAGCAAGAAGCCCAAATGCCATATGCCGCCTTCGAGGATCAATATGGTGTTTTTCATTTTCTCCCGCTGAACTGTGAGTGTGGGGAGGGGTATTCTGCAGCAAAAAAAAAGAACTTTATTTGCCTTTGAGATTTGGGCTCTTCCAGCACTATACCGATGAACCCGTTCTTTCTAGAACACGCATCTCAAAAAGAGTGAAAGATCACAAGGTTTTAAAATTTTTTACAAAAAAAAGTAATATGAGAATACATAATTAAAACTGCCACTTTGTGGCGGAATACAAAAAATTAGGCATCCAATTGATCCACCACTGATAATTTTAAAGTGTTTTACCATAACACCCGTAAAAGAGAATTCCTACGTCTCGTTTTCAATTTAATGCAACTCGTAGGCAAATCATTACAAATAAAAATAAATTGTAATTTAAAAAAACTCAAAAACACGCTTTTATAGTGAATCGAACTAAAAAGTAAAAAATAACATAAGAATAAAATGAATGACGAGAAAATTAATGTCATTGTGGTAAAAGCGTGGGATGCTTGATATCACAACTGTTATAATTTCTTGCTATTTCTCTATTCCGAAATGCAGAGTTAGGGTAAAAATGGAGTACAAAGCACACCACACGCTTTTACTACAATGACATTAGTTTCCTCATCGATCATTTTATTCTTATGTTATTTTTTACCTTTTAGTTCGATTCACTATAAAAGCGTGTTTTTGAGTTTTTTTAAGCAACAATTTATTCATTGATGAATTAATATTAAATGCGTCATTTTTTTTAGAATCTAAAATACTGAGGTGACCAACCGTCCTTCTTTAGGGAGGACAGTCCTCCTTTTATAGGTTCTGTCCTTCCTTGAAAAGCGTCCTCCTTTTCAATATTTTAAAACTGATCTGTTCCTCACTATTTAGAGTTTCCAATTCATCGTCTGAAACAAATATCACTGGAAATAAAGTTTTCAATGGTGTGTCTTGACTTCATCGCAAGTAAATTGGGGGCAGACATCGAAAACTGTGTTTAGTTTTTACCGAAAGAAATGCCTGATATTAAAATCGATGACAATTTTCTGTTTGAAGAAATTAGAAGACTGACTGTATATTTAAATTTTAATAAATTGGAACAATGGGAAAATCAACATGCCGAAACTGAAGAAAGTTGAGTGGAAATACTTAACCATTTCAAAAATGAAATTTTTCTATGTGATAATTTATTTATTCTTGTTGAATTTACGTTGTGCTACCCTGGAACTAATGCAGAAGTTGAAAGAGTTTTTTCAGTTGATAGTCATTTTTGGAAGAAATCAAGATTAAATGTTGATATTTTAGCTGTAGTACTTACCGTACAATTCAGTATGAAGGATATCTTTTTACTCCGAAATTTTCGATGCATTACAAAAAGGTTTATTGACAAAAAGTTATATTCAATGGTAAAATATTCATTTAAGTAAATAATTAAAATGAACGTAAGCGTACTTAGCGTGTTTTTATTTGAATCAATAAAATGTTTCATATTTTCAAGTTCTACCTTTTTTCGAAATTTTTCTCTCACGCTCGCGTTTTCCTTTTTTGTGAAAAAACTGGTCACCTTAAGAATACCCATTGGCGTTTTCGCTTTACTCTGTTGTAATTTAATCTTTTAGTCGCCATATCTGGGATCTGGAATAAGTCACCAGATCTGAAAATGGGAAATCGTAAATCCTGATGATCTTCATCAGAAAAATGGATTAAAATTATTAAATTATTGTATTGTCATAGATCCTTGACAAGTGTGTAAAATTTCGAATTAATCTGACCTTTTAAAGACCGTAAAAATCCGAGTTCAAAGATTCCGTCAAAAACGTTTTAAAAAGGAAGAGGAGAATATAAAGTATACAATTAGAAGAAGATTTAATAGACATAAATACTATTAACAAAAAGAACCTCACATAAGAGCAAATACAAATGCAATTCACCAGCCGTGATTATACATTTTATTTATGTATACATACACATGTATAAAATCCGATCTTATAATTCTATGCTCTAGTTATATTTTTATTTACTTCATCGAAAGCATTTTCACTGCAAATAAATATAATAATGTTGCCATTCTGTGTAGTTTTATCTTTATAAATATTATAGTTTAGTAGTTTCTCAACTCATTAATTATTAGAGCAAACTATAATTAAAATTCATTTATCTCGGATCACTAAGGAAAAAATAAAGAAGCACAGAACTTATTCAACAATTACAGCTTTAAATAAACCGTGACTTCATTTGTTACTTGTTTTTACCCAAAGCTACTGAAACGGATTTTAAAGAGCTTGATAAGAAACCACTTTAAAACTTTTTTTCCTTTATGAGAATGAGGTAATTAAAATAGTTTACAACACTGAGATAATTTCAATTTATTTTTACAATTTAAAGAGAATGTATCTAACACTGACTCGAAATAACAAACAATCAACACTTACAACTGTTCTCATTCAAATGTTTTATCCCCAACTAGTCCTTTAACAACTTTTCCAACAATCTTTTAACAACTGCTTCCTCCAATGGTTACCTGCATATGTTGACATAACAGGCAATGAAAACGCAGATAAACTGGCGGTGGGGAATCTAGAAATCTTAATAATGACAACTTTGTCAACATTACTTTATTAGACGCAAATGCTGTCGCAAATTTCAAATTGAGAGAGAAGTCAATTCCTGTAAAGCATTAAATCTGTAATAAAAGTGGAGACCGCCTTATAACAAAAACTATTGCTAGGCTAAGAAAGGTCATTACAGAGGAATGAAGTTTGATAGATCCTAGAGGAATTGTGATTACTGTTTACATACAGAGCTAACACCTGCTCATATTTTTCACCGTCCAGTTATTCTTGCTGTTCCACAAGAAATAAGATTCCTCTTTTCGTCAACAGACCTCTATGTGGTCAATATTGAACAGATTTCCAGAACAGTCGCAATGGCCCATGGTCCCGTCATGGATACGACATCATCATCCAACTAACGCAGCGGACGAATAAAAAAATAATCCATTACGATTAAACACGTATTTTCGCACATGATTTTTATTCTAAAAGATAAAAAATCCATTTAAAAAAAGAACTCCGTTTTTTCCATTAAAAGAAATCGTCATCAAAAGAATATGGGTTTTTTTTTCTTCTTTTTAAGTATTTAATTTCTGAAATTAAAAATGCACTGAAAAACAGCGTACATTAAAACCTTCACTTCATTATTGCTGAATTTGCATTAAAATTCATCACAGGTTTAAATCAGTAAATGATTTCTTTCCTCACGTTGCCATTATAATTTTAATAAATTTAAATTCAAATCGCATACATCAAAAATAAATAAAGCTCGAGTTTTGAAAAAAAATTCTTTTAAGAAACCTTCAATTTAAAAATTTCATTCGCGGGACAATATTTCTTAATAACTATACAAATAAATGCATTTCTGAAATCTGTTTGAATAAATGCGCTTTATAATAATAAAGCTACAAAAGAGTTTTTTCCCTCTTCCTAAAAGAAGGCGTGTGTGTTTTTCAAGAAAATAATATTTCTCAGAAGAGACTTCTCTAAAGAAAAATTAAGCTCGAAATCGAAATATTAATTTTACAATACTCGAGGCAACATTTTTTCCGGTTTATTTGGTAAATAAAAATAGAGACTTATGAATGAAACTATTTCTGCCGTGCATAGCGAATCAATTGATTTGCATTTTTGTAAATACGAAACAGAAAATTCGGTATATAAAAATAGAGACTTATGAATGAAACTATTTCTGCCGTGCATAGCGAATCAATCAATTTGCATTTTTGTAAATACGAAACAGAAAATTCGGTAAATAAAGAAGTTCTATATAAATATTCTTCCAGTTCTATATAAACTCTCCCCCTCCGATTTTAAGATATTTATTTTAATTAGAAATACAGTTGAACCTCTATATTGCGAATTTTTCTATACAGCGTACTTTTTCCTGGAACATTTCACAATTTTCTTCGTAAAATAACCTCTTTATAGCGAAGTGCATTTTCTATATAACGAACTTTTTTTGTGATTCAATTTTTTTTCTCCCTATTTTTGAAGTATTTCTGAACATTTCAAGTTATTCTCTTTAACACATTTAATGGTGGTCATAAATCTTGAACTGGTTTTATTAGATCCTAACTCTCCGAGAGCAATATAGTTCTGAACGTTTCATCCAAGAAATGTAACCTTTAACTCCCACTGTCCAGTTCGCTAGAAACATCTTTGATATCCCCTTTCACACTCAATGGAGTTGTTCCTTGTCCCCGTCTTCTAGTTATAAAATAATCTGTTTAATATTACTTGTATGCTTTAAATCAATGTTCCGCAACCCCCGGTCCGCGGACCGGTACCGGTCCCTGAATCAAATACTACCGGTCCGCACAAGAAACATTAAATTATTTCTCTTTTATTCACTGTGGTATATTTTTCTTAGATTTGAACTACTTTTTATGAAAATCACTTAATATTCCTTGCTAAATCACTTTATATTCATTTTTTGGTGTAGCTATATTTTATTCAGAGAAGTCACGATTAAATTAAAATTATTAAATCAAAACAGTCTAAAATATAAACAATCGACCTCCTCCCCCTCAACGGGCTGCGGTAAAATTAACAAACGTTGACCGGTCCGCGGCGATAAAAAGGTTGCGGAGCACAGCTTTATATATAAATTACAAAATGTCCTTCAAATTCATTAAATTTAATATAAAATTATTTTCTTAATATTGAAAGTACAGTGTATTCTTCCACATTCTTTTTTCTAGTTTTCCTCTTGCGTTTTTTCTTTTTTTTTAATGGGTAAGATATATAAAATAAACATAAATTTTTAATTATATGTATTAATTATACATATTAATTTTTAAAAAGGTGTGAATAATTACTTCTTTTAATATATAGTGTGTATAAATTTAAAATTTGATTTATGTGGTTTATAAAGTATATTAAAAAATGAACCCCTATATAACGAATTTTCCATGCAATGAACTTTTTTCCGGAATTTAGCGACTTCGTTATATAGAGGTCAGACTGTAATTTACTACTACGAAACTCAATAAAGTTTCATAGAACTGTTTATTTTAGAGACATTTTAATAAAAATGTTAGGGAAACATCATTTAGAGATTTAATTATTTTACTTAAAAGATTACAGATTCTTTTAAAATTTAATTTTAGGTGTATGTTACAATAGCAAATCTAAAAAGTAAGAAATCAAGAAAATTCGTCTAAATTTCAACTCTTATTATTATTATTGTAGTCTCAAGTTATGTTGCATCATAAAATATTGACTTTCATTAAATGTCATATCTAAAAAAATATACTTAAATAATTTGTAATTTATTTAATAAGTATAACGTAATAACGACCCTTTCTGTAAACAATTTTATCTCGTATACACAGAATTCTTAAGAAGGCAAACCATACACGATTTAAAATTACATGAGAACTGCTGGCAGTTTTGAAAAAAGGAATTTAAGAAAAAAAGGAATTTTAAAAAAAGGAATTTTAAAAAAAGAAATTTAAAAAAAAGAAATTTAAAAAAAAGAAATTTAAAAAAAAGAAATTTAAAAAAAAGGAATTTAAAAAAAAGAAAAAAAAAAAAAAAAGGAATTAAAAAAAAGGAATTAAAAAAGGAATTAAAAAAAAGGAATTTAAAAAAAAAAGGAATTTAAAAAAAAAAAAAAAAAAGGAATTAAAAAAAAATAAAAAAAAAAAGGAATTAAAAAAAAAAATTAAAAAAAAAATTAAAAATTTTTAAAAAAGGAATTTAAAAAAAAGGAATTTAAAAAAGGAATTTAAAAAAAAGGAATTTAAAAAAAAGGAATTTAAAAAAGGAATTTAAAAAAGGAATTAAAAAAAAGGAATTAAAAAAAAGGGATATTAAAAAATTTAGCAAGTGAAAGAAAAGATGTTACAATGGAAAGTAGTAACTACCAAAAAAATACGGCGAATAACACAAAATTTAAGGGTGCGCGTTACGCACATAAAAATCATAGCTCCTAAAATAACAAAGAGACAAGCATTAAAAAATTACATTTTTACATACATTAGAACAGTGATCCGCAACCTTTTTATCGCTGCGGATCGGTCAACGTTTGATCATTTTACCGCGAAAGGTGGGACACGTTGATTGTTTATATTTTAGATTGTTTTGGTTTAACAATTTTAATTTAGTTACATTGAAATATGTCTCCAGAATAAAATACAGTTACACCAAAAATGAGTAAAAGTGATTTCCGTAAAAAGCTGCACAAATCCGAGAGAAATGCACCACTTTAAATCAAATGGCAATAGTTTAATGTTCTTTAGGTGGCTCGACACCATTTGATCCACGGACCGGTATCGGTCCGGGGATTGCAGGTGAGTGAATATTAACGTCGCACTGTTCAGCTACACGAGGGCTTTTGGCGATGGACCACGTCATTTTGAACCATGGTCAAGTGACGTGGACGACACCTGAGCTGGCACCTCCTCTCCTAACTACCGCACCATACCAACGGGAGGACGTTTGAGCTCTCGACAGATTTAACGTGCATCTCTCCCCTACACGGCGGGTCTTTAGTGGTACTGGGCTCGAACTCATGACATGCCTTCCGTGATCCGATACCTTGACCACTGGGCTACTGCAGCCCTTCCGGGGGTTGTGGATCACTGCAATTAGAATACTGCTTATTTAAAAGAAATGTCATACATAATGAACTTAAATTGTTTGTAGTTTTATTAACATACTATTTTTTGAAAACCTAGGACAATACCTCGAGTAAATGACTTCAAAATATAAGCGCATTGCACACTTACTTTTCAGGTTCCTTCGTGAGAAAGGAGGAGCGCGGCGAATTTTACACTAATAATAACTACAATTATAAAAAAGTAGTATAAAATTTTTTTTAAGTCAATTGTGTGACAAATCTATACGGAGCTTTATCACTAACCTTCTGAGAGTCTTTTTTAGGGAAATTTAATTCCCTACCCATTTCCAATCAACTCCAAAAAGAGGACAGGGATTCCTTATTATATATATGCAGATTAGATAAAGTATTTAAGTCAAACGGAATAGTAAAGTGAGAGGCAGTAGGAGAGAGAGATTGAAGCAGGAAGTTATAATAGTGAAGTTAGAGATTTATTATTGAAGATTTCTAGGTGGATAAATTAGGCAGGAAGAGCTGAGATTCAGTGTGGTAAATATTGATTTATAATTAAAGTCTGATTACAGTTTTATATTAGGAGTGAGATTAAAGTTAAATGTTCAATAGGAACATTATTGAATATAATTCTGGGATCTCTTATTGCGGTAATCTCTGCGTGATCGATATTCTAATTGTTAATTAATTGGATCATTAAATATTTAAGTTAATATAAAGGAAAGTCCCTTTTAAACCTCATAAAGCTATTTTGATTTATTTGTTATTAAAAGTCTTTGATTCTATTCGGGAAAGATAACCAAATAAAGAAAGTTATTTATAAAAATGGCTACTGGTTCTTTGACTCAAAATTATTCTCGTTCTCAAAGTGAGAGATCCAAGGGGATCTTCACAATTCCTACGTAGGTAGGTCAACACAGAATTTTTTTTATTTTAGTTATTTTTTATTAAATAATTACAATTAATATAAAAATATGTATATACATACGACAGAATCATACTATTACGTATCAAAATAGAAAACGACTCATTCATCACATTCTTAGAAATTAGGCCATCCCAGGTAAGATTCGAACCCACGACCTTTGGATTAGAAGTCCAATGCGCTATCCATTGCGCTAGAGCAGGGATGGCGAACCAATGGCACGCGACACAATATTTTGGGCACTCCACCGCTCAAAATAACTATGGTCACAATGAAATATTACGAGTGATCGGTAGCGGGGATTTGATTCCAGACGCATTTATTAACTATTTGAAGAAGCTGTCTTATGCCATTTTAACCACCTATGCTTGTGAGTCATTATTTTCGCGGATGAATAAAATTAAAGCCTTCCTTAGAAACCATTTGGCAGATGACTCCAATGCAGCTTGTATTCTGCTGAAAGTAACGTCTTACAATCCTAATACAGGTTATTTGTCATCTAATCTGCAACAGCAGAAGTCACGCTGTTTCTTAAAAACTTGTTGTTGCCGCTTATGTCACATGTCTGACAGAGTCAGATCGAGGCTCACGAAATTCATCGTGGCAATGGGCTAGATGTACGCCTGTCGTTGCCTTAAGCACCATACAGGTGACAGTAAGATTTAGTTCGGTGAAATTCCCGAAGGGACGATAGATGGCGCCACCATCTATCTCCACCTCCCCAATTTAGGCATGGAATTGAAGTGGAGGGACAAACATTTACTACTACGCAGTGCAAAATGTATTTTTTCGTAGTAAATAAAGAGTTTTGAGTTGTTAGTATTTAGTTTTTCCGAATAATCACAAGCCAAAATTATTTGAAGGCCTCATGAAACATTTCTTTGGAAAAAAGGGCTCTGGGATCCCTAAAGGTTCGCCACCCTTGCGCTAGGGGGACACAACGACTATAATTTTGGTTTATTACTATGGATCCATTAATTAATACAGTCGGACACAACGAACCTCTATAGAGCGAACTTTTTCCTGGAACATTTCACGATTTTCTTCGTAAGCTAACCTCTCTATAACGAAGTGCATTTTCTATGTAACGAACTCTTTCTTTTGAGATTCAATTTTTGTTTTCCCTTTTTTTGAAGCATTTCTGCAAATATTTCAAGTTATTCTCTCTTTAACACATTTAATGGTGGTCATAAATCTTGAACTGGTTTTATTAGATCCTAACTCGCCGAGATCAATAGAGTTTTGGATGTTTCATCTAAGAAGTGCAACTTTTAACCCCCATTGCCCAATTCACTAGAAACATCTTCAATATCCTCTTTCACCCGCAGTGGAGTTGTCCCGTGTTCTAATTATAAAATAATGTATGTTTAATATTCCTTGTTTGCTTTAAATTGTAAAATGTCCTTAAAATTCATTAATTTTAGTATAAAATTTTTTTCTTAATATTAAAAATACAGTGAATTCTTCGACATTCTTTTTTCTTGTTTTCCTTGCAGTTTTTCTTTCTTTTTTGATGGGTAAGATATATAAAATAAACATCTTTAATTTAAAAAAAGGTGTGAATAATTTATTTTTTAGCATATAGTGTTTATGAATTTAAAATTTGTTGTTTATGAAGTATGTGGTTTATGAAGTATATTAAAAGATGAACCTCTATATAACGAATTTTCCATACAACGAACTTTTTTCCAGGATTTAACGACTTCGTTATGTAGAGGTCCAACTGTATTTGAAAAAAAAAACTGTATTAACATCAAGTGTCATCCACTACTAGTTTTAAAAAATATATTTGAACTTGAATGGATGAATAGAAAGTATTTTATTAACGATTCAAAATTTGAACAAGAAATATATATATAGGGAGAGTGTGAACCAATAGTAGGAATTGAAAAATGACTGAAGAAAAGTGCCAAAAAAAAGCCTTTTCCAATAATCACAAACCGAAAGGAGCTAATTGAACATCTGCACAGAAACAAATAAAGACGTAACTTAAGAGCAGTGTTATCAAGATTATAAACTTCTTATTTTAACACTTGAATAAGTAACAAATCCAGTAATAGTTTGTCAATTTTAAGCCCATTTTTCTACCAATCCATGTTCGCATCTTATCGATTCAGGAACTGAAAGGAATTGGGGCTAATTTCTGATCTAATGAAGCGCTTATTGTATTACAGCCTGATAAGATTTCAAAACATGTTTAAGTGCCATGTCAAACAAGAGACGATATTAATCGCAGTGTGTGAAAAATATCGATCCGCTTTTGTGGATTGACGCATTGTAAAGGATTTTTGACTGATGGGAGCTTTCAGTCTTAAGCTGCTTTCAAATTTAATTAGAAAAATACTAGATTCGACAGTTCATCCACTTCCATTTGATGACAAGGGGGGGGGATACTAAGAGTTTAGGCACAAATGGGCCACTTGCATTAAACTGAAAATGGATTCGCAATCTTGATATACATTCGTCAAAACTATCAACGAAAAAAACCCATTTGAATACGCGAGTATAACAAATACGGTAAACCAAAAATCTTTCCCCGATTATAAAAATTCATCACAAAATAATCAGTAAATATAATAATATAGCTTTTGTACAATTAGATAGGTCAGGGTTTTTTTTTTTTTTTTTTTTTTTTTTTGATAAATGGAGCGAATACTCCTTCAAAAGTAACTCAGGGAAACATTTGTGAGGAAGACATCTTTTGCCGAAATGACGTCAATTCACAATTCAAGAGAAAGCTTAATGTGTGTCAAGAAACACAACCGTTCATTAATGTTCCATGTAAATTTCGAAGTTGTTATGAAAACAAATCTCCTGGTGTAAAATCAATAAATCGATGGTGTGAAATGTTTAAAGAAATAGGCAGTGTTATGGTTCTTCCTAGAAGTGGCAGGCCGAGTGTGAGTAAAGCAATTATTGGAAACACTTAGTGGAAACTGGAATACCGCATTCTCTCAGCTACCAAGGGGGCACACGTTTAAATTTACTGAGATAAACAGTCTTTTCAAAAAATTCATAATACTTACAATATATCGAAAAAAAACATACGTCTAATTATGATAGTTTGAGTACAATAAATATTTGCAATCATGGAAAGACTTGATTCCCCCAATAATTCTCCCAACTCGAATTCAAAATAACTCAAAATCAGTAAGGTAACAAATTCAATATACACGTTTACTGCAAAGTGAATGACAGAAAAACTATATATAACTTATATTTCAATTAGTAAACTATGTGTTTAGGTGAAAGGAATGATGTAACAAGAAAGGATGAAGGGAGAGATAATGAATTAAAACACTTACATATTGTAGTACATAGGTAAAAATATTCAACTTCTAAGAAGCCAAATTATCCTTCAACTCATTTCTAGAATCCCTTCGTTTGAAGAAAAGGCGTTCTTAGAACAAGGATGTACGGACTGCACCCCGCACGTGGCCTTAGAATCGTGCGACCCTTCGTCACCACGAGTTAGTTTCCTCAAAGCCACATTTTGGTCATTCCAAAGCAAGCTCATTTTTCCCAAAACTTACTTTAAGTAAAAAACGACATAATCTTTCTCTAGCAACGATATATTTTAAAAATCCAATGCCCGCTTTAAGACGCCTTAAGATATCCGTACACCTTCAAAACGTCATTTTCGTCAAAAGTTTCGATTTTTTTTAATTTAAATGTTATTTGAAAATATGAACTTTTTTCTTTAAAATGGTGTTTAAATTTTGTTTCTATCTTATTTAGAACTTAAGTTATGGGGATTTGAGTTTCATTCGATAGCACCTTTTTGAACCCGGAGAGAGGTACAAGTCTGCATTGCGAAGTAGAAAAAAATGTTTGTTGACATTTTTATTTTTCAAAGTATCGTTTAAGTATGCAATAGTAAGAAATTTAAACTTTTTAAAATATGAATTTGAGCTTTCAGAATTATCAAAAATATAATTGGCAACAGGTTTTTATTTATATTTTTATCTAGAATCTGGCAAGAAAATAGAGTGCTTCACTGTTTGTTTACATTTGCTTATGATTGCGTAGCTCTTTATACGCTTCTGTTTAATCCTTTTTTATAGCAGAAAATTTTAATTTTTGTCATTTAAAATGGGCTATGCTAAAAGTAGAGTTAGTGCAAAGAGAAAACGCCAATTTCGAGGTAATGGATCTACCATTAAACATTCAAAAAATAGCAGCGCAACATCTACCAACGCCAGTTCTTCAAAAATTAAAATACCTGCTGTCTTTGATGAAGAAATAGCAGAATATCAACGTAAACCACTTACTGATAACAGAATAATTGATATAGAAGTCCTTTTAAATTTGTTTTTACAACTTTGCTGCGCAAGATGTTTCGAAGAAGGTTTCCTGCTTTCTGAGGATTCCACATATGGTTTGTGCTCAAATTTTGTTATCAGGTGTAAACACTGACTTTTACTCAGGGTTTTCTAGTTCAAAGAAAACTTTAAGCTGTCCTGAAGTAAATACAAGATTTGTGTATGGCATGAGACAAATTGGGAAAGGTTTTTCTGCTGGGTTTAAATTATGTGGTACGTTAAATTTACCCAGGCTCAGTAAAACTGCGTACACTAATCATGAGAATAAACTCATGTCCGTGATTTCAGAAGTTAGTGAACTATCAATGCAAAAAGCAGCTTCTGAACTGTTAGTGCTACATCCTACTAAAAATAAAATTGTTGAATGTGGCATTTCAGTTGATGGAACGTGGCTGCGTGGAGGTTACTCTTCCATGAATGGGTGTGTCGCAGCTTTGTCAGTCGACACTGGTAAAGTAGTGGACATTGAAACACAATGTCGTCATATTGTCCCAAATGCAGAAAGATTTCTAAAATGCCTAGAAGCATTGAGTCGGAAACTTTTGCAGCAGATCACGTGTGCCATAGCAATTTTCAAGGTTCTGCGTTAAAGATGGAAGCTGTTGGTGCTACGAGAATCTTCCAACGTTCTATTGTCAAACGAGGCCTTAAATATGCACATTATTATGGTGACGGGGACTCTAAGGGCTTTATCAGTGTCAAAGATACTTATGGGAAGGATAGCGTCACAAAATATGAATGCATCGGTCATGTTCAAAAGAGAGTAGGTGTGAGATTGCGCAAACTAAAGTCTAAAAATAAAAATCTGTCTGGTAAAGGCAAACTCACCGACTCTTTTATTGACCGATTGCAAAACTATTATGGGATTGCTGTTCTTAGCAATGTTGGAAACCTATCCGGTCTTCATCAAAATGTTATTGCGGCACTGTTTCATTGCTCATCAAGTGTCGAGAAACCGATGCATGGGCATCGGAAAAGAGAGTTGGTGCTACTACCAGCGAGCACTGTCTTGTGGCAAATAGCCCCAAAAAAATATATAAAGGCTTATCAAATGATTAAGCCTACATATTTAGAGTTGTGTACCAAAGAACTGCTTACGAAATGCCTGCATGACAAAACACAAACTTCAAACGAGTGTTTAAATGGCGTTATATGGCAGGAAGTTTTCGTGTGCTTCAAAACTTTAAAATCTGGTGCATTGGATGCTGTGATCCAATTTAATGATGGATATAAGGGTTGTGTTGAAATTTTTAAAAAACTTAATATAACCCCTGGTTATTTTACTTTAAAATCATACAAACATCTTGACATCAATAGAATTAACGATGCAGAACGACATTCAACACCAAATGTAAAGCAGCGTAGAAATATTTTAAGAGCTACAAGGGGGGAATCAATGTTTTAGAGAGTAAAAAAGGTGTTATTTATAAATCAGGAGCATTTTAAGTATATCAAATTGTGTTTAATATTAAAAATTGCAGTTGAAAGTTTATTTCTGATTTATCTCAAAATGAATTTTTTTAACGTATTGACATCTGACAACGTAAATATCAGAAAAAGTTGTGAACCAAATGAGTTCAAATTTTATAAATATATTTGTTTTATAGATTTAAAGAACCCCTACTACTTTCATAATTATATAGTTGATATGTTTTTAGTAACTAAGGTATATATCATGCTCGTAATAATTTTTTAATGATTTTTCAATGTTCTTTTACTCGAACCTTGATAAAAATTGTAATAAATTGATTATCATCAGGAAAATAGTACCAGCCCTAAAAACTGTTATGATGATCAACATCGAGTTTACAGAAAAGGGATATTTTTGTTTTCATTTGAGTTATGTGCGTTATTCTAATAATCAATTTAATTACTATTTACACTATGCTTTACTCCCTAAAATTTTTTTTATGTACTACAAGTAACATATTAAATGTATTTTTCATAGTTTTAAGTTATATTTCATCAGTAAAAAATATTTTAATAGCAAATATTACAGTTTTTAAAAAAATTTTCTTCGAAGGTGTATAGATATCTTAAGCCATTATTTTTATGAATTTTTAAAAAAAGTGCAATATTCGCGCGCGCGAAGTTATATTCTCCCGTTATTATTACACCTATAATAACCTAAACCCATTGATAAACAAAGCGTTGAGATGCAACAAACTAAACTTAAAGGAGACAATGCATTAAATTTCCATCATTGTGTATTAATAAAAACTTCATACAGATATATACATTGGTTAATAACACAAACCAAAATTTGTCAACGTATATTTGTGAACAAGCTGGACAAAAAATTGAGTCAAAATAATGAAATCAATGCAATTTCACTCATAAAATTTGAATAATTCTTCTCTCATAAAAATATTTAATAAATATAAATACAAAAATCACATATACGAATCAAGTCCGAGATACTTGATTACCAGGATGAATACTTTTTTTACTTCAAATTTCAAGCTATTTTGGCAGTCGTCACATGTGCTCCACTATTCGCGAGCGGACGGAATCAAGCTCCCCCGCTTTCACGATGCAAAAGTACATTTGGATAAAATACAAAAAGAAAAAATATTTAAAAAATATTTTTGTTACAGCTACAGCACCCCATTATAAGGCATTCAACAGGATATTTTTCCTGAAAAGCTTTATACCCCAAAATACCACAGAACGAGAGGTTTGCACTAGCCTCAAAAAACCCACACACATTTGCTTTATTAGAAAATATTAACAAGTGTTGCTTTTAATATACCGTAAAATCCGACGTATAACGCGCACCTATAGTTTCCTACAAATAAAGTTTCGCAATACGAAATTCCTATTCAAGATACTTAACTATTCCGAGCAGTAAAACTGACCACTTCAATTAGTACTCGCTTAGAAGTCTGCACCCAAAAAATAACGCCCATCGGCGATGAGAACAGTTTCTACTGTCATATCTGAAGATGTCTGTTGCTATGACGACGAGATGCAGCCCACTTTCTACATAAAGATATTGAAAATAAGGCATGCATGATGACATACTGACTTTTTTTTGTTCATGAAGTAATCTCTCTCAGTCGTATTATATTTTTTTTCCAAATTTTAATACAAAGCATTTGAAATTCATCAATCATAATATTCAAAATTACACATTTTCCATAAAAAAGAAAGTAATCCACAGATGTTACGATTCTAAAATATAAATTGATCAGATACAAAATATTCAATTTTCAAAATAGGAAAAAATTGTGCATAAAAATAAAAATGCAACAGAAAGAATTCTTGGTTATCTTGTTTGTCCGGTTATACATAAAGTGTACAAATTGCCTTTCGAATATCTACTGAGTCAATCTTTTTTTTTTATCCTCCCTTACACAAACACGCGACACATCACTCCCATTGTAATTAAAATAAGAGTTAAATCTCGTTATAGCGTGATGACAGTAGTTAAGTACAGTTGTCCCGTGCAGACACTGTCGCAACTTGAAACAGAAATTGCAACGAGTGACACCTTGAGTCAGCATTCCCGTGACTTTCGATTGCTGACATTTTTACTGGCCACTTTTTACACGCCCTCTATTAAGCAAATTGGCATTATTTTCTTCCCATTTAAACAATTACACATTTTACGACTTCCAAAATTTAGAATTTTTGATCCTCGCACACACAAACAACATTTTCCAAATTACATGAATTATTAAAAAACTCTTCTAAAATTTACTTTTGCATATATATATATATATATATATATATATAATATATATATATATATATATATATATATATATATATATATATCTTAATAGAATTACTTTAGGTTCGAAGTCGAACACTTTTAGATGCCATTGATCAACTTTCATAATTTATTTGTCATACATGATAAAATTATGCATTTTGCTTTAATGCTTAAGTACCAGTAGCGCACACAGGAATTTTTTAAGGGGGGAAGGGGTCCGGGGTCGGAAGTTCTCCATTCTTGTATCATGCTTCTTCTGATTTTGTCGATTTTCGGGTACAAAACACAGTAAAAAAACTAAATGTTGAATAAATAATTAGCATTAATTAATAAAATTAATCATTAACAACAAATATTTAATTAAATTTTACGTACTATATGCTTAGAATTATAATCAATCGGAAAAAAAAAATCAAGGGCTTTGGAGGGGGGGTCCGGACCCCCCCCTTTGTGTGCACCACTGTTAAGTACAAATTCTATATTTTCAATTTTTTTCAAAAATAATGTAATATGGTGTCCTCCACCATAGAACAGAACCCTTGGGAAGATAAATAAATATCCTTTCAAATTGTTTCTATTTTTTTAAGAAATTACTTTCAAATACTTTAAAACAGAAATTGTTTCTAATTTTATGAAATTTCAAAACCGTGAAGCGGAAAAATGTAGAAAAATCTTACAATACATCTGGTATGCCACTTGTAAACAAAAGATTGTGAACTCACCTAAAAAGAAAAAAAAAATAGTTTAAAAAAAATACAAGTCCTACTTATAATAAAAATTTATTGATCATACATAATACACATTAAACAAGCAATATAAAAAAAATTAAGTCAATTCCTACTTTGAATGCATGAATAGAAAGTATTTTATTAACGATTGAAAATTTGAACAAGATAAATAAATATATAGAGAGAGTAAGCTAATAGTAGGAATTGAAAAAAGCTAAGCGCACACGGTAGCTCAGTGGTTACAGTCGCGAATTTTAGCTGAGCAGCGTGTTTGAGGTATTCTTCTTTTTACTTTAAAGGTCCGTTTTTCACAGAGAGAGAGAGACCTAAGCAATCCTAATCTCTTGTGAATTGAAGTTCCCTCGTTGACGTGTGGCGTGGTGCAAGCTCTTATGTTCCGACCTGGTCATTTAACACAGCGGCTCAAAATTATGGCGCGTATTGACCGCGTTTAGTGAACCTTTGAATAAGGCAAAAATGAAGAACCGAAATAAAATAATAAATATTTTGTACACGAAGAATTCATTCTCTCAGCCATTCCTAGCCAGATTAAGAAATGAATGGTTTGAACTGAATTGCGTGACACACATTAAATAAAAATTTATAAAACAGACTGTAAACACATTCAGATTTAGCCTATATCTGCCCCCACCACTACCACCTTCTCCTTTTTTCAATTCCTACTATTAGCTCACTTTCTATATATTTATTTACCTTGGAGGAATTTTCAATCGTAAATAAAATACATTTTAAAGCGATCAATTGAGCTCAAATTTCATACACATGATTATTTTGGATGACAGTGCAGTAATTTAATTATAATTAATGAAAATTAATTGATTAAAATTATTTAAAGAATTACAAATACAGCCACGTTGTCATCATTTTTGGCGACTTGTGTCAAAACTTGAAAAAGGTTTTTTTCTCACGTTTAAAGCATTCAGTTGAACTGAAATAATGTTGCGATTCTGTCCTATGTATATACATAGTTATATTAATTATAACTATTTAATAAAAAGTAGCTAAATTAAGAATTTTCTTTGTTGATCTAAGAAGGAATTGACTTAAAAAAAAAAATTTTATTACTTGTTTATAAGCAAAAAGTCTGAATATTAACACTTTCGCACCGGAAGAAAAAAAAAGCAAGTATTTAAAAAAAAATCCAGCAAATGTTTGTAATTCGATTTACATGAAAAGTTTGTTAAAAACAGCCCAACGCGAATGTTTTAAGGCCTTGATTTTCACTCTTTTGCTAAGAGGACCTTTGGCGCGCTCTCCCTTCCTGTTCCGCACATATTTGTTTCAAATATCAAAGGAATCACATTTAAAACAAGTAATATATGAAAAAAAATTTAAGTCAATTCCTACTTTGATCAACTAAGAAAAATTTTATTTTAGCTACTTTTTATTAAATAGTTACAATTAATATACATATGACGAATCACAACATTACGTGGTAACTGATTTTTATTAATTATCATTAAAGTATCGTATTGTCATCCAAAACAATCGTGTATATAAAATTTCAATTCAAATGAATACTTTAAAACGTAAGAAAAAAGAATCTTTTCAAATTTTGACACCAGTCGCCAAAAGGGTCGCTAAGTCACCAAAAATGATGTCAACATGACTGTATTTGTAATTCTTTAAATAATTAGTTTTAATCAATTAATTTTTATTAATTATAATTAAATTTTATTAATTATAATTAAATTACTGTATTGTCATCCAAAATAATCATGTATATAAAATTTCAGCTCAATGGGGCGCTTTAAAATGTATATTAACGATTGAAGTTCCACCAAGAAAAATAAATAAATAGAGAGCGTGAGCTAATAGAAGGAATTGCGTGTGTGAAAAACAAGTAACAAATATGACTACACATTTTTTAAAAAACCTTTTTAATAAATAATAAATAACACATTCATATTTCTTATATTAAAGATAGCTAACGATAATATTAAAAGTTAAAGAAATTTCGAATGATTTATCGCAAAACATCAAGTTTTACGATACCATTTTTTTTAATAAGATTGTATTTATTATTCAAATATTATTTTTTAACGAAAATTGTCAAAGGCTAATGAATGGATTTGCGAAAACCATAGCATTATCTAAATCGCTACAATACTGGTAAGTGAGTGTGCTTATGAACGTAGTATCAGATAGTACAATATTGGCAAAATACTCTGCATGACTTAACAGCTGGAGCATTTGGGGGGGGGGATAACGCTACGACTTATTGTCCTTGCAGCGCGTGGGGGAGGGAGGATCTAATAGATCCTGTAGTGGAGACTTGTATTTCGCTAATTAGCTTTGTGCTAGTAGCCATGTCTCCTTACCTAAATGATTTCAGTCAAATATTAAATTTTCTTACTGAGCTGTATTGTGTACACAATATACAGCATGTTACATATCCTGTACTTGTGACTATGTGTACTTTCCCAGTGAAACGATAATGAGTTTCCAACATGTTGACTAGACAAACATTAATTATGTTCTAAATGTACACGAGCGTGCGTTTTCGATAACTTTCGAATCAGATAATTAAAAAAATTTTCATTTGAGTCGTTCATGTTGCAAAGATATCCAGTCGAAGAGAACGTCGGGTCCCTTTGAAGATTAATATTATACTTCTCTTGTGTGTTGGTAAACAAACTAATGCATATCAGCTGTCTAATATGATACAACCAGAGAAAGGACTGGTGAATAAATCAAGAACTAAAATCGTGAAGAAGACAGAGCTCTTCATACACTGACCCAACATTCAGTAAACGCAAACAAATATAACTGTCACGAGAATAATTTTTCATTAGTTGCAACATCTCAAGGATAATTTTTCAATAGAAAGCTCCTTACTTTCTGTATGTTCATAGTGAATCCGATTTAACTATTTAATATAATTAAAATGGAATACAATGCACAATTTCGCTTTCCCCGGGAATGCTGATATCCGGTATCGTTGAAAAAAGGGTAGGATCACGGGCATTTGAAGCAAAACAAAATAGACGCAAGACTCTTGTCAGAGAGAGTTCTTGACGTTTCGGAGACTAAAGATATGAAATGAATGACGTGGATCAGACTTTATTATATATCAAGGAGTTAGAAACTGAAATCATTTTGGATCAATGGTTCGATATCGAATATCTCTAACGTATTTCTTTTCGCGGATTAATTTGGATGACCATTAGATAACAGCACAATAGTTTTAACTTCTTTTTCCACATTGTATAATTAGATAGTTAAAACAGTTATTAATTTTTGTCTAAAATGATAAAATAACCGAGTAGGGTTAAATAAACAACGCACGAGTTCATACCGTGGAGAGTTGCGCCTGCTGCGTGATCTATTTTTAAAAAATCATATTGTAAGAAAATTCCCAAGAATATCCGTAATACATAACTGTAAGCCTTCCCTAAAAAGAATAGATTCGATTTCATTACCATAATAATGTATATGGACACCTTCACAGTAATAATGCAACAATAATAGAGTAGAATGGAAATTAACATACACAGTAGGATTTTAAATAAACACATTTAATTTTGAAGGAAATAAATCGCATTTAATTCTGAATATCATTTCTCCAATTTCTTTCGTTGGTCTGCACTTTATTCATAATGTGATTTCAGCAACCTCAGCATTTATAAAGAATTACATTTTTAAATGAAAAAATGTTGAAAAACCAGCGTGAAAATGATTATTTTTTATGACGTTTGTAGTTAGAAGTGCCGATTTAAGCTCATTTCAAGCCCTGGGCGCAGAAGCTCTACGCGTCTCCTTCACACTGGCAGATTGAAATTTATTACCAGAAAACCTGGTAAAAAGACCATCTTATCCGGGCCCCTGGGCGCCCAGTGGATTAACCGGCACTGGTCTTTAGACTAGATTATTTTGCTTGTTTTATTAAAGTGAGGAGGAAAAAATCCCTTACAACAAACATTTATAGCACGCCTAATAGAGATATTAAAATAAAAAATGTACAGAGATACGAAAATCATTTACAAATGGATTATCTTTAAAACTTGTTCGATCCTTCAGGAACGGATGCTATTCTTGAATGAGAAAGAAAAAAATTCGATTTCGAATTAACTTTAGATACCAAACTGGCATCATCGAAGAATTTAAAAAAAAAAGGCATGGCTCTTTGAATTATAAAAATTTACTGATTTTGTATTATCTTATGCAATCTGTAGCTTCGCAGTTGCTTTTTTTATCTTTGTAATTGATTGCAAGACAAAAGAATTACAAACACTTGAGAAACCGTTATTAATACTTTTTTCGGGGATTTCTAAATTCTTCGTTCCATTCAGATTTGAAAGTGTCAAAACATCAGTTTCACAGAATTCACAAAATCCTGAATTCCTGTTCCGCTTCCAAATCCCACAAGACATTCAAAAGCAAGTATTTTCACATATCCATCAAAAACACGAAACCGCAGCTGGAAATGAATGCACAAAAACACGCCAGTGTCTCCTTTACAATCTACAGGAGAATCGTGTATGAAAACTTTTGGCGGCTTAACAACTCGCTTCTTCTTTCTTTTGCCCTTTTTTCCCCTTTCTAAAAAGACCCCATTGAGGTTTTCCGTGTTGTCTTCGTGACCAAGGCCGCGTCTACGTGAGAAGCTGAAACAACACTCGACTCCGCTCTTTGTTTCAACCCAAGCAGTCGTCTCTCTTCGAAAGTTTCACGTCCAGTGTAACACTTTTTCTCATGCACGCACACTCAACCTCCGTTCATTAGCAAAAGACAACTTCATTCACCGCAGTTTTGAATGAACGCAACAGCAGTAGAGAGGACAATGTAATTGAATCTAACGCTGATAATGGAGTCGCCAGAAGAAAGAAAAAGGCTCGAATGTGATTACTGTTTTGCATGTTTTTAATTGCGCAGATAACCATGCAATTAGTTCAGTAGAAGTTCAGTTTTAATTCTGGGCGTTTTTATCTTTTTAGAGAGTAATTTATGCGTCAGATAGCGAGCCCCTTCTTGTTTTCCGGCAAACTTGTTAGTTCCCACCAAACTTCTTTTTTTTTCAACAAGGCACGTTAGAAGTTCCACAAATCCAATGAGCACACAAGTGGAAAAAATAATGCTGTCCGTACTGCTCACATAAAATGCATCCGAATTTCATTCATTTAAGGGTTTGATTGATTGAATATTAACGTCGCACTGTTCAGCTACACGAGGGCTTTTGGCGACGGACCACGTAATTTTGAACCATGGTCAAGTGACGTGGACGACACCTGAGCTGGCACCCCCTCTCCTAACTACCACACCACACCAACGGGAGGACGTTTCAGCTCTCGACAGATTTAACGTGCATCGCTGCCCTACACGGCGGGTCTTTAGTGGTACTGGGCTCGAACCTGTGACAAAGCAAGCCACAGTCCGATACCTATACCACTCGGCTACCGCGGCCTCATTCATTTAAGGGAATCGCGTTAAAGCTGTCTTCGGTAAAAGCATGAGAGCTTGAACTAAACACGAAGCACATTTTCAGACAGAAAAATGCCTCAATTTCCAGGGAAATTTGTAACATTATAACTCATACCTCTGTTAACAATATATAGTACTCTTAAAAATTTCAAAATATTCCATGAATACTTTCTTTTTCCTTTTAACATGCAAAGGCATAGGCCATTTAACATTACGGTATAGGAGAAAAAACGCGAAACACATTTTACACCAGAAAGAATGATTCAACTCGGTTAAAAATGGGAAGCATGATAAAAAAAAATGCTGCTCTCTAAAGGACAGTGAAGCCAGAATATCATATAAAATGTTCATTTCTTTTATATTTGAAAAAAAAATGTTCCAAATTTGGGTCCTATTCTTCAACATTAACCGAAAACAGCCTTTAGCAAGTAGTGTTGTTGTTTCGGATGCTACCTGATCGATGGTGTGAAATTGAAGACCACGAAATTCATCGCGGCAAGGGGCTAATGTTAGCACCTGTAGTTACCGCAGCTTTCAGCACCATACAGATGGAAGTACGATTTGACTTAGTTTCACTCCAACTTTGAGGGAGAACACCCTAGGGGTGGTCAGGAGAGCTTATCATCTCTCTTCTTCCATCAACCTCTTGAGAGGTCTTTCGCCTGGTCGAATATTTCGTGTCCCTTTCTACTACACAGGCATTATACATTTGCAAACACCCCTGCCTTCTCTGGAAACCGAACCCAGGCCCTACAGCACGAGCTCGTGACCAGTGTCGCTTCAGTTCGATGGTAAATTCGAGTCCTAATGTTACTAAAGATTCTGACACAACGTTCGTCTCTAATAGCTCGTGTTGCTGCCAATTACGACGTTAAAGAACAATTATATAACTCAAGGTTATTGAAAATGTAAAAGTAGTTCTATGAGGTACGCGCACATCCGTGATGCGGTCGATGTCTTGAAAGAGGCACAAGAAGGAAAGGTATTTCCAGCCATACCAAAAATTATTCCTTACTGACAATACTTGAAATATTTCCCTTACGATTCCGTGAACAAAACGGATGGTAAGAAATTCACTTTTAATGAAGTGTAATTACTACCAATCACTCATATAAAAGATACATAACATAAAATCCTGGCGAAAGTGACCACAAGAGTATTGCTAACGTAAACTTGGCTAACATTTAAACAATTACAGCACTTCAAAATGCATATATCTTTGTTAACAAGGTTATATAGAAAGTAGTCAGTGGCGCACACAAGGGGGGTCCAGGATCAGGAACCCCCCACATAGCCCTTGATTTTTTTGATTGATTATAATCCTATGTATACAGTGCGTAAAATTTAATTGTTTGTTGTTAACAATTAATGACTTAAGACCCTGGACCCCACCCTTGACAAGTTCCAGTGCGCGCCACTGAAAATAGCCTATGTATAATAAAAGGATTCAGAAATTTGGAATTTTTCGGTGAATTTAAATAGTAAAAGGTAGAATACGTTGGTCTTTTCTTTTTTTTTTTTTTTAAATATATTTTTATTTAAGAGAGAAATTTTTTTATAATTTCTAATAGCATTTCAATCTTCTTTTTTTCATTCGAAATAAAACAACTTATGTCTTATCCATGATAGTAAAACAAAAATTAGAAAAGAAAAACATAAAATCTCAGAGTGAGTGAGTGAATATTAACGTCGCACTGTTCAGCTACACAAGGGGTTTTGGCGACGGACCACGTCATTTTGAACCATGGTCAAGTGACGTGAACGACACCTGAGCTGGCACCCCCCTCTCCAAACTACCACACCAAAAGGAGGTTTAACGTACATCGCTTCCCTACACGGCGGGACTTTAGTGGTACTGGGCTCAAACTCGTGACAATGCCAGCCACGATCCGATACCTTGAACACTCGGCTACCGCGGCCACCATAAATCTCAGAACAACCAATCTTTAAATTCTATATTCAAAGATATCAAACACCAGAAATGTCAAATTACGTAAGTGATGTTTTGTTACGCGTTCAACATATCTTTATTAAAAAAGCTACCGCAGTATATATGTACCTTGCAGTGGCACACACAGGAATTTTTAGGGGGGGGCAGGGTCGAAAGTCCACCATTCTCGTATCAATAGACATCTTCTAATCATAGAAGTATATAATTAATAGAAAAAAAATCGAAGGCTATGAGGGAAGTCCGGACCTGAGGAACCTCCTCCCCTCCTTACATGTTGCGCCACTAGTACCTTGCATAATTCGAATATTTGAGACTTCCATTGATATTAGCTAATATGTTTGAAAATACTTTTTAAACGTTTTCATTTGTGTGTGTGTGAAGTTAACTTCTTATGGCAAGGTAGGGAGAAATTTCCGTTACGGTTAGCGATGAACGTTAGGAAGAAATGAATGAAGCTCCGAATTTTCCCCCCGTTTTAAAAAACGCCATCTAATTTCATACTATCTATCTCAGACAAAAAAATAATTACAGAATCGGAAAGATCATTTTTTTCGCCACGATATGGTATATTTTTTTAAAACAAAATAATGATATTTTCTATTTTTTACGATTTTTTTTTTAAATGAGTCAAAATTGATACGCTTTTATAAAAATGGTTTCTAAATCATTCCCTTTAAGTTTCCTTTCGAGTTAATGAATTGATATTTTATTCTTAACAAGTTCATGCTTTTCTCTCTTTTAGAATCAGTCATAAAAATAAAAAAAAATGACGGAATTTTTTTTTTTTTTTTTTGCGATTTTTCAAAAATTACTCACAATTTTAATGAAATATTTAATAACTTTATTATTTATAAAAATAATCTAGCGAAACTTTTTTTCCATAAGTAGAATAGTATTATCCGTAATCTGCTCAAAGATTGAAAAAATAGATTAAAAATTACGGCTTTTAAAATTTCTTTTGTGTTTTTCATCTATTAGTCCTGAGCTAGCACCTCCCCCCCTCTCTCTCCTCATTCAACAGCAGCTTTAACAAGCCTTTCCGGTTGGATATACAGTTTTAAAATTCTTTTAAGGAAATTATACAAACAATCTATTGTTTTAAAATTTAGTGGCAATACAACATTTCTTCCAATAGTTTGGCAATAAAAGATTGTGTTTACTAAATTTTTGAATCGAATGGAATTTCTAAATCCAGTTTAAGAAGTGAGTTTTTAAATCATATATATGCTTTATTGTACTTAATTTGATTGTTGTGAAAGTGTTATATAGTGCTTCATTAATTTGCATTGAGACTACAGTGGGCAGTAAAATTTTTTTACAAACATACCCCAAATTTTTACCAGGAACGACTGTTCATACAGCTTTAAAAATTTCTTTATCAAGATTACTTCCGTTAAATTCTGAAACTGCACAACAATACAGAACTTTTTTCAAATACATAAAAGTCATAATCATTGTCATAGTCATAATCATCAGTGCTCAATTACTATTGAAGGTTGATTCCAGATTAAAACAAATAACAGGAAATTTTCAGTCAAATTTTGGTGGATTGGATATTTACGTCAATTACCACCAGTTCGTTCTACGCCCATCTATAAGCAGACCATCGTTGGACCGATTTTATGGCGAAATCTAAAATTTTATGAACTAAATGAAGTCATGCGTCAAGCGAATCAACAATTTTCTTCTATACTTACAAAAATTCGAAACAGCGAACAACTGGATAAAATGGAAATAACTCTGAGTCTCGTTTTTGTACTGTGGAAGAAGCTGAAGCAAGATGTCCTCAAGGTATACGAATATTCAACACTAACAATTCCGTCAATTAGTATAATAAAAAAATATTGAACGCATATGCGGGCAGAATAACTTCAACTGCAATACATGTATATATTGGTTGTACTTCAAAAGAACAAGAAACTTTCGTGAGTCAAAAATTACGTAAGATGTCATTAATTGATACAAATGAATTGCCTTATCAAACAGTTTATGTGAAAAATATTTATTACATGATTACTACAAATATTGATGTGACAGATGGATTGGCAAATGGTGCAGTTGGAAAGATAGTTCATGCACAAACAAATTATGAAGGATTAGTTAAGACAATAGGGCTTAAGTTTCCAGATTGACCTCAAATAGGGAAAAAATTAAGACGCAAAGCAGCAGGTTACGCGGCAGAAATTAACGTCAGTAGAATGGCTGTACCAATCGTGTACTGAGATCTTCCAATATTCCACTCAACAATAACAAAACAATATTTGTTAAACGTACGCACGTTCCGTTGGTGTGTGCATGTGCTACAACAATTCATAAATCTCAAGGCAACACATACTCAGAAATTGTTTGCGAATACGATCGACGTCACTCTCAAACATTATTATATGTTGCTTTATCACGTGGAACGAGTATTGAAGGAATATATATTACGACAAAAAATAATGATAAAACATTTTACCATTGTCGAAGACGATCGTCATCAACAATTGATTTGCAAGAGGAATTTAAACGACTTTCATTGAACAAACTATAAACTATCAATGAAGATTTGAGTAATTCATAACAAGGTTTATCGATTTTTACTTTTAATTGCCAAAGTCTTACAGCTCACGCTGTAGACTTACAAGATTCAGTAATAAGAAATTCAAATACTTTAGTTTTATCAGAAACTTGGCTGGGCAATAAAAGTGATATATCTATTCCAAATTTCAACTGCATTGTGAAGTATAAACGACCAAATACGAAAGCAGGAGGAGTTGCGATATATCAAAATTCTAGCGATGCTGTTAACATTATAACTCCATCCATGGAATGTTCTGTCAGTCAATCCAATATTTATGGTACCATACAATCTTCAGTGGGGGATTTGTGCTTGGCTGAATGCGTAATAGATTAAGGACAAAAAATTATAATTGTAGCAGTATATATTACTCCGAACAAAAAGTTGGATGACATTATCGAGTTCCTTCATCGATCATTATTACCATACACATCAAGAGGTTCTGCTTTAATAAATAAAAATTATGATAAAATACCTATGATTTTAAGTGGAGATTTTAATGTTAATTTTGCTTTAGACAAATCTCTACAATTGATTGAATTTTTAAAAGACAATTTCACCTTATCTCTACAAAACAGAATAATATCAACGACAAAATCAAATACTACGATTGATGCAGTCTTTTCGAGATTCTTAAGCGATATTGAGTGCAAAACCTACATTTCTTACTTTAGTTACCACAAGCCCTTGATAACAAAAGTATGTACTGAAGCACCCATAAGCATAATGGAAATAGACTAATAAGGATGATACTTTTCTCAAAATACATATAATAAAAAAAATTTTATGTATCGAAAATGAAAATTTTGTCTATACTTATACCTTTTCCATCCTAATTATTTTTTTTATATACAGTTTGAAATAATAATGATAATAATAAATTTGTTAATTATATATAAGATTACTTCAAAATAAAACTTTATTATGCAATTCAATACATGTAAGCCAAAGAAGTTAACTTCTAACGCGTGTTCACACTGATACACGCCTTTTTTTTTTCAAAAATTAAATTAAAAAATATTTTCTGATTCAGCTCTGTAGTTAGCTTTGCAAAATTTTCATCTTAACATTCCAGAACAATTTTAATTTAAAACAAAAATATCGAGAAATTAGTAAATATCTTTACATCGGTTTCAGTAAAAAACTTAATTTTGAAATACTGTATATGTGTTAAAGGTACTAGAAGTGCTGCGGAAAATTGTTAAGGCAAATAATTAAGTTCGTTTTGTTGGAAATTTAATGGAGCCATTGGAGCTAGGTGTATTAACACCAGAAACGCATTTCGCACCATTTTGCAAAAAACTGATAAACTCTATCGAAAATCAAGGAGGAGGTGGGGGGAATACGGTAAAATTTAATCATAAAATTTCCGATTAGTTCCTCCAACAAAATGGCGCGAAAAAGACTTTTCGGACGAAGCATTTATCTTCGAAAAGAGGAAATTGCTGTAACATCTACCAAGACCATGTTAAATAAAAAATGTTCTTTATCTGAAAACATAATTTTATAATTACGTTATAAAATAAAAGTAAACGGTGATAAAGTATTTAAAGCAGAACTTTTTATGCTAACAAATTTTTTGTAACTGAAATGGAAAAAAAAACTGCATCGAATTATCGAAGGGAAGTTTACACAGGAATTAAATCTAACTCGGAAAAAAAGCTGAATAGACGAGCAATTTTAAACAAATCGATAACTACAAGGTAAGCACTTGTGAAAACTTTTCCTAGTCATTTTTTGCGGGAAAATGTTTCGAATAGGGAAACAAATCCTCCGATATTAAAATTCTAACGACACATGGAAATATCTTTTTTTCAAACAGAAATTTTGAAATGAGAAAGAGTGTGGGCTTCTACCCCTCCTCCTAAGTCGAACCTTCCGACTTTAGGGATGAGTCTACATTGCAGTGGTCCCTTTCATTTTGGTCAGACGGACTTTGAGGGAAAAGTAAATGGATTTGAGGGAGACAGAGAGAAAAAAGGTGTCAAATGGAGAGAGCGCTGAAAGAGAAGGCGGATGCTCCTCCCTCGCAATAATAACGGGACAGCTGAACTTATTTATAGAGCAGAGATTAGCGGAGGGTCTTCGGACAAAAATAAAATTTTTCGCCATCTGTGGAAACACGGGGCGTGCGATAGAGAGGGGGGTGCAGGCCCCCCAGAGGGGATGTGGAAGTTCGACCGTGAACCAGAATAGTAGGAACTGTTTTATTATTTCTACCGATTGGTTGAAATTATGACAAAGCCATGAACTGTGTGTGTGTGTTAACATGAAAATAAACTTTCATTTTTACTTCTAAAAATTATTCATTACCACTATAACTAATATTTATTGCAAGTTTAACAAAATCTAAGCACCGTATTCATTCGAATCTAAGCCAAACCTCACATTCTCAAGAAATTTTTGTGAAAAATAAAAAAATTGTGTAAAGAGATTTATCGATATTCAATTTAACAAAATTAAAATATATTTAAAATGAGAACTAATAAGTGAATAATTAGCTGTTTCACCAGAATAATAAACTTTTAAATACATTCTTGAACTTGTAATTGCTCAAATTGCCCCATCCAATGGATTTGTTTTCTTGTACGAGCTTGTTTCTAAGCCGCACCCGATTTTCAATAGCATTAACGTTGGGAAAAGAGTGCGGCTTAGATTCGAGTAAATACTGTACATTATATGTGTTGTAAACATTACTGTGGAGAGGATGGCAACAAGTGGAAGTGAAATCGAGTTTTAAAAACTGAACGAGATCCAAGAAGTAAGTTTGAGATTGGAAGCACAGCGAGAGGATCGAGATTTGTTAAAACGGATTTCCACATCGTAAAAATTCAAAAGTGTGTCAATTGTGCGATATTAAATAGATGTTTAAAAATTCCGAAGAAGCTGCATTTCTTGAATCCTTGGCATCGAATGTGCTAGACGTTACGGTGTATACTAGTCAAGATTTCCTAAATTAAAGTCTTAGTAAGTCATTCACAATTGCCAAAAAGATCACTCCCTTAAAAAACTAATAACCTGGAGAGATTAATTGAAATTAATATCGTGCTTTGAAGTAATACATATCTATTAGCAACAGACCTCGTGACTTCGAACTACGATTGAGACAAGGAGAAGACACTTTTCTCATCAAACTTACAAACCACGCCACTGTGAGATTTTTTAGCATCGACAGATTTAAAATGCACTTGCCCCATTATGTAATGGGTATTCAGCCTTTACATGGCATGCCTTCAAGTGAGTGACGTCGCACTGTGTGTGTTCAGCAACTCGAGGGGCTTTTAGCGACAAACCACAGAATTTTGAACCATGGTCAAGTGACGTGGATGACACCTGAACTAGCACCCCCTCTCCTAACTTCCACACCACACCAGCGGGAGGACGTTTGAGCTATCGACAGATTTAACGTGCATCTCTCCCCTACATGGCGGGTCTTTAGTGGTATTGGGCTCGAACTCGTGACAAGGCCAGCCACGATCCGACACCTTGACCACTCGGCTACCGCGTCCCCAGGCGTGTCACCAGGACTTGACAGAAATAACACCCACCACGCACTCGTGACCATAACCATTCTGCTACCGTAACTTTTGACATGGAGAAAAGCTCTGGCTTTAGCTCAAATGAACACCGCTCAAATTACACGAGGATTTATCGGTAATAATCATCATTATGAATTATGTTCAAAAGACGGACATCAACTGAATTAATATATATATATCACTTTTCAAACTTCACCATCATCCTTAAGTTAATATTTATCTTCGATTTAATTCTCATTGTCTGTCATGGTCAACATCGATGGAATCTAGATTTAAACAAGGATTTACTGGTCATGTAGCTCATGATTCTACCACTAGATTGTCAAGACTCCTTGATACGTAGATAGAACGGAATTTAATGCACACTTTCCCATTCCTTATGCGTGAATATTTACAGTGCCATTGAGAAGAGGGGGAGGAAGAGTACCTTGAGCATTAAAAGCAAAGCAGAATCAATTCGGGATTCTCTGTGTCCGCCAGACACAGATAAGTCTACAATGACACTTGAAATGAACGCCAACTCCCAGACATTATACCAGAGGGTTAAGAAAAAAGTGAAAGAAAAATAAGCAAATTTAATATTTCTATATATTATTGGATTTTATTTAGTCCTTTTATTTTTTTGCAACACAGTTTGAATTTTACTTTAAGTATGAACCAAATAAAGACAAATATAAAATAAAATATAATGTGCAATAAAGTTCTTTCACGAAAAGTAACTTAGTTACATAAATCAGGTAATATTTTTCCAAAAATAAATAAACTGTTGCTGGAAATTTTCCACTGAGTAAAAAAGAAAAATTGTGTTACTGCCTTTTCGAATAATTAAAAAGTTGCGTTGATGCATAAGTTCAAAAATAAAAAATACATCATTAATAATGGACATAAAAAATGCTTTCAAGAGAAAAAAGTTTAATAATAATTTTAAAATGTCTTTATGGTTAGTGAAGATACAAATAAAAATATACAAATAAATTTCTTTTATTTTAAAAAATGGACAGATTAAAAAATATTAACATTGTTAGTATCTTAAATGATTTTATATATCAAACCAAATCTGGGAAGAAAAATAATGAACATGCATCATTTAACAGAAACAACAAAAACTTTAATTTGAAATTAATTTATCACTTCAAGGAGCAGCTTTGTAATCGAGCACAACCACGTATAAGAGAAAAAAAATTTTTTTTAAACCCTGTTTGAGCTTCAATTACAAAGAAAATGAATTCTTTCTTCTTTTAATTGCCAATTTTCGATGATTATGAGCTTCGAAGCACAGAAAGATGAAGTTGAAAAAAGTTTAGCAATCGAGTAATTTTTTTTCTCTCCTTCTTTCTAGACAGATTTAAAAACAATAATAAAGTCACTTTGTCATGATATATTAATATGTATCAATAACAATGCAAGATTTTAAAAAATAGTTATGAAATAATTTTGCAACTCTTTAAGAATTAATTTTATTTATTGCGCAAAAAGGAAAGGTAGAATGAGAATTATTTCAGAAATTATGCACTTCTATTGATTAAAAAAAGAATGAAAACCATTCAAAGGTATGTGGCCCAGGGGTCGCGCATCGCGCTTCCCCACCACAGGTTCGAGGTTCTATCCTCGGACGGGGCAAGGTCAACTCAGCCTTTCATCCCTCCTGCAGTGGGTTGATAAATGAGTACCAAGCTTGCTTGGGGACTTGAACACTGGGGATCTGGCTTCAGACTGACCACCTGATTGGGACATTTGCTCATGCACCTCAGCACCCAATGGCCCTCATGGGCTGTTGAACCACTGAGTTTGAGTTTATTAAAAGATAAAGATATGTTGATGATTTAAATTAGATTCATGTATTAAGTGCCCACTCAAGAACAAATTTTAAAAAATTATATCGTATTTATGATGGTAATGATGAGGTATGTGGAGGCAAGATTTGGAATATTAAAATGTGACACATAACACAGCAAAGACTGACTAACACATACGCACAATGTGGAGCTGAGCAGAGCAATCCTTCAGCATCTGATGCAGCTCGAACATTCTGCTTAATCATGTGATTAAATACAAACATGCCAATTGGTCAATTCAGGTAGGTGATGCAATGTCACGGTTAAATTTGTGAAGAGAAACTTCAGGTGAAATAGAGTTAGTTGATTATTATACAAGGGAATACTTAAAGTATTTAATCAAGCATACAAATGATGCAACCGAAGAATAACATAAATATTCAGAATCGAATACGTAAGCGCACGTCTGCAGAGCTGTGACTTCAGAGAAAAACGCAGGGAGCGTTGTGTGCTCTCGTACGTAAGTAAATCTTATAAAATATCTGGTAAAAGAGTAGCTATGAATGTATGGATGAGATGGAGAATTGAAGGTAGATTGGAGGCTGAGTTTAATGTAACGCCCAATGACTTCTGCAATATGTGGAATGTTCCTGAAAACTAGATTGACAAGGCATGTTCGGCGCGGCGACTTTTACAGCTCTCAAATAAGATGTATGTTAGCGCTGGAATCCGAGTTGCATGGTCTACAGATACCCGGAAGCTTCTTGTATTTCAGAAGATCCGTATTTTGCGTCTCGCAGCACACAAGAGCGAGCGTTTAGCGTGGGGTAGATAACAAGCGTCTCGGACCAGGCAGATTATACCGACACATCCACACACAAGTCTCAACATTAATGCGGATGATACTGCCATTGCTACCACTTTCAAAAATCACAAATCCATCACCAAACATTTAAATAATCATTTAAATAATCACTTAAAGCTACTAGAAATACTTTAACACATGGAAAATTAAACTAAATGTTGGAAAAACATTAGCAGTGCTGTTCACAAGGAAACGAAAAGCTGCAACACCGCCAACACTATACTCCACATCACTCCAATGGTCTCAAAACACAATTTACCTAGGACTCTTACTAGATAGTAAACTTACTTGGAAACAACACATTTTACATGCGCGTAACAAATTCCGGAATGCTCTAAGACTAATCTACCCTCTAATTTGCCGGGATTCTACAATGACTAGAGATAATAAGGTACTTCTCTACACTGCCGTTCTGCGGCCCATCTTGAATTATCTTTGTCCTGTGTGGGGCTATGCCGCTAAAAGCAATTTAAAAACTCTTGAAATTTCCCAAAATAAAACTATTCGCATGATTGTTCATGCGAATATGTACATGAGAAATGCAGATATCTACAAGGCATTAAAACTTCCGAATTTTAAAAGTTATATTCAAAAACTTGCCATAAACTTTTTTGACTCATTACCTCAAACAAATAACTATGACATCATTAATCTCGAAAATTATACTCCCCATGACAATACTAAAAGACCAAGGAGAATTCTCCTCGACTCCTATAATCCTCCCTAACATTTAATAACCTCATGTGCCTTTTGGCAAATGAACTGCTAAATTTTTTATACTTTACTTTCAAATATTGTCTTTAACTCAATCTCAATTATCTATTTGTCATATACCGCTTACCCACACAGGCTACCTTCCCATTCAATTTTGATAATTTAAC
Source organism: Trichonephila clavipes (assembly GCA_019973935.1). Lineage (NCBI taxonomy): Eukaryota > Metazoa > Arthropoda > Arachnida > Araneae > Nephilidae > Trichonephila > Trichonephila clavipes. The sequence goes on along the minus strand of BMAU01005394.1, from coordinate 280,707 downwards.
TTCAGGGCAGCCAGCCAAGTGCCAGTTCACTTCTCAAATCACAAGGAACCACCACAGCTATTTCAGGAAGAACTTTTTAACTTTGAATTTTGACTTAACCGCATCTCTCTACTATCAACGAAAGCCAGGGTGTCTCTCATAATTAAGGACAATTTACTTCCATTCACAGATTATGATATGGGATGGAGGTGCCCAGCGACAGGCAGACTTCACACAGTAGCATCGTGCTTTTTACAGATGAGTCCAAATTCAGCCCGGTGTGCCTAAATTTAGAGAACCTGAATCGTGATTACATTTCTATATGATGGGGGGAAAGTAAAATGCTGGTAGAGATACAATTGTTTGGGCAAACAGTATGTTGAAGTGCCGCACACACCACTTCGTGTGTTTGGCACAGCTACTTGATTGCTATGACGTATAGAAAAGAAGAACTCTAGGTTCGATTTTTAAGAGATCCTTGATTCCGGTCAATGGACGACCCATACGGGTCGACGATTACCTGTAAAGCGAAGATATTGGATTGGCAGCCATTGTACCTCATCTTAACCCTATAAAGCAGGGGTGGGCAGACGCTACTTCTAGCTTTTTCAAGGGGTTGCGGTCCACCGATTCTCCAGTCTGTCGCCATTCGTTTCTTTCAGTCTAGGTCCACCTATCGATCGCGATCCTCACCCCTACAATAAAGCAGAGGTCTCCAATTGATTGATTGAATAGTAACCTCGCACTGTTCAGCTACACGAGGGCTTTTGGCGACGGACCACATAATTTTGAGCCATGGTCAAGCGACGTGGACGACACCTGAGCTGGCACCCCCCTCTCCTAACTACCACACCAAGCAGTGGTCGCCAAAGTGGTGGTCCGCGAGAAAATTTCGCTGGTCCCCAGAAAAATGTGGAATATACTCACTCATCACCTTAAGTTATCTTTTAAGATGCATTGATTGTGCTCTTAGATCACGGGTTTTTTTTTAACACTTAAAAATTTCTATTAGAGGTCCGTGGGATTTAAATTATGAATTTACTGGTTCGTGAGGTCAAAAAGTTTGCCGACCGCTGCTATAAAGCATATCAGAGGCGCTCTTAGGAGAGAAACTACACCTTTCCATACCCCTCCAACCTAGAACTTAAAACTGACTAGCTCTGCAATGTTTATACAGACCCTTCCAACGTGTAGGAACAAATGAAATTATCTCAGCAAACTTTTACGTTTTAATGAAATTTCGTTTCAATAAAATTATAAGCCAACATTTGCTTTATCCCAGCTTTAAAGTGTTAAACAAGCGAGGAACTTATTTTGTTCGTCAGATCTATTTTCCATCACATACTAGTCTAAAAATATATTAGTCTGAATTTAAGTACAATGAAATTACAACCTTAAATTTGCTATCAATAAAGCTATAAAAACTTATGGTATAACATTATCTAATCGTGCATAAAAAATAAATTCCATAACTTATCTTTCTTATTCATTTATTTGGAAAAAAAACTCAAATTCAAATTTATAGAGCTCAAAAATTACAAAAGGTTGCTACAACTGCATTAAACAATCGTTAACTAGACGATTTTATTGCATACACATAGTAAGTATTTGCGCGCCATGCACACAGAAAATAAATTATGACAGGTTATGATGTTACATTAAATAACATTCCAATAAAATACATAAAAATTCTAACCACAAGACAAATGTTCCAAAAAAAGCTGTGTTGAAAAACGAATTTTACGCTTTAAACAAGTTCGTAGTTTTCAAAAGTTAAACAGATTTAAAGGTCAAATCACTTCCGTAATACTCTTGTTTCACGTTTCTTAAAATTTGACCTTTAACTTACTAAAGAAGGAAGAAAAGGAAAAACACGCGCAAATATATAAATATAAATACGAGAACACTAATTAACTCAAAACGAGGGAAGAAAGGCGTTTAATTAATTCCGCTTAAATCAAACAAACTAGATTTCAAATAAAACTTTTTTTAAAAATAAGGGATCTTTCTCCGCACAAAATAAATAAGTAATGAGCTGAAGTACAGTGGGAAGGCTGCGAGACTGCAAAACCGCATTTTCTGGTTCGAGCACCCCGTCAGAGGCGAGCGAAATGTTGCCAAAAAGGGAAACCAAAAAGCAGGATGTCAGATCGGAATGAAACGGATGATATCAAAAAGCAGACGATAATTTCCCGTCCACACACAGCGGATTTCCTCGCTGGAGATGACGTCACAGCCAGGTGAGCCAATTGGAAGGCAGGAGCAACCACCTGTGCGGTTCTGAACCAAAATCATAGCAGAGTGCGATTTCTTTTATTTCTTTTTATTTTATTCGTGTATTCGATCAGGAATTCTGCCCGCGCTCAGTAAAGAAAGTGGGTTTATGAAGGAAAGTGATAATTGAGCCATCACGATACGGGCTTGGAAATAGAAATGGGATCATAAGGGCTGTGCAGTAATTAATTTATTTTGATGCGATTGCGTGTTTTCGATTGATTAAAAGTGTGGATTGATTACACGTAGAAATGCTACTTGTTTAGCGATGTCAAAATGAGTGGATTACCTTGAAAGACAAAAAAATATATATATCCGTAACGTGATACCAATCGTTATCTAATTATTATTCTTTATTTATTATTGCACAATCGGTGTTAACACTTAATCTTCTGATGACATAATTAAATCTTTCTGCCTTTTTTTTCCACACCCAAATATACCGGAAGAAAACTAGTTACTATCGTTATATTTAAAACCTTACATTTCCACAAAGAAAAAATCAAATTTGTTTAGCTTTCAAATGATTTCTCACTTAAAGCACATGTGGACCATCATGAACGGATTTCGTCATTTTGAATCATGCGCAAGTGATGAGGTCGACACCTGTAGGTTGATTATCCTACATGAAAGTCCTTACAAATAAGCAATACGAGAACTTTGAATCCAATTTATTTCAACGTGCAGCGGCCCTTCAAGGAGAATCAGTAAACTTTAGCCTCAAACACAAGTTTCAGTTTCAGGAATGTCGTGGAAGTTTGGAGAATGGGGCACCAGCTCAGGTGTCTTCCTCGTCACTTGGTTGCTGTTTAAAATTACTCTAATCACTTGCTTTAGAGTGCGATTTTAATTTTAAAAAATTAAATTAACTCGATTTTAGGAAAGATAAAATGGATTTAGGTATAGAATTACCACATTAAAAACTTAAAAATTAGAAACATCCGAAAAACTCTTCGTAGAATGTGTAAAACTTTCGCATCTTTTTCGGCTTCAATAAGATTGGCAACACTGTTTTGTCTATAAATTTATAATTATTTCCATAATATTGTTTTTAATATGTTCCTAGCTCGCTCTCAAAGCGAATAGTACCATAGTTTTTAATTTAATTAAATGTTTAAGGACCAATGAACAAACACCGTGTTTGCATAACTGGCAAAAATAAAAATGTCTTTGTATTACAATGTTATTACTGTGTCTATATACATATGCATGTTAGCAATTATACATAATGGGGGTGGGGTACGTAGAACAACGATAAGTCAAGGGTTACACGAGCAAAAAAAGGCTGAAATGCTGCTTTAAAGATTCCGAGTCATTGAACAAACCGGCGATATTTAATGTCTGTTACGTAAATATTGGAGAGTGCAATTCAAATAAGTTGGCGACTGGAGACACAATTGTCTCGAAACTCGTGACAATACCGGGAAGAGTCCTTTGAAGTGTTTCAATACTCATCTCCATCTACAGGTTTTGCGTAGTTAGAAGTTTCTCTAGAGTAATACACAATGGACCATTGACGACAAACTTCTATATTTTGAGCCAGGGTCAAATGAAAGAGATATCCGAGACGGGGTTAACTTACTGTACAAGTTTTCACGCGATTTGATGCGACAGTCTGAACAGCTACTCTGTCAAAAGAATCGAAGCACGATGATTCATATTAATGTCTCTTTTTTTTCATCTTTTCACAAACGATTTCTAACTGGAATTTCAGCTGGTCGTGAATACATGCTTAATCGTTCGTTCTTCTCGCCAGTGCTCAGGTTTTCGTGCTAATAAGTCAGATTGTAAAATGTTTTTGTTTCAGTAATAATATCTAATTTTATTGGAAATATTTTATTACTTAAAAATTTATTCACTGTGTGTGTGTGTGAAAAAAAAATAAATAAATAAATTACAATTCTCTTGAAATCGTGCCATTATTTGCACTTAAAAAAAAGGAGTCTCCGAATTAGAACATCACCTTTAATTAACTCTTTCATAATAATCCCGACATGAAGCAAATATCTTGTTCTACAGAACCCCGACATCTCAGCTCTTAGTGTCCTTTAGGTAAGTCAGGATGTCAAGACTCCTTCAAGTTGGCGAGGGTTTCAATTTCTCTCTCGTTCCCTTAATCACAATTTATTCTTTAATAAAATGTTCTTCAGTATGTTTTGATGCCGTTACATAGCATCACATACAAATTCATTTTAAGAAGTGCTTTTTTTCCCTCCAGAAAAAAAAAAAGAAAAGATATGAAGCATTTAGCAATTACTCAGGGTGAGAAGAATTTAAAAAATATATTCAAATTTCAAAAGAATCAAAAGTTTTATTCAAGGAATACAACTAAACAGGGTTTTGCCGAATTCGACCGATAAATTTAGACAGTTGATAACAGGCAGCATGGGGACGAAAAATAACCACAGAACATGGGGTCGCAAACCACGTTTCGTCAGCGAAAATCGGGATAATAGTAACCGTCAGGAGGGCGATGAGCCAAACGAGGGAAGTGGTCAAATGAATGTGGTGATATACATATGCTGCCAGAATGCCTCAATGGCGCAAAATACCTTGTTTTCCTACAGCACGTCCTCCCGAAGTTTCTGCAGGGAGCACCGGCTACTACGCACCAGGACGTGTGGTTCATGCTTGAAGGTTTACCAGAACATTTTCGATTGCGGTGCATAGCCATCTCCATGCTACATATACCAGGAGTTGGCTTGGACACGGTGAACCTGTGGCTTGGCCTCCACGCTCCCCAGACCTCAATTCCTTGGATTTCTTCTGGGTACCCCCTGAAACAGCTTGAGTATGAGACGCCGGTGTCTACACTGGAGGATCTCACGTCACGGATCCTCGTCGCTTCAGCTGGCATAATCAACACACCAGATTTCTTTGAACGCGTCCTACAATCGCGTCGATGTCGGCTGCACTATGAATCTACGCGGCCGCAGCTTCGAACAATTCCAGTGACAGTCACCTGTCGTTACATTTCTGACGTCGAGCTGTGATGCATTGTTTGCATTGTAAACATGTTTTACGTCTAATAAATGTATTGCTTACCTTTTATTGCCTTTTTCATTCCACTCGACATCACACCCTTCAAAACCGTTGAGAATTACTCCGACTATATGAGGTTTGCGACCCCATGTTCTATGGTGATCTGTCGCCCCATGCTGCCTACTATCACCCTTCTGAATTTGTCGGTCGAATTCGGCAACACCCTGTATACTGCAAAACAATCCATAAAGCGTTCGCCTGCACTCTGGCCCTCATGCAAATTGTTCACTGGCTTTGTTGCTGATTTGATTTGATTTTCGTCCCAATAAAGCAACACGACAGCTATTGGGGATGAACCTCGCAATTTTGAGCCACAATTAAGTGACAAGGACGATACTTGAATTGTGCCCTCCTTTCTCGGAACATCCGCACCAAATCACGCCAAAGGGAGTTTCAACAGATTTAACGTGCATTAGCCCCTCTGCACGGCGGGGCTCCTCGATGGCACTGGGTTTCGACAACGCCGGTCATTAATTCTCGATCCTGACCATTCGGCTTCAACGGCTTTACTCAACTGGCTCTAACACGAATAATTGACCTACAAGATTTCTTTCCGTATTCTCTCAACAAGATCGAAAAGATTTGAGGCGCCTGCTCAGTAGACCCCCCACAAGTGCGCTCTCTTGCGAAAGGATTTAACAAACTTGACAAGGACCAAGGAAATTTGTATTGGAAGGCACGGAAGACAATCTGTAGAAATAATCCTGGGAAGAAACAAAGCAATATCCATTTGAAAAGTAAGACGGACATGAAAACATATGCATAACATTGGTATGGGCACACATGGAATAGAAGGAATCCAAATTCCAACAAAAACTATGCTACAACATGATTTTTTCCTCATACATTCACCATTCGGAATGTTACTCTGCGATGTGTGCTCTTCAGCTTCAATTTTTCATTGACTACCCCCAAACTTTAATCATTTACATGTTGGATATTTGTTTTAGTGTCTTCCCTCTTTCAATGCACTTATAATAGATGCTTGGCTTATGTCATGATACGCAAGAAACATTTTTAAGATTTACAGCTTAATTTGTATTACTAACAAATTACAACGTTCGGCAATAATAGATTGCGGACGCCAATGTAATTCGAATTCCCTAATTTCTTCATTAATTTTATTCAATGTAGTTTTTTTTTCAAAATATAATTACGTATTAAATTTTTCCACTCCACATAAATTTAGAAGGACAGTTAGTTGGCTAGCGTCAAAGCAAATATTAGTGATTCCTTTATAAAAAAGGAAGAAAATATATAACATTCAACACCACCACAAAAGAAAACCGCAAGTGAGTATGTAACACATTTTCGAGGAAGACATTTTCTCAAGATTGATTTGGAAGTAAAAAAGGAACACAGGAATCGAAAGAGATTAATTGATACACATTTGTAATTCCGTTAATGTGATTTCGTGGTTTTTCCCAATTTCACAAGCTGATATGATCAGAATCTTAATAGTTTTAAATATTCTACACGTGGCTGAATTAAACCGTGCTGAATTAAATTCCTAATAAAACTTTAATATTGTTTCAGAAACAAAAATGCGGTTCTAATATTAGAACCTTCCTATTATACAGAAACTGTACCTTCCTTTATCAGCCATATGTAATGAATATCTTCTTTGTTTAAGCCAGTGTTTCTCGAACTTTCAATATTTGTGACCCAATTTTCAACCATAATTTTCGTCGCCCCCCCCCTTCATCCCTATACAATAACAATATATTGAATGCAATAATGATATACTTAAATGCTAAAGTTACAACACGATCTTAATTATAAACCGTTCAATTTATCGAGGAAAGAATTAAATTTTGTTAAATGCTAAAGTTACAACACGATCTTAATTATAAACCGTTTAATTTATCGAGGAAAGAATTAAATTTTGTAAATCTTACTTTTAAATAATAGATATTTTAAGTAAGTTACTTTTAAGTAATAGATATTCCAAAAGTAAGTATTATTAAGTAAGTTATTTATATTTTAATATTATTAAGTATTACGAGTTACTTTCAAATTTTAAAATTGGAACAGATTGTAACAAATATGCTACGTGTAGTTTATTTTTTATTATGTCAGAATGTATTTGGTTTTGCTTCCTTTCAGTAAAATAATATTTTTTTCAACATAATCTTTTGTTTTCGGCTTTTCGATATGCTTGCGCTCCTCACGTAATGTTTTAACCCCCCCCCCAGGGGAAGCACCCCACTGTTTAAAAATTGTTGGTCTAAACCATTCCAGGATAATAACCCTTGTTCCCAACTTTTGGCTCTTTCATTCGGATTCTATGGAATTACAGAATTCGAATCATTTCATAAGAGTAATACTAGAATATGCATCACGTATTTGGAATTCTTGATGCTATACTCACAGTTCATTGAGGGAGATGAGACTAAAACTTTTTTAATATTTGTGATAACGAGTATCACGATCATAATACAAATTATTTCTCAAGTTCTGATTCGGTAGATTTGAATTGAGATTCCGAGGGCATCTTATCAATCTGATAAATAACTTTTTAATAAAACTTGAGATAATTTTATTGAGTTTTTACAAATTTTGAATTTAATTTAATTTGAAATGTTTAAGCTGGCTTCGAGAAGATTTTTCAATTTTCGTTAAAAAGAAAAATTGTATAAAAATATTAGAAATTATATTTTATTCTTTTCTTTGGAGGGGATCATTTTTCATTTTGTCTATTCTGTTACAAAAGGTACTATTTTAAAATAACTACGTTTGGCAACACTGCTGTATTTACACACTCTAAGCAAAATAGTTAAATAATTTAATGATCAAATTTGCACAGAAAGGTTTTCAGTATTATGAAGTGATATCTGATAATGATAATCTGCGCAAAACACATGTGGAGTAATACAAAAAATTCTAAATATACACAAAATCAAAAAAAAAAAGCTTGGACAAGAATTAAATAAAATGTTTACACAGAGCACAAAAAAAAAAGTAATATGCCCAAGTTTTAATGCATTTTTTTATTTTGTGTACCTAAGAATTCCCAAAACAATTAATGTGGATGATTTCGAGAAATATGAAAGCATTTTATTAAATTTTTAGACGGCTTATCTATTTTCTGGGTAATCCTTTCAACCATTAACACATAAATTTAATAATAAACAGTAAAATTACTTCCAAAATTGAAAACAAGAATTTCAATGCAACTAAATAAATATGCAAAGAATATACCCGAATTTAAATTTTCAAATTACATTTGGAAATGCAGTGATTCAAAAGCCACATTTCAAAAACCTGAAACACGTACGTCGAAAATCGCCTGAGAGTATCATTACGGTCGAAATTGCAACCTCAAAGGTAACAAACTTTTACTTTTCTTTCACTCATTTAAATGTGACTGTGCTTAACAAAGCAAAAATTTGCGAGTAGTTGATTCGTCCATTCCACAACAACGAAATTTCATCCATTTAGCAAAGAGACGGAAGGAGGAAAACATGAGAGAGTTGAAAACCTACACTCGAAAAATAATCTTGCTAGTGCCTCGAATTCCCCGACAAGAGCACTTGCATCTGGCAATGTTCATAATAAAAGGTAAGAAGGAAGGGAACAAAGAAGAAGCAAAAAAGAGCGGGAAAATGCGGAATATGCGACACGAGACAAAGATGTCGTTGAGAAGCATCTTCCGACCAAGGACGAAATCGTTTGCATTCTTCTTTCCCGCGCAAATTGTGCGGTGTGGAACACTTGGAAGAAAAACAATTACCGCGCGAGAGTACTTGTCTCGAATAACGAATATTCATTTTCCATTTAAAGTCATAAACCAAAACCACCAAGTGGAATGTTTTTTAGAAACAGCGCACGGTCACTTGAGGTAGAATTGCAGCATTTTCTAAATTAGGTTGCTACTTTTATATTCATCTCAACTCGTTGAAAGCATTAAAACGATGAATATTTACAACAAAAATATTGCAATTTTATTTCTTATATAAGCTTTCGAATATCTGTCAGTTATTAATTTCCTAACTGTGGGTAGTCTTATCAAATTTTTCCGTAGCATCTAAAATATATTTTAAAATGTGTATCAAATGTAGTAACACAATAATACAAGATTCAAAAGAAATAAGTTCCCACTAGTAACACAAATCTTAACATTGTCTAGTAGAACGCATCTCAAACACAGCATTGAAGTTTTGAATTCGTTTGATGTACGAGAAATAAAATATTTGAGTCATCAAAACAGAAAAAAAAAACTTCAAAATAGAGTGAGTGAATGAATGAATGTGAGTGATTAACATCGCACTGTTCAGCTACTCGAGGGCTTTTGACCTCGTCATTTTGAACCATGGTCAAGTGACGAGGACGACACCTGTGAGCTTACACCCCCTCTTCTAACTACTCCTCCCACAACGGGAGAACATTTGCACTAGCGACAGATTTAACACGAATCGCTTCCCTACACGGCGAGTCTTCAGGCTCGAACTCATGACACGCCAGCCTCGAGTCCGTTAACCTTAACCACTAGGCCACAACCCGCTGTGTAGAGGGGACCGATGCACGTTAAATCTGTTGGGGGTTCAATGTTCACCTGTTGGCGTGACGTGGTAGTAAGGAGAGGGATTCGGATCACTTGACCGAGGTTCAGAATGACGAGATCCATCGCCATTAGCCCTCTGTTGCTTTGCAGTGGAGAACTTTAATATAACTCTCTCAAAATGGCATCCGTACAAATGAAAAGGTCACAATACAATGATGGTCAAAACTTAACTCACAATCTCACATAATTTAAATATAGTGCGTACTTTTATGTGCGTTGTAGGCCATGAAATGATTGAATTTTGTTTAAAATACAAATTAAAAGTTTTGAGAAGTTTTTTTTTTTACTCAAAATTTCAGGTAAACGAAAGAACCCTCTATCAATATGGGGTAGGCGAGTTCGAGCCCCTTGGGTGTAGGCAAAAACAAGAGGTAAAAAAGGCCTATCAGTAACATTAAAATATCAAAAGATTTGGGTCATACAGAAAGAAATAGAGAAAAAGTGCGGCAAAGCAAAATTTTCAGACAAAAACACACATTTTCCCTCTTCTATCGTACAAATATCGAAAGCGTTAACAACAGTTTCGACGTAAGAACTTGCGCGCGTCGAAATGTCAAGACCAAATTATTTTGCATGCAAACAAAAATGAATGGCGTCTCTATCATCTTTTTGTAAGTATAAAGCAAAGTCAATTCGCACGATTTTCTCTAAGCTCGCGTCATTCAACTTAATTATTTGCCTCTTCAAAATTGAAAACCTTTTGTCGTCACAAGAACCATGAATGACAAGTGGCATTTCTGAAAACATCAGCATGCGAAATTTGCTCGCTTTTCTGGAGTTATGTTCTTAAAAACGTAATTTTTGTTTTTACTTTAAATTTTACTTTTATATATTTAAATTTCACTTTTTCAACACACCAAAGTAAGATTTGACACAATTTTCTTTTTTGAAAAAGAAAAAAATATGTCTTATTAAACTATTCGGCGGGGTCAAATTAAAGTTTTTGCGACGTTTTTATATAGCATTACTGTATTTCCATGTCACTTAGGCTTTTTTTATAATATACAAACAACCAGTTCTGAATATTCACAACTTTTTTTCATTAACATGAAAAAATTCCAGAGCTTGTCTAGTCTACTACAGCGACAGTGGCGTAACGGAGAATATTAGGCTCCACATGCTAATTCAAGTTTTGGGCCCCAAACCGGATCTTACAAAGGACTTCAATAACAAAACATAACTTGGGTTTTGGTACCCCGCGATGCGGGAGTATACGTTACGGAGTATACGGGAGTATACGTCTGTCAACAAATGTACATATACACTGGTGTGCAAAAATTAAGGACGAAGTCGAAAAATTAGCATATCAGCTGAACGATAAGGCAGAGCGGACAGAAAGACCAATCAGGAGATTAAGTAAGGTGATGTACGGTAGCACATACGCAGATATGCAGGTAGACATAATGGGGGAGTGTCTGAGTAGTATAAAGCATGTTGTCGGTGTAAGATCAGTATTTCTGGCAAACAGATTGCACGCCGTATAGCAGTTAAAATCACACCGAGTTGCTGCCTCAGCGAGAAATGGCGAATAATCAATCTGTTAGACGACATCTGGGTGCTTTTACCCGAGGTCGAATCATCGGGAAGTTGGAGGAAGGCCGCAGTGTGACAAGTGTGGCTGCAGAGTTCGGAATTGCTCACAGCATCGTTTCACGACTTTGGAGACAATTTCAAACTACAGGAACAGCTATCCGGGGGTTCAGTAGTGGTCGTCCACGAGGAACCACACCCGCAGATGACCGGAACATTGTCTTACAGGCCAGAAGAAACAGGCGGCAGACAGCGGGAGAAATCGCTAGACACACGACACAGGCGACTGGACGACCGATATCGCGTTTTACCGTGGCCAAAAGACTGCACGGCGGTGGTCTGTTTGCACGACGCCCTGTACGGTGTGTACCTTTAACGCCTGCCCATCGGAGAAGGCGTTCTCTGTGGTGCCGGGAACACCGGAATTGGAGAGACAATGAATGGGGACGAGTACTCTTTACAGATGAGAGCAGATTCAGTTTGAGTAGCGATTCTCACCGCATACTCATCTGGAGAGAGCGGGGAAGCCGCAATCATCCCTCGAACATCATTGAAAGGGACAGGTATGGAGGTCGCGGTGTTCTCGTTTGGGGAGGCATCATGCTTGGTAGTCGTACAGACCTTCACATCTTCGACGCAGGTTCAGTCAACGGGACCCGTTATTGTAACGAGATTCTTCTTCCATATGTGCGTCTTTTTGGAGGCGCTATGGGTCTGCAGTTCCTTTTCATGGACGACAATGCACCATGTCATCGCACAGTAGCTGCCGAACAGCTCTTAGAGAGTGAGGATATTGAACGTATGGATTAGCCGGCACGATCTCCGGATCTCAATCCCATCGAGCATGTATGGGATTTTCTAGGCAGACGCTTGGCAGCTCGTACCTTACCACCAGTAACGATTCGGGAGCTTCGATTGGTGCTGCAAGACGAATGGGCAGCAATGCCTCAACAACTCTCATTGACACCCTCATTCTCAGCATGGGCAGACACTGTGAAACCTGCCTAGCAGTCAGGGGAGATCATATCCCCTACTAAAGACCGGATGTTTCTTGCTGGACACCCATCACAGGGATGTTTCGGCCTTCAGTCGCATTGCGCTCCATGCTACTTTTTCAATAAAGCTTCTTTTTATCCCTCTGATTTCTCTTTTAGTAAGTGTTGCTTACATTACACATGTCCTTACGTATTGGGGATCTTACGGTATTAAATGTGTTGATTTAGAAAGCTTTTGTACAAAGTTATATTGAAAAAACCGTCTCGTCCTTAATTTTTGCACACCAGTGTATATAAAAGTTGATATTTAAAATCGTATTACCTTAGATTTATCCGAGATAAATGCCTGGATTTTATGTAAAGAAAAAACGGGTGAAGAAATTTCGCAGAAAGTTTTTATTTCAATTCGCAGAAGAGCTTGAGACCGAATATCAGAAAGAGAGACATCTAAGCAAAGAATGCTCATAAATAAATGAGTACAACTGCAACTTTAGATTCAGCCTGTCAAATAAGATATTGCATGTTCAATAAAACTATAGTTTCTTTTATGAAACAAAAAAGTATGCAAGTGGAAAATATCTAATACAAAATACTGTTATTTGTAGGGAGAAAAAAAATGTGCTAAAAACGCAAAAATATCAATAAAACTTTTCTAAATAGAAGAAATATTTTGTGTGCCCTCTCCAACTACCTAAAATCTAATTTATATGTTAAGATACTTTTTTATTTAAAAAGCTTATTAGACCATTGAAACGGTAGGAATAGGTAAACATGAAATATCGATAGTTTTAGTGTTAAACAAAGAAAAATTAATAAATTCTGCGAAAGCCTAAAAAACATCAGAAGTAGGAATATTTACAAAACAAACAGGTATTTACAACACTCATCTGAGTCAAAATGAGTACTTTCACTGTTCCGTGCGAAGTCAGATTCATATGAGATATATTTCATAGAGCTTGAAAAAATTTCCCTCATACTCATACATCAACGTAGTGTTAAGAGTCAGTCGCATTATCTCTGTGTAAAGCTCAAATCGTTCAGTAGCTTATCAATAGATGATTCATTACAGATGCTGTGTTCTCAGCAACTCTTCATACACGTTCGTGTGGGATGTTGATCAAAATCTTCACGGTTTTTTCTTTTGTTATTTGTATAAATATTAATCTCCAATCTTGATTCAAGAAATCTTTCTACTTACAAAATCTAAAAAAACACAGGTTCATAAAGGAAAACTATGGTGAGATCATATGTGAGTAGCAGATAACTGAGTGAAATATTCGACCCTAAAGATGTATCGAAAATTAATACTTCACCCATTACTGTGTTTTCATTCAAATAAAGATTTCATGAATGAAAAGTAGATTTCATGTACTGAAGAGAACTTTCCTTTTAAATCTAATAATATTGAAGTACAGTTAAAAGACACGTACACAATTATGGGTCAAGTTTTAATGAACGACAAGTGAACTGCATTTCTCTCTCTCCAACCCTCCTCACCTTCTATACCAACAATGTGAAACCTCTTTAAAAAAAACAGAAAAATTTTGGACGAGGTATTATATTGAAAAAAGCAAATTTACTATTCGAAAAGCACGACTAAGTAAATAATTTTGGATTTCATAAATATATTTCTGCCTATTAAAAAAAAGTATTGAACTAAAAAAAAAAAGAGTTCTGATCCATACTTTTTTTAGCAAATTTTTAATCTTAAGCAACAAAATTCTATTAAATACAACAAAGAAATGCAACTTGTACCGTGAGATAGAACAATATAATTAATTTAGTAGAAAAAATCATTTCAACATTAAAAAATCACAAGCAATCACGAACAAAATCAGTACTTTCAACACCACATACAGAAATTCAAATCGAGTTTAAGAGTAAGAAATGCGCTGTTTTTTCCGATTGATTTTTTCACTGCGATACTGGCGACGGAGCTTGCAACCATGCTTAAGTGGAAATGATACCCGAGCTGGCACAACAATATCCAAACTTCCACAACGCGACCACATAAGACTTTTAAAGTTTCAACAGATAAAACGTGATCAGCCCCTCTACACTGCGAATCAATACTGGAACCTATAATTGGTCAGAAAAAAAGGACTACGAATTCACATCCCGAGTTAGTGAAAGTTCTATTAACGTAGCACTAGAAAGCAACACGAGGGCATTGGCGACGGACCTCGTACTTTTGAACCACGGTCAAGTGATGAGGACAACACCTGAGATTGTACCCCCTCTCCAAATTAACACATCACACCAACAGGAGGGCATTGAGTCTTGACAGATTTAACGTGCATCGCCCCCACCCCTCTACACGGTGGGTCTTCATTGGAAGCAGGACTCAAACGAGCGACACTCTGGCCACAATTTCATGATCATAACCACTAAACTACCACACACACACGGCTACATGCTTACTTTGGACGGGATGCTTGTTGAAATTTTCTTGAAGAGCGAAATGAAACTTTTTTTACTTTGAAATAAGTTAAGGTATCCGACTACGTTCGGAGAACTTTTTTTGAAAAACTGCAAAATGTAAAAATCTTGCTGAATTATAAGATTCATTTTTCTTAATAACATACAAAATTTCAGTTAAAATTAAATACCGGAACCAGAAATTTTAATAAAATTTTAATATTTTTCAAACACTCCTACTTCGTAAAAAATCTACATATTTCAAAGTTTTTTATTGTGCTTCTTGACCATCTTACTAGAGAATGACCTATTATATTAAAGTTTGTTAACTTGAGTCAAAAGTTATCATGAATCGAACTCACTAATATCACTTTTCGACAAATTTTTTCTGTTTCTTAATAAAAACATGAGCAATAATAATACTAATTATTATTTTATTTTACTAAGTCCATAGGTCATTCTCTAGAATATACATTCAAAAACACTTGTACAAAGTTTCACTTATGTACCTTTATTAGATTTTAAGAGATCATGTTTGAAGTTATGACATTTTATAAAAAAAAAACAGTTTTGAGAAAAACATTTGAAGAATTTTAAAAGACATAACTATTACAAAAATATATAATATTACCTAAAATGCTCCAGATTCATATGTTACACCTTCATGTTTTTCAGTATTTACAACTTTTCTCTTTTTAATAGCTCGAATTTTTTTTCTTGTAACTTTTGCACCGGGCAAAGAGTGTCGTTTTGAGTCCTCGATACGAGTTTGATCAATGGCTGCATAACCTCGTAAAGTGTAGGACCCAATTTTTATATCTAGGGCTTCTAATACAGACAATAGCCCAGTAAAACCTTTGTTAAAGTTTATTACAGCTATATAAGATCCTAGAGAAAATGTTTGAAGTTCTACAAATATTTCTTTTGGAACTACGTTCCATAGACATCCGTTGAATACCTCATTTGCATTCTGAGTCTTCTCGTGAAGGCATTTCCTCAAAAGATTTTGATCACATAGCTGAAGATATGTCGGCTTAATTTTGTTAATAATACTCTTGGGAAGACCAGCATTTTTGTCGTAAAACACTTTGCCAGCAGATTGTGCTCGCTGGTAGGCACACCAGCTCTCGGAGCCCAATGGATACTGACCATGCATGGGATTGCTTTTACCAGAACAATGATAAAAGGCTTCAATCACAGCCCTTTACATTTCTTCCAAATTACCAATGTTGCTCCTAATAGCAATACCATAATAATTCTGAATTTTGTCTATAAATGAGTCAGAAAGTTTGCCCTTACCTCCAAGTCCTTTTTCCTTAGTTTTTAAAATTCTCAGTTTGCTGCCCACTCTCTTTTGAATGTGCCCTATACACTCATACTTTCTATCTATTCCATAGATATCCTTAACAGCTAAATGACTTTTTGAGTCGCCGTCACCATAAAATTCTACATATTCAAGTTTCCTGGTTACACGGGAACGCTCAAATAGTCTACATGCTCCGACAGACTCCATGCTTCCAGCTGATCCCTGATGATTGCACGAGCATTGGTGTTTCTTTACATGTTTACTTTTTCCTGAACTCTTTGATGTGTTACAGTTTCTGCACCCCATTTCGACATCACTTCTAAATCCAGGACTTTGCCTGTGTCAATTGAAAGAACAGCGACACAACCATTTCACGATGAATGTCCCCGTCTTTGCCATGTACCATCGACTGAAACTCCACATTCCGCAACATCTGAAGTGTTTTTCAGTTTCCTAACTTCATTAGCAGCTTCAATCATAGCATTTTTTGATGCGACAGAAGCAACATTCAATAATTTTTTTTCACAAGACCTGTATGCAGCTTTTGACAGTGAAGGAATGTTCAAACTGACACACAGTTTCTTCGAACATATGAATGGCCTTTTCCAATTATTCTCATTCCCCACACAAACTACAAATTTATGTCGTTCATTTTATTTGTTTTTCTTGTACTTTGAAAAGCATACACAAACATACAGTTTTTGCACTTCAAAGTCATACCTGAAGATAATCCAAATATTGAATCTTCTGTCAACTGAAGATTCACTGACAAACAGGAGGGACAACACAAACAACTGAATACACTGTGTAGAATTTCCACATCAAAGATTCGATTCCCTGGCATTTTATCATCTTTAGATGGAGTATTTTCAAAAGACACAGATGTGTGGTCTTCAACTTCTGCTCACTTACTGTTGGTACATCCAATGGCTTGGTACGTTCTGTGAAACGATTCCCAATAAATTTTCGCTTTTGCGAACGAGATTTATTCTTGCCCATATCAACTAATAACGAGATTTTGCGTAGTATTAAAATACTTTAAATGTTAAATTACGTGAGAAAAATAGAAAAAATTTTAGCAAAATGATTCGAGAAAAGCCACAGCAAAAACGTAAACAAACAACAATGCATAAAAGAAATCAGAATGATCGTTGCCACTTTCTTCAAAACAAAATTCAATACTAAAACAATGAGGCTAAAAGATAGATCATTCTGCAAGTAAAATTATTCAATTTCAGATGAAAAGTTACATAAAAATACACAAAATACGAATACATAATACGACTTCCGGTTTCGAAATCGCAGCTTCCGGTTGTTCTTGATGAATATGACTTGTTTTAAAAATGCTGTAACAATTTTCTAATTACCATAAATGAGGTTGATTCATGTGACGTCATGATCACGTGATGAGGAGAGCACGTGAATATGTTTTTGGTTTGTTTGCCGCTTAACTCGAACCCAACACTTCTTTTGTGTACTATTTTGCTCTTGCTCTTTTATATTATAATCGATCACAGTAAAAGATCAGATAATTGTATAGGAAAAAAATCTGTTTTTAATATCCCAGTAAAAAAATTCGACTGTTTAGTTAACGTGATAAAGCGTAAGGATTTTAAACCATCTCCTCACTTATTCTGCTCTGACCACTTTGAATAATCTTGTATTCAATACCAAACATTTTTAGAAATCGTCACCAGCTCCATTCCTATACTATTTTTGTGTTCACAAAAGAAACTTCTAAAAGGAATTTGAATAGATATCTACAGGAATGTAAATATTTTTTTGTTTACTTAATTAAATTAGATAGAGAACATACATAATAAAAAAGATAAAATATATTTAGTTAACTTAAATTTTAATTATTTTACTCATCTTCAGAGTAGTTAATAGATATTTCTGTATTAAATTATCTAAAATAAAAACACAAGAATCTGATATGTAACCCTACATGTCATGTATTAAAAGAAGTTTTTGTCTCTCTCTCTCTATATATAATGTACTAGCCGTTACCCACCCGCTTCACTGGGTATTTCACGATGTTGTATATATGTATACTGTTTACATATATATTAATTATTGATATCTAGCATTAAGAATTCGATTGTATTGAAAAATATATTTATAGCTGTTACACTCTCGCCCCTTGATATAAAAAGAGCATAAATTATAATATCTAATATTTCTATTTATATCTAAAATAGAAGTAGAAAGTTTTTCATTCACTTAACCTAATAATCAAGTGGATTTCCACCAAAGCAACTTTCAGTGGATCTCTACTCCATAAAATAAACATGCGTGTTAAATTTCAAGTCTAAAACTAACAGAGCAAAAACGGAATTTTTATCATCAATACCTCGCTGACAGCATTCTTAGCGGATTCCAATTCAACAAAAGAAGCATGCAAACCAAATTTTATTATTATAGTCTTAGCAGTTCAAAAACGGGAATTTTGTCTATCAATACGCCCCAATAACTCTCCCCGCTTCCCCCTGGAATTGATTTCCGTAAAATCCATTCTTAGTGGAACTCTATTCAACTAAAGAAAAGTGCTCAACAAATTTCAAGTAAATGAGTTAAATTCAAAAACAGGAATTTTTCTATAACACGCCTTAATCCCTCGCAGCCCCACTCCCTTGGGGGTCCGTTTTCGCAAAAATCTTTGTAAAAGGAATTTTATTCCATGAACGAACATACCTTCTAATTTTCAAGCAGGTGATTCTATTAGTTGAAAAGCGGAAATATTTATCTATTACGCCCCTTAATCCCCCTCAGTGACCATTGGGGATCAAGTTCCCCAAAACTATTTTGTAGCGGATCTCTACACCATGGAAGGAATTCGCTTACCAAATTTTAAGACTGTACGTCTAATAGTTTAAAAATGGAAATAATTATCTATAACGCCCCTTAAGCCCCCGCAACGCCACTTAGGAAACGATTTTCCCAAAACCCATCTTATGACAGATCACTACTCAGTGAATGGAATCTGCTTACTCAATTTCAAGATTTTACGTCTAATAGTTTAAAAAAGGAGTTAATTGCCTATAACGCCCCATAGATCTCCACAACGCCACTTGGGGTCGATTTTCACAAAACCCGTTTTGTAGCGAATCTGTACTCTATGAAAGGAATCCGCTTACCAAATTTCAAGAGTGTACGTCTAATAGTTTAAAAATAGGAATAATTATGTATAACGCCCCTTAAGCACCCGCAACGCCACTTAGGAAACGATTCTCACAAAACCTATCTTATAGCGGATCTCTACTCAATGAATGGAATCAGCTCACTAAATTTCGAGATTTTACGACTAATAGTTTAAAAAAGTAGTTAATTGCCTATAACGCCACTTAATTCTCTACAACGCCACTTGGGAGTCGATTTTTACAAAACCCATTCTGTAGAGGATCTGTACTCTATGAAAGGAATCCGCTTACCAAATTTCAAGACCGTACGTCTAATAGTTTAAAAATGGAAATAATTATGTATAACGCCCCTAAGCGCCCTCAACGCTCCTTGGAGGTCGATTTTTGCAAAAATCATTATGTAGGGAATCTCTACTTTATGAAAGAAATTTGTGTACCAAGTTTCACGACTGTAAATCTAATAGTTTAGTAATGGAAATATTTATCTATAACGCCACTTAAACCCCCGTAACGCCCCTTGGGGTTCGAACTTTGCAAAATCCGTTCTTAGCTGACGTCTACTCCATGAAGGGAACCTACCTACCAAATTTCAAGTCTGTAGGTTTAATAGTTCCGGAGATATCGTGATTAGTCAGTGAGTCAGTGAGTGAGTGAGTCGCTTTTCTCCTTTATATACCGGGTGTGCATAATTAAACGACCCTACTTCAAAATTGTGTACAGATGAAACTATTGTTCAGAAAGTTGTAAAATTCTGTGAACGACTTGAAGGGATGGGAATTTGTTTGAGCGAGTAAAAAAATTAGTTCAAAATTTCGCCACTAGAGGGCGTTATTAATGGAGATCATATTTAGCATACATTAATACTTAGCATACATTTATAACAGTTTACAAATTTTGTTACAAGAATAAATGCTCAACATGATGACCATCATTTTCAGCTACGATTTGAAATCGTAAGATAGCATGTTCCACCGTTGACCACAGTGTATTCTGATAAATGTTAAGAACATGTCGTGAAAAACTGTCGTTGAGATCAGGTAAAGTTCTTCGTTGATCACAGCTTACCAGCTGTTTTAAATGGCACCAAAGCCAAAAATCACATGGATTGAGGTCAGGCGACCGGTCACAGATGACGAAATTAGCGGCTGATCGCACGTTCTTCTGTGAAGTGATGTTTGAGAACGTCCTTAACACAACGTGTAATGTGTGGAGGAGCTCCATCTTGCATAAAAATTATGCGTGAAAGGCACTGACGTGCTTGCAGATCAGGATATTCCAAGGCCATTCTGGATCACCTTCCAAACGAGCAAGAAACTGCAGTGAGAACAGATGGCGAGTCTCGAAATCATGTGGAAGCAATTCCTGCACAAGTTGAAGCTTGTATGGATAGTAACGGAGGATGTTTCGCATGATCTTTTGGACTGTTGAACGAGGCAGATCCAATGCTTTTGCCACACGGTGAACACTTGTACTAGCCTGCACGTTGGATGCTTTGTCCTCTTCCACCTGAAGTGCAACTTTCTCTATTGCTTCCGTAGAAACAGGTTTTCTTCCTCTTCCAGAAAGAACATTCAACGATCATGTTTTTTCAAATTTGATTATCAATCGAAGATTTTTAGCAGTCAATGGACCTTTTCACATCCCCTTTAAAGTCCAAAATTTCCGTATAGCAACTATTGCGGAATTATCGTTTTGATAGAATAACTTTACTAGCAACGCTCGATCTGGTAAACGTAATGACATTCTGATTAGTAATACCGAGCACACTGAAAATAAACTAATCTCACGTGAAAGTTTATTGCTTTTATAACAGTTGCTGTGTGACGTCGAAAACATCTGCATATTTTCGTCTTCCTTCGTGTAAATCCTTTGAAAATTAGTCATCGAAGAAGTTTAATTAAAGTTTGCAGTTCATTTTAAAGATTGTGTTTTTTAATGAGTATCAGTCATTGTGTTACCGTGTCCTGTGGTTTAAAAAGCGATAAAATACAAATAGAAGACCGGAAATAAATGTGGCCTTCATTCAAAAGCGTCCTCTAGTGGCGAAATTTTGAACTAATTTTATATATATATATATATATATATATATATATATATATATATATATATATATATATATATATATATATATATATATATTCGCTCAAATAAATTCCCATCCTTTCTTTATGTCGTACACAGAATTTTACAACTTTCTGAACAATAGTTTCGTCTGTACACAATTTTGAAGTAGAGTCGTTTAATTATGGACACCCGGTATATAGATTATATACATAGAGAGAGAAATATGTATTACTATATGTAAGATTCGCCCGGAAGTTTAAATTTCTTTATAGGTGGCGCGGCCATCGAGAAGAGAGAGACTTGGAACTGAAAGAGACGGAGAGAGGGGACCAACATGGCGGAGCGATAGGACATGAGACAAGGAGCGGGATAGTTGGCGAAGATAGTAACAAAATGGAGTTAACTTAAAATTAAATGTACATAGTTAGTTTTCTTTTCATGTTTGTTTTGTGTTGTGTGTGGCTGTCTTTGGAATAAAACTCTTTAGCCATTAAAGTAGTGACGTTATTGTACCTGGATTTTGGATAATGTTGGAATCTTTATTGAAACAAAAAGAACCTACAAAATTCCTTATTCTATATAATTTTATTCTTTTGGGAAACAAATTTCGAAAAGCATTCATTACAGAAATGAAGAAATATCTTAATTTACTACAGGTTCATTATTGTTTATACTTGAAGATAAATTAAAAACCATTTTCAAACATTAGAAATACAAATTACCATTTACCTTTTGTAAAGTTATAAGTAAAAAAAATCATGCAACATTTTTAAAGCCTTTATCCGCAGCACCATTTTAGTAAAAATATATTATTTATCAAGAATTTCCTTCTGAATGTGGTAAAAAATTAAAACATTAAAAAAATTTTAATTAAATTGTGTATATTTTTGAATTCATAATTCTTTTACAAAAAAAAAATAAAAATTATAAAATATTTGTGTGGTGTATCTATTTATTATGTAGTATAGGGATTTCTTAACACAGCATATGTTTTTCAGAATTTGACTGGTTAAATTTGTCACACATGTATGTATGTATGTGTGTGTGTGTGTGTGTGTGTGTGTGTGTGTGGTGTGTGGTGTGTGTGTGTGTGTGGTGTGTGTGTGTGGTGGTGGTGGTGGTGGTGTACAATTTTTTTTACTATGGATAACATTTATTGATATTTACACAAGGGTTATCAAAATGTAAAATTCATTAATTTTGATGATAAGTTTCACATATAAACTATACACATATTATTGAAGTATAACACAGTTTATTGAAGAAATCTATGCAATCCCAGCTGAAATGTATTAAGCATAAGAATACTCTGCATTTTAATTTTTACATAAGTATTAAAGTCTAAAAGGTTCATCTGTATTGATACTAGCCTGCTTATCAGTTTAAGCCCTGAATAAATTTGTTGTATTAAGTTATTTACAAATATTGACCCTAGAAGTGTTCTTAGATCAGTTCTATGATATTTATCAGTCATTCAGATCATGAAACCAAATAGGATTTTACATATAGACATTTGATTCTGTAGGATATTTACTTTCTAAAAGCAATAGAAGTATTCGAAATTTTAATATAACCTTTTTCAATTCTCTATTTACCCTTAAAGGAATAACTTCACAAATTGCTGTTCGCAATAATCTACATTAATGCAAAATTCAGTAAAAAAAAAAGGTTATTTCAGAAAAATTGCAAAATTTTTAATGGGTTAATTGTCCAAAATCACTGATATTTTTCTGTGACGTGTATTGAGAGGGCAAATTTGGAGCACTTGTATATTATAATAGACTCTCTAATTTCTTAAAATCATAAAACTTCCAAGTGCTACGATATACAACCAATAGTGGAAACTGTTCATGATCATGTTTGAACACAGTAGTTATAGTGATATATTTTTTTTTAAATTCGGATGTCTTTTTGATTGGTGAAATTAGTTGGCAGTTTAATATGTATGTTTCAAATTTTGGAATGGTATGAGTACTGATTTAGCATTTCTTAGACAAACTTTGAAGTAATTAATTTTATATTTGAAGTTAATATATTTTCAAACATGAAACTTCAGAGCAAGTATTCTGAATCTATTTTCTTAATGTTGTTTCATTTTCAATTTTTTTTTTATATAAATATAATTATATATAAAAGGATACGTTAGATGCATAATCAGTGATAACAAAATAACATGTCAAAACATTAATCCAAATTAGTTTAATTTTGGATGAACTGAAGTATATTTAACACTATACATACAATAACTGGTAGAAATAGGTATGCATTAAGTGTTGGTATGTTCAGTGTAAAAAAAATCAAACATTCCCATTGAAACAGAAGATAATGCTTCGTATATTTTAAAGGAACAAATTGTTGGAATATTGTAATTAGTGTGAAATAAAAAAAAATCCTTTGTCAATTTTATTTTGATGTAGTATATGCAATGTAAAGATTTATTAATAAAAAAAAATTAATGTAAGGAAAATTAAGGTGGTTTAAAAATAAATATAATAAGTTTCAGTATTTATTATGTAATTTTACAGGTATTATAAACAAATGTTATACAAAAGTTTATTGTACTTGAAATTGTATTGGACATGAAAAAAATTGTATCGAGATATTCTACGAAAAATAGTTACATTGCCATTTTAATATGTGTATTTGTTTTTTTATTCGAAACTTCTTTCTATGAGTTGCATGATTTAAGTATTCTAATTTGTTTTATGTAAATTCAGAAAGTTGATTGTATAGATTGAAGACCTGAAATTTTAAAATTCTTAGGATATTTCATTTAATCTAGTTAGTTAAGTCAGTTAGATCCTCTATTTGTCCTTATAGTATAGTGCTACATTCATATATATAGAGTCTGCTTTATTTACTTATAGCGTATTCATGTAATGTTAAAATTAAGTGTCATTAAATAATGTATATTAAAATGAGTATGATTATTGAATAAAACTGTCCGATAAGAATTTTCTGCTTCATTATATGAGAAATTTTCATGAAAACAATTTAATTTGTTCAACTTTAAAATAATTTTATTAAAAAGCCTATTTCTTTAAGCATGTTTCTTATAATTTATTTTTAAAAAGTCAAGTTCATTTCTTTCTGAATGCTGGAGACAGGCATTTCTAAAAAAATTCAAACCTTTTGAAGGGTAATAATTACAAAGGAAGTCAAAGTATAAAACATATCAAATGTTTGTTTATACTGAGATTATTTCAGATATCCCAAACCTTTAAATGATGTTAAAAACAATTTCATTTCCATCACAGAAGAATTCCTAATTATTAATCAAAAACTTTCATTATTAACCAACTCTTATTTTATACACTCTGCTCTCAAAAAGTATAAATCTCTTGTTAAACATTAGAAATAGGTATGAAAATTTTTAAACAAAAATATATCCATGTCATTGACAAATCTTATTATAAATTCATTTCCAAAATTATATTTACTTGCATTTCCTGTTTCTGAATGTTCCATACAATTCTATGAGAAATTAGAGATAGTATTTCTAAAAACATTAAATATTTGTAGCTGGTATTTACTAAGGGAATCAGAGAACGAAAGGTATAAACATTAACATTTCAAAATAGGACCATTTCATATCTGCATGTTTCTTATAAATTACACTATTTTATGAATTTATGAGGAGTGATACACTATATATACCAATAAGTAATTGTACACATATGAGAAGTTTTTCCAAATTCAATGGTCTCAATTCTATACTGTAAATCATTTTCGTGCGTAAATGAACATAATAAACTACATGAAAACAAAGGACTTATTAGGATGCTAAAAAATAATCTGAAACTATTAATAAATATTTCAACAAACACTGCAAGAAGCTACCGGCTTCGCACACTAACACCTATATGACAAATATACTAAACTGAAACAAAAATTATGCTAAAAATTTACGAAAAATACTTCATACCTAATTATTAAACAAGGATAATGCAAAAATATAATAAAAATAAATAAAATTTCAGAAATAAGCTTCACACACATGAAGTAAACATATCAAGCATACGAAATTTACACACTGATTCAAAACGTGGGGAAATGTTGCTATCCTCATCACGTGATTTCGACTAGGCGTCTCAATGTCTGTGAATCAACCTCATTACCGTACAAACAAAACAAGAACAGTTTTAGAAAGCAAATCGTTTGAATTTTAATATTTAGCCAAAAAATAAAAATCGAATTTTTCGCCAAAATTGGCGTTTTTAACGTAGTCGGATACCTTAAATGTATTCGTGCTGTTGCATACTTTGGGTACGCACAAACGATTGTAGTGATTTAAACAATTGTGACCAGTGGCGCACAGAAGGGGGGGATTGATTTTTTTTTCAATTGATTATAATTCTAAGTACATAGTACGTAAAATTTAATTAAATATTTGTTATTAATGATTAATTTTATTAATTAATGCTAATTATTTATTCAATAATTAATTTTTTACTGTGTTTTGTTCCCGAAAATCGACAAAATCAAAAGGAGCATGATACAAGAATGGTGAACTTTCGACCCCGGACCCCCCTCCCTTGAAAAATGTCTGTGTGCGCCACTGATTGTGACATACTAATCTCAAACTAACATTAAGTTGCTTTTTTTATTTGAAAAACTACATGGATCCTATTTTTAAACATTACGGTAAGAACAACCTTAAACAATCATTGTTTTGAAATTTATCAATAAAATGGAGGGGAAATCGCTTCGTGAATAACTCGCAGTCACCCGACAGCTGAAATGATGTATTAAAAGGTGGACGAACCGAGCCACGCAGAGTTTGGATCACGATGCAATAAAACACATCTTTCAAGCTGCTTCGGTAAACACATCACTTGCTCTCTCTCTCTCTCTACTGTATTTATTGTGCATAGAAACTTCTCTTTCCCTCAAAATTCTTCAGGAAAAAAGCTCTCGATTGGAAAACGCAACCTCGCTCGTCAACAAGTTGGAACAGAATGCCTACTGTATCTTATGAATTATTACCCTAACACTCTCCACTCTTTCAACAGGGTCGGAAAAGTATTTTTTTTTAAATTTTATTTCGAGTAGGGGGAGATCGAAAATGTCTTGCAAACGTTTTTGGAAGGAAGGAGGGGAGATACGAGCTGCTTTTCCCACACTGTGTAATCGATAGAATGTCTATTTTTGTTCGTTTGGGGGCCATTTTTAGGGTTGGAATAATTTTATGAGGTGCAGTGATGTCAGGGGTGGGTTGCCATACCTCTAAAATTAATCTTTTCTTGGCTTACCCTCTCTGGCGTCAACAAAGGTAACTCTCGTGAGGGTTCTGATTTTTACTAGACGATCCAAAATATTTGGTTGAAAGTTTCTTTAAAAAAATATTCTTCATTCATTGTGGGCCTACGTTATTATTTACGATAATCTAATGATGGCAGGGCCGCGAGCTTTGACGTCAGATATTTTTTTCATCCACTCATTACCAATTATAGCCACTATTACCAATCCTATTTTAATAAATAAATATTTATGAAAAAATTTCTTTCATTTTTTTTTATCACTTTTAACTATTTGATCATTTTCAGGGAATTTTTCAATCATATTTGGAAAAAATTCTCGGGATTCTCTCTTTCTTTTTAATTAATGTAGACATGTGGAAAGGTGTTTTGAAAATGCTTTTTTTTTATCCTTAGTATCAGGAAAATGAATAATTTGATTTATTGTGCAGCAAAAAAACAACTTAATGTACAAAGATGCTAATTCTGTCTGTTTTTTCACTCCAAAATGAGAATAAAAACTTTTCAAGTAAAACAAATAATAGTTGTTCGTTTCTTCACCCAAGGGAGATCGCGCTCAAGGATTGAGTGCTGGCCTCCAGGGATAATACTTGATTATTCCCTTCACTTTTGAATATATACAATTTTATTTCATTTTAATTCCGAGTAATTTAATCAGATTCTCAAAAATAACACTACGAAACGCAACAACGCTTCACAGAAATGAGTCCTCCCTTAATTCTAATGGCATGACGACTTAAGAATTTTTGTGCATTCCAGCTTGGGGGAAAAAAGAAAAATTTAATGAGCAGTTTGAAATTATTAATGTTAAACATATATAAATCTCAAAATTATTATATATATTACCCACTTTTTATTTCACAAAAATCATGTTATTTTTTGCCCAATTAGTAATACTCAGACATACTAATCCGTGACAGCTCAAATATCAACAGCCAGGTTTTAAGGGGTAGCGCAGTGGTTAGGGTTACGAAGTCGTGGCCGATGTGTCGCACGTTCGAGTCCTGGTGCCACTGAGTGAATATTAACGTCGCACTATTCAGTTACTTGGGGGCTTTTGGCGACGGACCTGGTAAGTTTGAACCATGGTCAAGTGACGCCGACGATACCCGAGTAAGGATGGCGATACTTTCCGAAAAAGATCGATTTTTAAATCAATTTGAATCGTAACCTGATGAATCGATTCACAAAAAAAAGGAGGTCTAAAGGATCCATTTCTAAAAAATCGATTTTTTTTCCAAGTCTGCATTGATTGAATATTAACGTCGCAAATATTGGCGAAATCCCATGGTCAAGTGACGTGGACGACACCTGAGCTGGCACCCCCTCATAATAAATTTAACGTGCATCGCTGCTAATCTTTAGTGGTACTGTAAAAATGCAAGCCACAGTCCGATTTTTTTTTAGTTTCAAGTCTGCATTTACAATGTAAATATAAATCCCTTTTATGAAAAGCAATCAGTAAAATTTTTTTTAGTTCAGGGAATTTCAGAATTATTTTTATTACCATATCAAAGTATCAGGTATAAAAGAAGAGATTTATTTTCCAAATCTATTTGTTACATTAAAAAGTTTAGAAAATAGATTACATAGCTTATAGTTCCCAATGCTTAATATCTAAACTTTTTAAAAAGAACTGTCTCTCAAATCTACTAGTATCCAAGTGGGTTCCGCTCATCACTTGCTATGTTGCTGGCAATCGAAAAATGGCGCTCACAAGGAACAGATGATCCCACGATACTCATTTAGATCATTACTATTGAGTGAACGTGATGATAAATAAAGTTTCTTTTGCTCCTGCCAGTAAAGTATAGGATCTTACTTCAGGTGTACAACTGCCTGCGATAAATTCTTCGTTTTTTTATGGTTTTTACCAAAACGGAAAAAAATCGAATGTCGATTTTGTAGGATGAAATATCGGTTCACTGAATTGATTCAGTGCTACATATCGATTTTTTGGACCGATAAATCGATCTCAGATTGCCATCCCTATACCTGAGCTGGAACCCCGTCTCCTAACTCCCACATTACAACAACGGGAGGATGAGTCTCAATATATTTGACGTGCATCGGCCCCTCTGCTCGGTGAGTCTTCAGAGGTACTAGGCTCGAACTCATGAAACACCGGCCACAATTCCGTTACTTTGACCACTAGGCTACTGCGGCCACCTATTGCCACTGACAACAAGCCGAGTAGAGGAGGTTGATGCACGTTAAATCTGTCGAGCTCAAAGAGTGGTAGATTAGAGGAGGTGTCTTGGTCCTGGAGTCGTCCTCGTCATTTGACGGAGGTTCGAAAGTTCGAGGTCCGTCGCCAATAGCCCTCGTGTTGCTTTATAGAGCTACATTGATATGACACCTGCGCGATAGGGAAATATCACCCTTATTTCGGCATTTCAAGGGACCCCATTAACGCCCGCGTGTATACGAAAAAAGTTGGAGCGAATCCAACTCTACTCTCAAAGGATCTCGAAACCGAAAGTTTTTCCATTGTCTTGTTTCAGTTTAATCCAATCCTGATCGAAACGAAGAGATATGATCGCCATCCTCCAAAAGACCATTTGACCGGTCAAGAGGGAAAAAGAGAAAGCGCAAAACAAAGAAAACGAGAAAGAAAAAGGTGTCACTATGCCACGAGATAGCTATGAAAAATATTCCATTGCGTGGGTTTGCGCAGTATCTAAATAAGGAAAAAACATAGAAACTAGAGGTAATAAAGTAAAAGCGTCAAGAGCTCAAAGATGTACCAGAAATTGATCTTTTAACACAAAAACTTTCAGGCCAGATTCTGGGAGTGATAATCCCATAAAGAGTGGGGTTGTGTCATTGTCAACGTGCCGTTTGTCATCCTCTCGATTTTTATCACACGTGTAATGAATTGAGGTAGACAACTGGAGACCAAAAGAGAAAAAGGCTGTGGTTTCCTTTTCCCCCCCCCCTAATCGTTTTGTTATGATGCAGCTTAAGACATAAAAGAATGAACCATACATCAAAGATGAGTCCAATTTTTTCTTTTTTTTTAACCAAGGGGAAAAAACCCATGTCTGTGTCATAAACAATAACATTTTTATGAGAGATGAAAATTTCTCAGCTTTTTGCGATTTGATTTCATATCAGTGTCGGTTAAAGCTCATTTCGGTCCCAGGGCTCAGAAGATCTACGGGCCCCCTTGGTACTGTCGGATACAAGGAGGGGGCTCTTGGATCCGGATAAGTCCAACTTATCTGGGCCCATCCGGGCCCCCTGGGCGTCCACCCTAAGCACCCAATGGATAAACCTGCACTGATTCATATATTTCCCAAATTAAAGTTTTAAATTCTATTTCAAATGAAACTTTCGATAAAAGTAATTTCCTGCAATTAAGTACAGGCGTCCCCTGTATAACAAGGTACTTGTAAAACACGGTTTCGAAATTACACGCCACAAAACTTGAATTAAATATTACAAGGTTTTGATACAACACGACTTTAAGAAATTGAAGAAGCTTTGCAAAAAGGAATAGGTTTAGCTAAAAAAGGGAAAAAAATTTTTGTTGAAAAAAAACTTTCAGTAGTCCATAGCGGAAAATTTTAAAGAGAACTGCAAATTTCTTTAGCTCCTTAGAGAAATTCTGAAAGAATTGCTAGATCGAAACAGACAGGTCATTGTGTGTGCAACTGCGTCAGATAACTTTTGTAATGATAGAAAAATAACTAGCGAAGAGGAGTGTCAATCAACTTAGAGAAGAAAAAAATGTAGATTAGCTGTAACTATACTGACGAGAGTAATGATGAAAATTAATTTTGTGATAATAAGCCGTTTCTCTATTATTTTATCATACTAATTATTTTTTCATTATCTTTTTGGTTGTACTTTTAAATTTTGTATTTTATATTCTTGTTTTGCTTAAAAACTTGAAGTTAAACTTACTCTTTCATTTGTGTGTTTTACTGAAACGAAATTTCAACTATCATAAAATTTTACCCCTTAAGAGTTAATTTCGATATAACATTGCCTTGATTTATATTATTTCAGTTTCGAATAACACGGTTTCGATACAACCCGAAGCACGATATGTGTGTGTTGCCCTGATTTATTTCACGTACATACATAATTTAATGAATAAATAAAATTATTTAATAAAAAAAGTGTCATAACACGGTTTCAATACAGCACGGTACGAATTAACCATGTTATACGAGAGGCACCTGAATTATATTATTGGCTACGGCTCTATGAAGATACACAATCCCTCTCGAGCTATTACCTTTTTTCCAATTGCTCTTTAATAGCCAAAATCTCACCTAAGTAAGCATTAATATACCAAAAAAGGGCAATACACAATGCCCTTTTTTAAAATTTTCAGGATTAAAATAAATTGTAAGGAGCACGCTAAATTTGGCGGTGTTTTTAGTCCGTTATCGATTTTATTCCAATAGTTTTTCCAATTACATGATGTTAATTGCTTATACCAGGGGTAAACCTCTTTTTCCGCGCCGGGCTACATACACAAGAGTCTTGTGTATGTATCTGTCTTGTGACAAGACATACTTCACGCGGACCACAACATGAAGATAGTATATAAAGGCGGGGACAATATAAGTCCAAAGTACCATTGGATCAAAATATTAAAACTAATCTGTTGGCTTTTATTTTAATACTATATCAAGCCTTCTATCAAGCACACAAAAAATATTTACTCTTAATATTTTTTGCTGAGTTATGGGATGGTCTCGGTTTTATTTAATCCATAACCAACCCCTTTGTTTTCATCTTACTGTGAAAAAAACCATATTGATAGCAAAATTGACAGATTTGATTGTTTGAATTTCCCGCTAAATTTTTAGTATATTGTTCTTAAATAATTGAATTTCTTTTAGCAAAAAGTCATAACTAGACCCATTAGAAAAGGCCGGTGGGCCACATGTTGCCCGTAGATTGAGTATCACTGGTTTAAATCCTAGGATACTTGGGGGTTTTTTTTGACAATTCTTAAGTTAATTTTTTTAATTTAAAATTTATAAATTTAAAGGAAAAATAATATAAATCAACATTTTT
Organism: Trichonephila clavipes; assembly: GCA_019973935.1. NCBI lineage: Eukaryota > Metazoa > Arthropoda > Arachnida > Araneae > Nephilidae > Trichonephila > Trichonephila clavipes. The sequence goes on along the minus strand of BMAU01005394.1, from coordinate 249,100 downwards.
ACTGGTAAGCTATGTTAGAATTTTAAAAATGAAAACATATTTGATTTTGGAAATATATAAAAAATGATTTTGTACATGGAATAAACGTATGGGGTGGATGGCGATTTGGGAGACTTGATATTTCGTTACTGATTTTATTCCGGCTAACTTTTAATGTCCCCCCTTTAGTAACTTAGTTTATTTAGGAATCCCTAAAGATGGTGGGTGAAATGTAAGTAATTTTAAGCGAAATATCACCTCTTTGTCTCAAATATTCTGATTACTCTACCTTGAAACAAATACAGCAGCTTCGCTGGTCTACCAAAGAATTTCGTTAATACTTAATGAGCTGGTCAATGTATGATCGGCGTTTAGTCATTATCTGCCTTCGTAGTTTTTGGTTAATGTAAAATAAACATTTATAAAAAAAAGTTGCACATTATTATTAATTACTCACATTCGTGTGTGTAGTTCAGGTGCTAAACAGAGAAAACCAAAATGTCCTGTGCAGTGGCGCACACAAGGGGCGGGGGGTCCGGACCCCTCCCAAAGCCCTTAATTTTTTTTCCGATTGATTATAATTCTAAGTACATAGTAGGTAAAATTTAATTAAGTATTTGTTATTAATGATTAATTTTATTAATTAACGCTAATTATTTATTCAATAATTACTGTGTTTTGTTCCCGACAATCGACAAAATCAAAAGGAGCATGATGGTGGACTTTGGACCCCTTGAAAAATTCCTGTGTGCGCTACTGGTCGTATGACATTTAGCTACACGAACCACTTTCATGCTAATAGAGATTCTCTCAAAAGGGTTTAAAGGACATTTTTAGACAAAGGAACCAAAATGCTGTATTTCTGTGTACATTTATACCTAAAGCATAAATAAAGTGAAGATGTAGTGAAAGCAAAAGTATTCCTTGAAGAACAATACAATATTTTCATCCATGATGGCATAATGCATATTCCAGAGTAAGCAAAAAGATTACGACTTAAAATACTGCAGGCGAATCGTTGAGTGAAGTTAATATTAACGTCGCACTGTTCAGCTACACGAGGGCTTTTGGCGACGGACCACGTAATTTTGAACCATGGTCAAGTTGATTACCATACCACACCACACCAACGGGAGGACGTTGCTGTTTAACGTGCATTGCCCTACACGGCGGGTCTATAGTGGTATGGGATCGAACTACATTTGGTTGGATACCTTAACCACTGGGCTACCGCAGCCCTAGGCGAATCGTTGATTACCATTTGCTGTCGTTTCATCATAATGCTACTTTATGAGGAATCCAACAAAGTTAGCGACAGTATTCATTTTCTGAGAAACCACCGTAACTGCAATGAAATTTGCAATTAATATTACATATATACACTTGATGGGGATTGATATATTGTTTAACAACGTTGCATTTCGAAGTTACTCGAGAGTTATTAGCGACGCGGACTTCGTAATTTTGAGCCTCCGTCAAGTGACGAGAACGGCACCTGAGCACCTACCCTCCACTTCCCTGCCAACATGAGGACCTAGAAAATTGACAGATTTCAAGTGCATCAGCCCCTCTACACGGTGCATCTTCAAAAGCAACAAGACCCAAGCCCAGATTCCGTGATTATGACCACTCGAATACAGAGTGGTCATAATCACGAACTCTGATACCGATTATTAACTCGGATACCGAGGTAATTCAATTTTAAGACACGTTTATATTTAAAGAGAGCTCCTAACTATTCGCTATATTTAAATATATATTTAAATATATATATATATATATATATATATATATATATAGCCATATATAAAATATAGTCTTCGCGCGCAAATATATATATATATATAGAACTATAAATATATATATTTAAATTTTGAACTATGAAATAAAACAAAAATATTGATAGAAGCAGCGAAGGAGAACGCGATATATGCGCGAGCATTTAAATATATATTATATATATATATATCGTCAAATTATCTAAATATATATATTTAAATATATTTAAATATTTTAAATATATATTTTATATATTAATATTTAAATATATATTTAAATATATATATATATAACGTATATGGATATATTTAAATTGTATATACATATATATATATATATTTAAATATTCGATTTTATACCAAAGTCTAAATAACAACAGCGTCCGTGAAGGATATATCCGCCATTTTATTTAAATATATATTCAACCTATATATATATTGAAATATTTTATATATATATATTTATATATATATATATAGAGGTCGGAAAATATATAATAAAATAACCTGTGTATATGTATTTTGCATATATAACCATCGACAAATATTCCGCCTGTATATATATTGGATATATATATATATATAATAATATTTAAATATAGAGGCCGGAATACATATATATATATATTATTTAAATATGAAATCATGGATTATATAACGTTTTTATTTAATTATATATATATATATATATATATATATATATTTAAATATATATATATTTAAATATAAATATAAAATATATATATATATATATTTATATATATTTAAATATTTTATAAAATATATAAAAATATATTAACGATATCTATATATTTAAATATATATATATATATATATATATATATAGTACTGATATATAGTTTAAATATATAAATATTTAAATATAGTATTTAAATATATGATATAGATTTCGTTAAATATTTATATTTAAATATATATTTAAATATATATATATATCGCAAAACGAAATATATATATATTTAAATATATATTTAAAAAATATATAAATATATATTTAAATATATATTATAATATTTAAATATATATTTAAATATATATATATAAATATATATTTAAAAATAAATATATATATTTAAATATATATTTAAATATATAAGAAAATATATTTAAATATATATATATATATATATATATATAAAATATATAAAATATTATCTATATCCTGTTCCCATAGATATATAAAATTTTAATCTGTTCTTCCAATATATATATATATTTTTAAATATAAAATAAATGACGAATATAAATATATATATATTTAAATATATCTTCTATATATATAATTTAAATATATTAATATATATATATATATTTAAATATATATTTAAATATAAAATCTATATATTTAAATATTATTTAAATATATTTATACTATTTAAATATATGCTTAAATATCATATATATATATATTTAAATATTGCTTAAATATTGACGGCATATATATTTTAAATATTATTTAAATTATATATATATATATTAAATATATATTTAAATATCTATGTGATCTTATAATTTATATAAATATATATATATATTTAAATATATAAATTTAAATATATTGGCATATATATAATTTAAATATATATATTATATATATATTTAAATATAATAGTGTGATATTTAAATATATATTTAAATATATATTTAAATATATATATATATTTAAATATATGGATATATATAAGACCCCTTTAAATATATATTTAAATATACTTTATATAAATATATATTTAAATATATATATATCCCCAATATATTTAAATATAAAATAAAATATATTTAAATATATATGCGGTGATTCATCTATATTTTAAAATATATATATATATATATATAAACCTAAATATAATATATATATATATATATTTAAATATATAATATGAATATATTTAAATATATATATATAAAAACAAAATATATATGATATGCGCAAATCTTTAAATATATATAAACATTTTATATGGAAAATATAGCCCGTAATAGCATTGATTGATATATTGCCATATATAGTATTTTAAATATATCATATATATATAGTGCAAACACCTTATATATATTTAAATATACATTAAGTTCATGTTTTAACAGCGTATATAGATATATAAACCCATAAATATTTATATTAATCAAAATATATATTTAAATATGTATGGAACGGCAATATTTAAATATATTTTAAATGAAGATATATTTAAATATATATATATATATATATATATATATATATATATATATTTAAATATATATAATATATATTTTTTATATTTAAATGATATATATTTAAATATATTTTAAATATATATATTTAAATATGCTTATTCTATTTAAATATATATTTTATAAATGTAAATATCTATTTCAAATATGATATAAAACTATATATTAAATATTTATATATATATATTAAGAACTTTATATATATTTAAATATATATATATATATATAATTAAATATATATAAATGTAATAAAATTAAGAGTACTAATTAAATATATATAGTATTGTAATATAATAATGTTATATGATATATATTATATATATAAATATTTAAATATATATATGAAAACGAGTTCCGTGGAATTCAAATATATATATCACCTACCCCTATTACCTATTTAAATATATATATATATCATATATATATATATATTTAAAAATTTTCCAGCCCTGGCATAAACGATATAAAAAATATATATATCGTTATTGAACATATATTTAAATATATATATATTTAAAATATATATATATCAAATATATATATTGTTAAATATATATTTCTTATGCCATGAAACACAATATTTTCCTATATATATTCCGGATATATATATATATATTTAAATATGGATATATATATATATATTATATATATATTTAAATATATATATATATTATAATATATATATATTTGTATATATAGTATATGTATTTAAATATTTTATATATATATATTTTAAATATATGTTTATATTCTATATATATATTTAAATATATATATATATAGCGTATATATATATATATTTAAATATATATATATATATATTTAAATATATATTTAAATATATATATATATATATTTTAAATAAATTTAAATATATATATATATATTTAAATATATATTTAAATATATATATATATATATTTAAATATATATTTAAATATATATGCGCGAGCATTACCTTCTGAATATATATCGTCAAATATATATATATAAAATATATATATTTAAATATATATTTAAATATTTATATATATATATAATGTTAAATATATATTTAAATATATACCAACGTATATATATATATTTAAATATATATTTAAATATATATATATATATATATATATATATATATATATATATATATATATCGTAATAATTCATTCATTCATTCTAACTACAATGCACTTTTTAAAATATACCATTCAAATACTTTTATAAAAAAAAGTAAGCAAACTAATTTTTATATATCAATCCAATTCAAATTACATTCCTTTTTTATAAATCAAACTTCAAAAAAATTAAATGAGTTCTAGCATAGTAATTTTTCTTAAACAACAAAAAGTGAAGTAACTACATTGAACAGGACGTCTCCCATCAGGAATCTAGCTTTGTCGGGTGTGAATTATGGTGAAAACATTTAAAAAAAGATCAAAAGAAAAAAGCATCCGTGGTTACGCTAAATCAGATTACACCTTTGCGGATATTGGCTTCACTGAATTTTCCACCTTGAGTTTCTTTGATGCATCTTTAAGCAAATGTCGATCGCTTCAACTAAAACAATGCTTCCCGACACGGGATGAGTGATTCAATATTTAAAAATACGCCACAAGATCTAATTAACACAACGGTCACACAGAGATAACCTTCGGAGAGAATTTTAGAATCGCTCGCGAGGAATTTTAAAAGCTGCGACATTTAATGTAAAAACGTGCGCACAATATGCGATGCACATTTCGCCAATATCTACAAAAGCACTTTACTTTTACAAAATTGCGTTTCTGTTGGCTTAAACCGCATAATTGATGTATAAATATGTGGCGCGAGATACTATTTGCACACGCGTACACTCTATCTCACTTGTATCACTATTTTTTGTTTCCCAGCCCAAAACTATTGGCTATGGTAGCTTAGTAGTTATGGTCACGAACTCGCGGCCGGATTGTCACGGGTGCGAGTCCTGGTGCCACTCAAGTTGTCCTCGTCACTTTACGGAAGGTTAAAACTAGGAGGTGCGTTGCTGACAGCCCTCGTGTTCAGGAACGTCTTAAGGCAAACGTCAAATGGGTCTGGGCCTTCCCCCTCGGTGGGGGGTTTCCGTTTCATTCTCGACTGTGTCTTAAGATCCTGATCCGGACAATTTTTATGGTCAAATATTATTCCCGTATATATTCTCCGATAAACAGGGAATTTCAAACAGCATGTCAACTGGCAAAGGTAGGAAGACAGTTTCATGTGATGACCGTTGTCCATGTTTAGTGTTGTAATACCATAAATAGTAGTCACACTCAGTCAAAATGTGGTCATCGGTCGTATAGGTATGTGTCTAGGTTTATGAAATTGTAAGTCGAGCACATTTGCTTCAAATTGCCGTTTGAACGAGTATTTGATAATGAATGCTGTATATTGTCTATTAAAGATCTCAGGTAGGGCCTCCTTTTGCATAGGGGCCCCAGGGCCTCAAAAAACATTTCTCTGGTCCCAGAGCCTCAAAGAATCTTAAGACGTCCCTGCTCGTGTTGCTTTATAGAGGACGTTAATATCTCACTTTCTCAGTCGAAATTAGAGCAGAATTGCATACAATTATCTATTGTTAATTATCACTATCGCAGTGGCTGAGTGGTTAGAGCATCACGCTTCCACGCCACAGGTCCGAAGTTCAAACCCCGGGCTGGGCAAGGTTGACTCAGCCTTTCATCTCTTCAGTGGGTCGATAAAATGAGTACCAAGCTTGCTTGGGAACTTAACACTAGGAATCTTCACGTCAGATTGACCACCTGCTCGGGACAACTGCTCATGCACCTCAGGACCCAAGGTCACGAATACTGTTGGTATGGTGTGGTAGTTAGGAGAGGGGGTGCCAGCTCAGGTGTCGTTCGCATCACTTGATCATGGTTCAAAATGACGTGGTCCGTCGACAAAAGCCCTCGTGTAGCTGAACAGTGCGACGTTAATATTCACTCACGAATACTGAGTTGGGCACAGTAGGACTTGGACCCCAGGGGCTGTTGGCCCATTGAGTTAAGTTAATTATCACTATAGATTTTGAAAACAGTTTTTAACTAGATGCTTTCTGTTACCTTCTGTTAAACTACAGATAGCTTATTCCCACGCCGTATTTAACTTTTTGAGCATTGGAGATTTTAAATATTTACAAGGAGTTTAAATGCTCTGTTTCCCCCTCGATACCGTTTACTTTTTCTGTTTCTGACTCACTAAGAGATCAGCATTAAAGACCAGCAAATAATCCATCAACTTTCTTCTAACTCAAATGCTTGATAAACATGTCTTTCAAAATATACGACATTTAAAATTTACGAAAATGTAACACCTGAAAAATAACATCAAAAAGTATATTTTCAAAATATTTAATATTAATAGATGCATCAGCTAAAAACAAAATTTTAATGAATTTGCAATCAAGATACTGAACAAGAGTTGAATTATATGAAATCAGGAAAAGAAAGAGCACAGCACTCTACCTTTTTCTGTTTTATAGAACGCTTCTGGCTATTTCTACTCAACACAAAAGCCTCCTATAACTAAGGTTGAGTGAGTGAATATTAACGTCGCAATATTCAGCTACTCGAGCGCTTTTGACGACGGCTCTGTCATTTTGAACCATGCTCAAGTGGCGTGGACGACACCTGAGGTGACACCCCCTCTCCTAACTTCCACACCGCCCCAACGGGAGGACGTGTGAGCTCTCGACAGATTTAACGTGCATCGCTCCCCTACAGGGTGAGTCTTCAGCGGTTCTAGGTTTGAATAACTAACGCTAATATAGTTTCGAATCACGGTTGAGCCGAGAGTCTCGCTACAAAGCTGTGCGAAGACTATGGACCTCGTCATTTCGATATAATTAACGTGCATCCAGTGATAATAGGCTCTAACTCATGACATGCCAGTCACGAGTCTGTGACTTTGACCACTAGGCTACCGCGGCCACGAGATGTGAGCTGTCTTCATATCCACGTCTTGCATCAACCATACAGATGCATCAGCTACTCTACATGACGAATCTTGAGCGAAATCGAGAAATAATTCTGATTTTTATTAATAACGCCCAGCGAAAACTAGTGGCTACTTATCTCACAGATTTCAGTAAATTGACGAAGACGACCCTCCCCCCCCCCCGAGCTGGAACCCCCGCTCTACAAACTTCCACACCACGCCCTCTCCATGACGGGTCTCATCCCAAATTTACCATTGTGATCATTCGGCTAGCGTAGCCACATGGACTAAAACAGCGAACTCCTTGCTATAAACACTCGACACACACAGTCATATCTTTCTATTGCCTTTCGTAAGCGAAAAATACACATTGTTTTTTTTTTATAAGATCACATTCTTCCGTTGAGGTGAATAGTTTCTTTTATACTTATTTCAATGTCATTATTATACATACAGTCACTCAAAAAAGTATTGGGACACTTTACCAGTTCATATTTTTTATCGTAATATTTTACTTTAGCATACAAATGAAACAAAAAAAGAATAAATGCTATTTTAGTAATTATAAATAATAATAATTTGAACAAAACTCACCTACATTAAAAAAATTATGGTTAAAATTGAAAATAAAAGAAATCGAGTTAAGAAAACGTGCTCAAAAAAGTATTGGGACACTTCCCAATAAATTAAGAAAAACAATTCAAACTTAGAAATTAATATCTTGTTGGGCCGCCCTTGCTTTTTATGACCTATCGAAGTCTATTTGGCATGGACCGGATCAATGTTTTGCAAAACGCTCTATCGATTTTGGTCCTCTCTCTCTCCAACTAAATATTTTCTTAAATCCTGCTTGTTACAAATTTGGTGCTGATATAGTTTTTGCTGCAAATAATCCCACACATGTTCCATGGGATTAAGGTCTGGACTTTGTGCAGGAATCTTAATAATACTAGGACAGTAAGTATGGAAGAGGACGCATAACTTGTAAATATCTGCAGTATGTTTCGGGTGATTACTTTGGTACAATTTAAAATATCCTGAGATCCTCAGCTTGCTCGCACTCTACTTTAAATTTCGGTTTAGAATGTCAAGATAGGCATATTTATTCATTATACCATCAAAAAAATGTATGTTCCTGACTCCAGAACTTGCCATGAAGCCCCATGCAATTAGGTCAGCCGCTCCAAACTTGACAGTAGGCCGTAAATTATTAACATGGATTGCTGTGTTTGATTTCCACCCCAAACTGTTTCCTTGCCATCTGATCCGAAAATGTTATATTTGCTTTCATCAACAAACATCACATTTTCCCAAGATTCTGTTGGCCTTACATACATTTTAGCAAATGCCAACCTAGCTTGTCTATTTGGTTTGCTCATGTAGGGCCTTTTTTGAGGTACTCTGCCATGATACTTAAGTTTTCTTAAGATTTCTGACAGTTTCAAGATTTACTAGATTTTCCAACCCTACTTTTACATTGTAAAGTCATTTTTACTGTACTAGTTCTTGGATTAATGTGTACTTGTCTCACAATCCACTTCTCTTCAAGTTCATTGTCAATGATGTTAAAAACAGTAGACTTATCCATTTTTTCCTATACAGAAAAGTGATTTTCCAATGACTTTTTACGAGATTTCGCACTATTTATCTCTTGAAACATTTATGTTTAAACTTCTAGGTGGTGTGAAATTAAATTCGATTGATGCGCTGTATATTTGTTAAATTTCTCATTTCAAAAGTGTCCCAGTATTTTTTGACTTCAGTATGCCTTTGAATTATATTTGAAAAGCTAGATCAAATTATAATTCTATAATACCAATAAAATTTTCCTTATATACTGTACAACAAATGTTAAAACATTTTTTAATTCATTTTGTTTTTGTTTTAATGTGATAAGTATTTTTTATAAACGGCTTTACAGTTATGCATGCCAAGTTGTCCCAATACTTTTTTGATTGACTGTATAATAATGTCGGAATATATACTGATTTTTAAGTACAATATCAAATATATGTCGCAGGGAAAAGACGAAATTAGGAATTTTATCAAATTCTTAAGGGATATTATCAATTGACAGGAGATGTTAAAATGTCGTCTCTTCAAGGTCACTAATGAAATGAACGAGTCCGGATTTGCATTAGCAAAATGCTGTCTGGAGGGGGTTAGACACCTGGGTGGAGGGGGGTCGAGTCCTTGTACTTCTTAACCACACAGGTAGTACTATCGATCCCCTAAATATCAACCCCATATATTTTTAAAAATGACATCATAGGATTAACATAGATTGATATTTTAGTGTGTAAGCAACCGAGAGGAAAGATGTTACACATCAAAAAATACCAGCCTAATTTTCTAATCAGTTTCGAATATAAATTTTTATTTCATTAACTATTGTTGTATTTCTTCTACGTTTAATAATGCACCCTATTTGTCAAATAAACACTTAAACTCTTGACAATATTATTTCATCATTTCACTGAAACAGATCAGGAACTTGTTCAAATCCCTTACTTTTATCAGAGAAATGACCTTAAAGACACGTTATTTTACCATCTCCCGTCAATTGATCATCTCCTTTAGAGATTTGATAAAATTCCTAATTTCGTCATTTTCCTGCGACATATATGTATATACGAAACGGAGAATTAGACGAGACTAGAATTTACGGAAGTCGGACTGCCTGTAGTTTTAAAATCAAGAAATTTATTTTGCATTTAACAATTCACTCAAATAAATTAGACAAATTGCTTTGAATATCGTTTTGAATTGCTAACATAAGAGAAAGCGCCTCACAAGCCTTACAACTAATAAACACCTATTTAACAATATTAATACATGCACGTTTTCCATGTTTTAAAATGACTGTTCTAGACACAAAACACAAGTGCATACATATCCTTTTTTTATGTATGAGACAAATAAATGTGATCAGCATTTAAAAAACTTTTACTCCTTCCCTCAAGACATATTTCCGACTTGAGTCAGCTTGAGGACACCAAAAAATGCTCAACACTCGGACGAGTAACACGGTCAAATCCGACGCGTTCTTCCGAAACACGGCAATTTTCTTCTCTTTATTTGAAAGCACAAAGTGTGAATCACGTTACTTAAAAAAGATAAAAGCTTTAAGACTAAGAAAAGATTTAGCTTAAAGGTCATGAATGGCATTTAAATTTGTTTTAAAATAAGTAAAAATCAACACTTGAATGATGAGAAGTTGGAACTTTGGAAAATAAAAAAGCTGCTTATATATCATGTTGCCAACAAGCAAGAAAAAATTGATTTTTTAAGCTATATTAACATAGGAAATGTTTTTATAGATGAGTCACACACTCAAGACAGCAAATGAAATACAGTTCATTGCCAAAAGTAGCCATTGCATAAAACAAGGAATGGAAGCCGTTAATGTTTATGTAGTAAATATTCTGTGGCTATTTCCCCCAAACAGCGTCTCTAAGGGGGAATTTTAACCGCATAAAAATATCATGTTCGTCGTTCGATTGTCTGCATAGTATCAAATTCCTCAGAACTATGTAACGTATGATGGTAAAGTATAAATAAAATTTCGATGCAGATATACAATCGCTTTTGGTTATGGCAAAAACGATCAAGTTTCATATCTAAAATTTATAACTGCTTATTTATGAACAAAACAAAATCAATATCAGGAACTGTAAACATTTGTTTTGATATTGTGCACCTACCGGTTATCGGTTATTACCGATCCATAACAATCCAAACATATTAACTTAATTATTTTGAAAGCAGGTTATTAATTTTCCAATTTCAGTTTAATTCATTTAAAAGAAAAGAAAAATGTATACGAAACAAAAAGAAAAATATATCAACGGAATAAAAAATTAAGATAACTGGAATCAGTTCATTTTACAAACATATTATGAACTAACTTAACAGAGAAATTCTTCAATCCAAGGTATTTATAATAAACACAATGTATAATAATATATAAATCTAAAACACACACACATACAATAAATACTACTGTAATTTTAGAAAATTTCTCATTTTAAATTTCGTAAGTAATTTGATAAATGCAAAATAATAACATTTATTAAAATAACAAATATGCATTCCTCAAAATAATAATAAAAAAAACGTAACCATCACATGAATATCGAATTCCTCTCTTTACCATTTTCACCTTTAGCGAAATAAATTGCGGTTGTATCAACAATGTGAATAAATAAAATTACTAACAGGAAAATGTGATCAAAACGCCGAAAGACAGTCTTAAAAAATTGTTTTCCCAATTCTATATATATACCTCACCAAGGAAAACGAAAGGAATGTTTTTCTTCTAAAAGTAATAGAAATAATCAAAATAACACAGTTTTTAAAAAAGGTATCCACCGGTTACATCCAAAATAAAACGAAATCAAAAACAATCGATGACCGAAACACGAGCACCCTCTCTTCCCAACAACTCCCTCACAGCGAACATTCAAAATCGAAAATCAAAAGTAGTCTAAAAATCGATGTGTCTCACCAAAAACTATAAACGCTACTAATAACAATAATCATAAAAGTGACGTTTTGGGGATCGCGTTGATAACAGCCGTTGAAAATTGTTCGCTGGCGGCGTTTAACCTACTGAGCTACCGTTTCCGGTCCGGGTGTGAGACAGCACGCGCTATCTTCCATGGAATGTTATAATTCAATAAATAAACACGGCATGGTCAAATTTCAGGAGAAAGAATCGAACTTTACCTTTGACTTGTGCATCGAAGTGAAACAGATAGTCCTTTTCTTTCTTCAAAGCGAGAGCCATGAGCACTGTTTTTTGACTTAGGCGGCGAAAACACAGCTATATCCCCTCCTACGCACAGTTATAACTCCATTGCTTTAACGCCAGCCGTTCAACGACTTCAGTTCGACGCTACGTTCGCCATTGCCAGAGAGATTTTGCCTCCCGCTTCCCGTCCTATGCCAGCGCCCTCTGTTGCCAGTTGCTATGGCAACCCATCTCACCTGAGCCGGGAGAAAAGATTATCCAATTTTATATATATATATATAATGAGGAGTTCGGTACAATAAATTCGATTGGAGAGAAGTGAAATAAAAAAGAAGATATATATATATATTGTATAAAAAAGAGGATTTTTCAGAGGATTTCGAGGCGAAATAAAGAAATATTTTTGTGCAACGAAGAAAATTCTAGAGCGCATTTGAATTGTAGAGCTATTTTTGGAATGCTGTGAAAGGAATTATTTTCCAAGAAAGAAAATCTGATTTTTTGAATCAAAAGCAGTAGTAGCTTTGGTTTGCTATTATGGGCGTTCGTTTCACTGAAGTTATATTTTTTTAACTGCTTTGTTTTTGTTCTTTTATGGGAAAACCTAAACACGCTCCCGTTTTTAAAGTTTTTATTTGCTTTCTTCCACAAAAAAATGTGAGCTTTAATGTCTTTAAGTAAAAACATGAAAATAGATTATTCTACGGGAGATTAATAGTTTGTTGGTAATAAAAGAGAAAACTATTTTCAAAACAAAACTTACTATCTCAAAATCTTATTTATCTCAAAATATATAAAGAAAACAGTAACTGTGTCAATCAATAAATGTATTGCAAAATGAGTTCATGTTTTGAGGAAGAGTGTTATTTAAATTGCCTATAATCTTTATCGTCCAATTTTTCCGTAATAATTTTAATTTTTCATTAGATGTATAATAAAATATGTGTTTTAAATTCAAATACGAATTCAGGCGTTTTTAAAATAAACAAAAATTTTAAAAAAAACAATAAAACTTAACTTTCAATGTAAATATGAATTTTTTTCTAAACATAATGCAACAGATCTCTGTAAGAGTGTATTCCTTTTTTGTTTTTAAATGAAGAGCTGAAATAGAGAAATTCGTGAAAAATATTAATTATTAATAATAATAATATATTAATCTACACCAGTGCTTCTCAAACTTTCAATACTCGCGACCCAATATTCAATCATCATTTTCATCGCACCCCCCTTCCATACAATAGCATTGTATTGAATTCAATATTACTGTAATTTTAAACTAAAGCTACAGAGTAGTGTGTGTGTGTAGTGTGGTGTGTGTGTGTGGTGTGTGTGTGTGTGTGGTGTGTGTGTGTGGTGTGTGTGTGTGTGTGTGTGTGTAGTGTGTGTGTAGTGTGTGTGTAGTGTGTGTATAGTGTGTGTAGTGTGTGTATAGTGTGTGTATAGTGTGTGTAGTGTGTGTGTAGTGTGTGTGTGTGTGTGTAATGTGTGTGTGTGTGTGTAATGTGTGTGTGTGTGTACGACTTTAACCACTTATGTGCCCCCAACGTATATAAACGTCTCGCTCAGCCAAAGCCTTAATCTTCTGGTGTAGTATATATACGTCTTTCCGAAGTACGATCTTTTCTGTGCATAAAATTATTCCTAAGGCTTTGGAATACAATAAAAGGACCTTGACAGCCTTTGCAAAGGATTTACTTATTTCAGAGGATTTTGCTTATTTATTCCTTTTCTCTCCCCCCCCCCAAAAAACCCCCCCAGCAAAATACGCGCGTCTACGTGGAAAACTGTGGCATTGAGGACCAAACAGCGTTACTTTTAATCGGCAGTTAAGGAATTAATTATAAACCGTACAAATCATCAAGATAAGTGTCAATACAAGCCTATAGGGGGTTGTTACGACCCGCATGTGCAGAGGGCGCTAGTAGTCCTCCTTGTTTACATTTCGTCAGTATGCTTGTAATGCATCCTCGGAGCGGACGTACCTACCGTCCTCAATAAACAAACCATTTTTAAAGTATACAGTCCACGCCTTTTGCTTGAGCAGTCAAGTTATACATAACTCAAAGTCTGCTCATAATCCGTTCTGGACATTTCTAGAATAACCACACCATTTGTGGTTAAAATCAGAGCTATCGACCTCACCCAGTTTTGTGGTCGGTGTCGAGCCCGAGCCAAAATTCAAAATGGCTCCAAAGGAACTATCAGAACTCACCGTGTTTAACAGAAGGAAAGCACATCTGCTCGGTCAGATCACACGCATTAGAAACTCCTTGGAAAATGTGGATTCACCATTGAATCAAGTTGAAATAAGAACTAAACTCGCATCGCTTTCTGAAGTGAAAGCAAAAATAGACAAACTTCGGACCGAAAGCTACGGGGGTGCTTTCGGATGAAAGAGCTCATGGATTTCGAGACCAGTTTGGACACGATGGAAGTGGACGCAGATAATTTAGAGGTGAATGAGTCTCAATACCTTACTTGAATCTTCTAATGTGAATACCTCTGAATTATCTGAAAAAAATGATTTTGCTAATTACAATGTGAAACTTTACCATCATTAATTTACCGGAATTTTCGGGACAATATATTGATTGGTTGCAATTTAAATCCCAATTTGTATCATTAATTCATGATAACGCTTGTTTATCAGACTCGCAAAAACTATATTATTTGCAATCTGCCCTGAAGGCCATGCAAAACAATTGCAAACTGTAAACGATTCTTACTCATCTTTATTTGAAGCTTTAGAAGGTAGATACAGAAATAAAAGATTAATTGTAAATGGTCATATTGCTGAACTTTTAAATCCTAACAAAATAAAGTTTGAATCTTGCTTTTTCATCTCAGAAGTTTAATAGATTCAATTCAGAGTCATCTTAGAGCCTTAAACAACTAGAATTAGAACCTAACGCTTTGTGTGAATCAATGTTAATTTTGTTATAACTCAACGTCTAGATGATGAATCGCGTAAACAATATGAAATGGAATTACATTCTAATGATTTGCCTAAGTGGAATAATTTTTTTAGACTTTTTAATAAAAGGAGCCAAGCCTTAGAAAACGTACAAAGAAATTCTTCGTTGAAAAACAAGAACGAATATTCTCAAAATTCAGATCATTTGTCGTGAAAAGCAATGGAAAAACCTGTCCGTTATGTCCTTCAGAGACACGCAAATTTTAAGTGTAAAATGTTTCACGAGATGTCTGTTGAAGAAAGAAGCAACAAAGTGAGATCCTTAAACCTATGCTTTAATTGTCTAGGCCATCACCTTATTAAGAACTGTTTGAAACTGAACAGGAAATGTAGGGTTTGTAATGCGAACCACAACTCTCTTCTTTGCAAAACAAGTGTCCCCCGAGCGATAAACAGAAATATCCTCTCTCCACAGAGTTCATCAGGTGTCATTTATGACCCGAGTCCAGCCAATGTAATAAATCCTCAAACCGCGACGTGTCTTTACAATGAGTGTGGAGAAATCTATTTGCTTTCGACCGCGAAGGTCAAGTTCAGAGTGCGACAGGGGGTTGGCTTATAATGAACGCAATCCTCGATTCAGGGAGCCAGAAATGCCTTTGTAGCTTGGAAGCGTCAAATTTCCTCGGGTTGGAAAAATACTCTATGAATTCAACTATTGTAGGCTTGAATGGAGCTTGCATTTCAGTGAGGAAAGGAATTTCCGCTGAAATTTCGAACGGAAGTTCATTTTAAAAGAAAACTTAACTTTTCTCATAGTCCCTAAAATTACTGGTTGCGTTCCTACACAGCCATTGGTTTAACAAAAATAAAATTGCCTCAAAATATAAGATATGCAGATGCGGAATTTAATATTCCCAAACGAATTGATATTCTCCTGGGAGGTGAAATATTTTATGAATTATTAAAAAGTAAACAAATAAAATTACATGACAATTCAATAATATTTGCAGGACTCCGTATTTGGTTACATTGTAACGGGTTCCATTCAAAACGAACCTTTGAACTATTATTTTTTTGCAATTTCATCCAAGATCAGGTTGATAGAAATTTAACAAAATTTTGGGATTTAGAAGCAATAGGAATTAAAGCAGAGTCTAGTTGTGACCCAGACGACCAAGCCATGCAACATTTTAAATCTTCAGTACGTTTCAATAGTGGTCGTTATGAAGTTGGGTTTCCTTGGAAGAGCCATACACAAGAGTTAAATGACAATTTTTCCGTAGCAGAAAAACGTGTAAAATCCTTAACAAGAAGATTCATTCGTGATCAACTCTGTACATACAATATTCGAAATTTTGAAAGAATATGAATCTCAAAGAATAATTGAAAGGGTTCTAGAAACTGAAAAACCAACTGATAGAGCAGTATTCTATTTACACCAAGCGGTCTTTCGCCAAGAAAGCCTAACTACAAAAATGCGCATTGTTTTCGATGCAAGTTCCCATGAAGATGGACAACCATCTCTTAATGACTGTATATGGTCAGGTGAGAATTTAAACCCAAACATATTCCACCTGATAATTTCTTTTCGCTTGAACACGATTGCTATCACCGCAGATATAGAACGTGCATTCTTGCAAATATCATTACGTGACGAGGACAGAGATGCAGTTAGATTTTGTTTCAGACATTAAATCAAAATCAAACAGATCCCTACAAGTTTCAAGTGTATAGATTTAAGCGTGTGATGTTTGGAGTCAACGTAAGCCCCTTCTTGCTCTCCGCAACAATTAAGCATCACATCGAGAATTACCGTGAGCAATATCCAGCAGCAACTGAAATGCTTGACACTTGTCTCTATGTTGATGACGTAATCAGTGGTGCTGATGACATCTCCCAAGCCTTAAAAGTATCAAAGGATGCTGAAACAATCATGAAGAATGCCAGCATGAAATTACGCAAATGGAATTCAAATGATCAAACATTGATGAGAACTTGGGAAAAGGAAGGCCTTGAGACACATCCTCGTCACCCGGACGACTGTTCCAAAATCCCTTCGTCAAAGGTTTTAGGGATACCATGGGATGTTGTCGACTATTTTTTACAATTGATGTTAAAGGACTTCTGCAATTGGACACGTCAAAACCCATCACAAAAGAATTGTGCTTCAATCAGCTGGGAAAATATACGATCCAGTTGGGTTCTTGTCACCCTACACGATTAGGCTCAAATGCCTATTACAAGAACTTTGGCTACGGAAGTTATCCTGGGATGACGAGCTACCGCCAGATATTCATGCAGTATGGTCACAATGGTGGTTAGAACTTCCATTTTTATCAGAGTTAAAGATTCCGCGAAGAAAGATCCTCGATTCCAGTGGAGATTCAAGTGAAGTCCAAATCCATACCTTTTCTGATGCCAGTCAAAAGCATATGGAGCAGCCGCCTTCTTGAGTCAAGCACAAGGACAGAGTCAGCGTTGATCTTGTAACATCCAAGAGCCGTGTTGCACCTCTGAAAAGGTTATCCTGCCTAGATTGGAACTGATGGGCGCTCTGCTTGCTGCACGCTTAGCGAAGGAAGTCAAGAAAATCCTAGATCAGAAGTGTTCAACCAGAGCCTTTTTCTGGACGGACTCTCAGGTCACCTTACATTGGATCAAAGGTCAAGCCATAGATGGAAACCCTTTGTTGCGAACCGGGTTCGCGAAATCCAATCCTCACCGATCTAACTCGTGGTTCCACTGTTCCGGCAAGGACAACCCAGCAGATCTACTTACGAGGGAATCAGCGTAGACGCTCTTACAACCAACTCAAGTGGTGGAATGGATCCTCGTTTCTACGTCAAAATTGACTTCAGACCAAAGGACTAGATGAAGCGATCCCAGAAAGAGTGTATTTAACGGAAATGAGAAAAAGAACTCAAATCAAAAGAGGACATTTCCTTGACATTGACAGTGACTAAAAACAATTCCTTGAAAACATTATTGATATTTCAAACAACTATGTAAAATTAATTCGTGTTGTAAGTTTTCTTTACAGATTCATACACAACTGCAGAACCAGAATTACAAAGATAAAGGGACCCCTTACTTCACAGGAGGTAAGTCATGCTGAGAACTGGCTGATCCACTCATTGCATGAAAGGGAGTTCTATGAAGAAATGCGCAAATTGTTGGCAGGTGAGCCTATTCCTGTGAAAAGCAAATTGACTCCACTTAATGTTTTTCTTGATGAGAGCAACATCATTAGAGTAGGAGGCAGACTTGCCAATTCAAATTTAAATGAGAAGGCTAAATTTCCCATAATTTTACCTAGTAGAAACGTTTTAACTGATATTATATTGAGCCATTATCATAAAAAATATTTGCATGCAGGACCCCACTCGCACTTTTATATCTTGTTCGTCAAAAATTCTGGCCTCAATGGCAGAAATAACTGTCGTAGAATTATTCATGAATGTGTGAATTGCTTTAAGAACAAGTCCATCACTATGAATCAAATTATGGCTAACCTACCGAGAGATCGTGTAACACCGAATTATCCCTTTAATGTCACGGGCGTTGATTTTGCAGGCCCATTCTTCATTAAGTTTAAAAATCAAAGAAAAGGGGCATTAAATAAAATTTATGTAGTAGTCTATGTATGTTTATGTACAAAAGCAATTCATTTAGATTTTGTGACAGATCTCACATCCCAAGCATTCATTGCAAGTTTAAAACGTTTTTGGTAGGAGAGGAAAGTGTGCAAAAATCACCACCGACAACGCTAAAACATTTGTTTGGCGCAAATGCCGAAATTAAAAAATTGTTCAAAATGATTAAATTACCTGATCACACATTAGCAGAAATTTTTGACAAATGAATCGATAGAGTGGAACTTTATCCCACCCAGGTCCCCAAACCATGGAGGGCTATGGGAAGCAGGAGTAAAGGCATTTAAATTCCACTTAAAAAAGAGTCGTGGGGAACGCACATTTAACTCTCGAAGAGTTCATCACAATACTTTGTGAAATTAAGGCTGTGCTAAATTCCCGACCACTCACTCCTTTGACGTCAAATTTCGATGATTTCGAAACACTGACCCCTGGACACTTCTTAGTAGGTAGACCCCTAACATCCATAGTTGAACCGCAAATAACTAATATAAACGAGAATCAGTTGTCGAGATGGGAAAAGAGTAAAAAAATTACCCAACATATATATAGGCTTTGGAAACGCGATTATTTGAATAATTTACAAGAACGTCACAAGTGGAAATTTAACAAAAATAATGTTTCTGTAGGAACCTTAGTTTTAATCAAAGATGAAAATCTTCCTAGTACGAAATGGAGTACCGGAAGAATAACTGAAATTTTCCTGGCACCGATGGTAAAGTGCGAGTTGTGAACCTGCGTATGCCAAACGGAAATATATTAAAAAGGACAATCAGAAATCTTTGTATATTACCTGTATGAATTTTGTTATTAGTAATTATTGTATGTGTATAAATTAACTTCAATCGTATTTAAGTATGATAAAATGTATTGTGTATTTTCATTTAAGTACTGTAAATATTGTGTATTTCATTTAAGTACTGTAAATATTGTGTATTTTGCATTTAATATTGTGCATGCCTTTTTGCTTTGTAAATATTGTGTATTTGTATGTAAGTATCGTCAATTGCATTATGTATTTGTATTGAAATTTCATTTCAATGGCGGGGGACTCTATTACGACCCGCATGTGCAGAGGCGCTAGTAGTCCTCCTTGTTTACATTTCGTCAGTATGCTTGTAATGCATCCTCGGAGCGGACGTACCTACCGTCCTCAATAAACAAACATTTTTAAAGTATACAGTCCACGCCTTTTTGCTTGAGCAGTCAAGTTATACATAACTCAAAGTCTGCTCATAATCCGTTCTAGACATTTCTAGAATAACCACACCATTTGTGGTTAAAATCAGAGCTATCGACCTCACCCAGGGTCACTGGTAATTATCAAACTTGTTCCTAACTTAGTATTGTTAAATTAATAATAAAATACATTGTACAGTACAGATACTTTTATAAGTGTATTATATTAGTGTAAATGTGTGTTTTATATTTTTATTATATTAGAAAGTATTTTGCTTGTTATTTTCAGTAAATTAATAATGTTTTGAATAATCTTTAGTTTTCAACTTTTCAATATGCTCGCCCCCCCTTGTAAGTTATCACGCCCCTCAACGGGGGCAACCCACAGTTTGAGAAACGCTGATATACACTATATTAAAATTCGTAGGTAAACAAACGTATCTATCTTTCTATGATGCCCTATCTTCTCACGAACCACACGACGTAGAAACTCGCCGAAGGTACCAAAATTTTGGGAATGATCCGAGGTATCCGTTTTGACCCTTTATATTCCGATGTTCTAATTAGTTACAAAGATATTAATTAAAAACCTCAAAACGCACAATTAGTACCATTTTTCACCGCCAGAGAAAAATTCGAAACTACTTTTTTTTTCAGACGTTTTTCAAACGCGATGTAATTACTAATTACAAATTCGGAAAGATCATTTACTTTGCCACGATATGTATAATTTATTTTACAAAATAATTATATTTTGTATTTATTACGATTTTTTTAAAAATGCGTTAAAATCGCGATACGTTTTTATGAGTATGATTTCTAAATCGTTCCGCTTGCATTTTCTTTCGCGGTAATGAAAAAAATATTTTACACTAAAAAAGTTCATGCTTTTCTCTTTTAGAATCAGTCATTTAAAAAATTTAATGTCAAAAACTGTTTTTTTTTTTACGATTTTTAAAAAAATTCTCAAAATTTTATTTAAATACTTAATAACTTTTTTGTTTATAAAAATAATCTCACGAAACTTTTTTTCCGCGGGTAGAACGATATTATACGTAATCTGTACAAAGATTGATAAAATATCTTAAAAATTACGGTTTAAAAAAATGTGTTTTTCGTTTTTTTTTTCTTTTCACCTTTTTGCGAGAAATATGCAAGCACTTTTTTAAAGCTTTTTGTTTAAAAATTACCGTTGTTTGCAATCAATATATGAAGTTTGAAAACATTAACTTGAAAATGAAACCCGAAAAAAAAATTTTTAACTTGATTTTAATAAACGCACGCAGTACATCGTTTATTATTTTGGATCAAAATATATTTTAGAGACACTTTTAAGCTAACTATATGTAACGATTGATTGATTCATGAAAATCTGAAACCTATTTTATTATTTTAGATTCTTAGAAACTAACTATTATTAAAAAATGATGAACGTTTTTTGTTTTACTCTTAGCATCCGAATCGTTTTCTTTTTATTGCTTCACATTAATAATTTTTTAATTCTAACGTTAATTTTTTTAATTCTAACGTTAATTTTTAATTCTTTGTTTATTTATAAGTCATACATCGAAATTTGAAGCTATATCTTATCTGTAAGAAAGAGGGGAAGAGAGAGATAGAACAGTAATCGTACACTAAAAAAAACCGTGTTCGGGCTATAGAGAGGGGAAAGAAAGCTGCCTTAAATCAAAAATAAGTGGAATGGAACAAATTTCGAAAAAAGGAGAAGTTTTTTGACATAATATTAGAAATCACTCACATTGCGCGCGTACAAACACACACACAGGAATGCTGGTGTCATGAGGAAAAGAGAAAGCCAGAGTAACGCCGGGCTAAGCGGTGGAGGGGGGGAAGTCATTTTGAAAAAGAGAATTAGAAGTGCTGATTTTTTGTGAAGGAAAGGGAAAATTTATAAAAGTAGAGAAAGCCCGTGCAACGCCAGGCCATACAGCTAGTAAATCTTCTTATAAAAATAAAATAATATAATACTAAAATTAATATATTATTCCTTAAAACATCATTCTATATTGTTTAATTAACTATTATAAAGGAGTATAATAATTGATATTTTTATAATCTCTCGTGATATCAACTTTATAAAATGATAAAAATGTTTTATGATTTTATCAGTTTGTATGAAAGAGGATAATATAATAATAATGAAAAGTTTAATATTGTGTATTTCAGTGGCGTAATAAGGAATATTAGTGCCCCCCTGCAAAGTCAGGTTTTGCCTTAAGTATTTTATAAGTTGGTTAAATACGTACTTGGCTTGGTATCAGTGAGGCTTTGGATCCCCTAGGCCCCCTTTCACGATGTAGATGTTGCGAGGGGTGTATGCTACGCCACTGGTATGTTTTAATTAATGAAAACATTAATTTAATGCAACTTTTAATCATTAAAAAAACTGGTAAAACTCTTTATGTAATCTGTATAACACGAAAACTTCAAGTATACATATTATGTTAATCATAACGTTTGTGCAGTTTTGAGCAATCATTTTATGATTTGATTTAAAAGTAACGATAAATAATCTGTGTATCACTTTTGCTTCTCACTAATTACTGTGAGGAGACACATTGGAATATAGATAGCGATTACAAAAAATTCATCAGGATCAAAAATTCCGTTCTTGTACCATTTGAAACAAAATTGATGTCGTAGTTGTGTTAGTGCTGTTTAATGCGTGTGTCCTAATTATAAATAAATATAGATTAGAAATATAGAAAATCGCTTAGATTTGCTGTCTTGTGTAACAAAAATTCGAAGTCCATCTTCAACTCCTAAGATAGATGTCTAAATAAAATCACACGCTTAGCAGGAAGAAAAATTATGCAGTTAAGTTGTAAAGAATGTTATAAAATAAGTACCTACTGTCACATCAGTGCTCAAAAGTAATGCAGATGTAAACCAAAAACTCTTCCAGCAGTGTCGTAAGGTTTCATTTCCTAAAACGTTTCAAAGTATACATCGCTACGAATCCCAGGGTTGTAGGTTGAATTAAAATGTGCACACGTCTTTTATTTTATTTTATATATATATATATATATATATATATATATATATCATTCAACTTTCTTTTTACATTGTTTAGCTTAAATTGAAATAAACGTCTTCCTGAAATCTTATGACTGTATTAGATGCATTTGAAAATGTATGAAAATCCAGAAAAGGATGAGACACATGCTCACCAAGACTTTTAATTGTGTGGTCTTTATTTCATTATCTTTTTTTTTAAATTTATTCTTGAGTTTTTAAACGTAAAATTTCAAGGTAAATTCTCGATAATGAAAATTTTCATTTAGTCAAATATTTTACGAACACCTTGATCAAAAATATAATTTTTAAAAGAGAAATACTGGGTAACGAAAGTGAAAAATTTTACTTATAAATGTCTTGTTAAATATAAACAGATCAATAAACTCGAAGAGTAATATGTCTCAGTTTAACATGACAAAGAAATGTAAAAACAATTTTTATTTTCATCATACATCAACATTTTTATTGAACGATCTCATTTTTTTTCAAATTCCTTTCATTTTGATTTCGTTTGATTCCGTCACCATCTTCTCAACTTAAAATTAAAGGAAAAATGAAACCGCAAACCCCTTTTCAAAGAGAGATTTATTTTTTATTTCTTAATAAACTGTCTCTTTTTAACAAGAGTGTTTCAACAATACAGAAAATACAATCTATACACGATTTAATATTGCCATGTGATTAATGTAAATTCTGCAAATATCACCTTTTTAATGAGATAATCTTAAATTTTTGAGTTGGTTATTTCTAAAATAGATTATTTTACTGTCAAACTTTTTATAGTTTTGTCTATAAGGGGTTTCTTTTTGAAACGTAAACGGGTCTTACTTTTCACCATGGTGTAGAAATTTGGAGAATGGAATGCCATCTTAGATGAGATCCACTTCACGTGACCATGGTTCAAAATTGCCGTCCACAATGGCTTCCGTGTTGCAACTAAGTGCGACACTAATAAACAATCAAAGTCGATCTTGTTCTCGTTTCAGTTTGTACCGAAAAATCACTCCTGGAAAATGATCTCGTGTTTGCTGCTCCGTTGCACAGTTAATTTTTCTCATAAATTAGCTCACTTTGACAATTAAACTTACTCGATTCCCGTTATTATGATTCACTGCTATGCATGTCGAACTGTACAAATTCTTCGATGTAGGCTTATATGACAAAAAAAAAAAAAAAAAGAAATGGAGGTTTATGGTTTTTGTAGATTGTCAAGGAAATGCTTCCATGTTTTGTTAGAGTCGCTCTCGTAAACTTTTTAGCTGAACTCATCCAGTCCGTCTGCTTCTTCTTGACAGAAAGACGGTGATAATAAACAACTCGTCATGTAATTCTGAATATCAGATGACGAGGTCGACGTCTGAGCTGGCACTCTACTCACCACGTCCAAATCACACCAACTTAAAAGCTTCGAGACACGACAAATTTGACATTCACTATCCTATTCATACAGGAACTCTTTCGTGAAAGTAAAAATCGAACACGGAACTTGACCAAAACATCTACGGTCATGAGCACTCGGCTTCAGCTTCCCTGTCTCATCCTTGTAATCGTTCGCTGAAAAATTGAGATTAAATTTTGGGAGTGTTTATTAACTTTGCATTATAAAATCACATCGCGAAGGACCATGTAATTTTGAGCATCCGTCAGGTGACGAGGACAACATCTAACCCATCCCTCTCCTCTCCAAACTCCTTCATCACGTCAACTAGTGGACACCCGCCGTGCAGAGGAAGCCTATGCATGTAAAAACTGTGGAGATTCAAACGTCGTCCCGTTGGTATGGTGTGGAAATTAGGAGAGGGAGGTGCCAGCACAGGTGTCGTCCTCGTCACTTGACTATGATTCAAAATTACCCAAAAGCCCTATAGTAGCTGAATAGTGCAACATTAATATTCACTCGCTCACTCCAGCCTCAACAGATGCAAAGTGCATCAACCCTTCAACACGACGGATCTTCAGTGGCGCGAGGCTCGAACTCGTGATACGTCAAACGAGTTCATGACCATAACCATTAGGTTACCATTGCCGCATGATTTGGTAGGCCGCGATAACCAAGAGGTTAAGGTAACGGACTCGTGGCAGGCATCTCATGAGTTCGAGCC
This sequence comes from Trichonephila clavipes, assembly GCA_019973935.1. Lineage (NCBI taxonomy): Eukaryota > Metazoa > Arthropoda > Arachnida > Araneae > Nephilidae > Trichonephila > Trichonephila clavipes. Next base: position 223,508 of record BMAU01005394.1, on the reverse strand, counting down.
TTGTACCGCTGAAGAGTAGGCCGATGTACGTTAGATTTGTCGAAGCTCAAACGTCCTCCCATTTGTGTGGTGTGGAAATTAAGAGAGGGAGGTGCCAGCTCAGGTGTTGTCCTCGTCACTTGACCATGGCTCATAATTTAAAAGTGCGTCGCCAATAGCCCTAGAGTAGCTTTACAGTGCGGCGTAACTCTAACCGTTGCCCCCATGATTTGGATCTAATTTTATGGGTTGGTTCAATTGCTTTGACGAGCTGTAGTGTCTTCTGTTTGCTTGGATCCATCAAATATTGCTTCACGATCGACTATTCCAGGTGTAGGAAAGCTGATAGAAGTTCAATCTATCACGTATTCAAGGCTTAAGATGGAAGAGAGAGTTTCCTTCTCAGGTGTCGTCATCTGACCGTTATTTGGAATCGAGAGGCGTGTTGGTTAGTTTGGTGAAGCGGACATTCGTGACGAATAAAATAGAGACGCGAATGCCGTAGCAATAAGAATATTAAATTTCAAAATAAATAGTTTTATGAAAAATGTGCTTTATATAAATATATTTTTAAAAATATATATTTCTTATTGAAATTTATGGAACACTATTATACCAAAATATACGTGCATAAATAAAATACTTTTTAATATTTGCCAATAAAATTAACTTTTTGTGTACCAGCTGTAATTTGTGTGTGTTTTCTTGAACTTATGTATATAATAGAGGAAACTGTCGGGATAATATAGCCTTTGTAACTCCATATCCCACAAAACCAGAACTGAATAAAGCAAACTGTCTCTAAAACCATATTTGACTAATTTGAATCATTAAAAAATACCTATAATTTTTACTACATAAAACTGAATCCAAAGTGAAATTTTTCAAAAAAAATTAATTAATAAGAAAATAAAGAACTGCTGTATTTTTTCAAAAAAGAGCATTGCTTTTTCTTCAGTGACAAGTACCCCCACAAAACTAGATGTGCGTTTAAGAAAGAACAAAAAAGTTATGCTGACAAAGTAATTAATTTATCTCTTAAATTAATCATGCAGCTCTTAAAGAGAGCTCAATGCTTGGTACGGAGAGAGGGTTACCAGGTCAGGTATCATCCTCGTCCCTCGCGAATAGCCCTCGTGTTACTTCAGAGTGCGGTATAAATTAGAGCCAATTTGACGTGTGTTTGGATTTGTATTCTTCATACAGCCTGTTACACAGAATTTACTTAAGCAAATGTTTTAGTTATTAATCCCCTCGACTTTCCTTAATCCAAGTTAGGAATTATAAATCGCATTACTTAGGGAACACCAACATTGTCTTCTAATTTAGAAGAATTCTCTACTTTGTGTTATTTACTAATACTTTTAAAAATGAATCTGATGCAGTAAACTCTCTTGAATGTGTATTTATAGAATTCTCTATCAATCGAATGGATTGAATCATATAACAAACATGTTAAAATTGTAATATTCGCAAACAACGCAATTCCTTACATTATGATGGTGATTCAATGGAAACTTAGCAAAAAGTTGGCGTTAGAGTCAAGTTGATATCAATTTTAGTAAACATTTTTGCGACGGTGGCCATGTTGGCGACCCTATCGATGCTTCTAGAAATTACTGAAGAAATCTATTAATATCGATCTGTGAAGTAAGTGGATCTTTTCTGAAAAGATCTCGGGGCTGCGGTAGCCCAGTGGTTAAGGTATCGGATCATGGCAGGCATGTCATGAGTTCGAGCCCAATACCACTAAAGACACACCGGGTAGGGGACATTTGCAAGTTAAATCTGTCAATAGCTCAAACGTTCTCCCGTTGGTGTGGTGTGGTAGTTAGGAGAAGGGGTGCCAGCTCAGGTTCGTACTCGTCACTTGACCATGGTTCAAAATGACGAGGTCCGTCGCTAAAACCCCTCGTGTAGCTGAACAGTGTGACGTCAATATCCGCTCACTCACTCTCAAAAAGATATCAGAGGCCCATTCGGGAGTCGCTTGCTGAAGTTGAGTTAGTATGGCTTTGACCATTGAAGAGTCGACCAGTGATTAGTATTGTCTTGATCTGTTGACGAGTTGCTTCGATCGAGTGATTGCTTGCAATAACATTACGTATTTGTATTCTCAGACACTTATAGCTGTATTTGAGGGCTGTAGAAGGTATGAAGACCTTTTGAGATTTATTTTGAAAATTTTACTGTTGTATTAAGGTTTGTTTTTCGACAGTAAACTCTCATCGCTCCTGAAGAACTGTTTTGCTCCTTGATACCTATAGCATAAAATCCTCGAACTCCGAACTACGTAGCAATCTTATTAAAATAAAAAAAATATTACTGACCCTTACGAACACATTTTAAATTTTTGAGCATTTATTTGTTACATTACTATTCATTTTTCAATTACTATTCATATTTGAAATTTTTTGAAAACAAGTAATATAAAAAAAATTTAAGTCAATTCCTACTTATATCAACAAAAAAAAATTTTATTTTAGCTACTTTTTATTAAATAATTACAGTTAATACAAATATGTATATACTATGACAGAATCATAACATTAAGTGGTAATTAATTTTTATTAATTTTTATTAATTATCCTTAAAGTATCGTATTGTCATTCAAAACAATTGTGTCTATAAAATTTCAGCTCAACTGAATGCTTTAAAACTTAAGAAAAAAAAATCTTTTTAAAGTTTTGACCCAAGTCGCTAAAAATGAAACCAACGTGGCTCTATTTGTAATTCTTTAAATAATTAGTTTCAGTCAATTAATTTTAATTAATTATAATTAAACTATCGTATTTTTACCCAAAATAATAGTGCATAGAAAATTACATCTCAAACGAGCGCTTTAAAATGTGAGAAAAAAAAAACCTTTTCATGTTTTGACACAAATAGTTGTTAAGTCACCAAAAATGATGCCAACGTGGCTGTATTTGTAATTCTTAAAATAATTAGTTTTAATCAATGAATTTTTATTAATTATACTTATATTACTGTATTGACATCCAAAATAATCATGTATATAAAATTTCAGCTCAGTTGAGCGCTTTAAAATGTATTTTATTAACGATTGAAAATTCCACCAAAATACATAAATAAATAAATATAGAGGGAGAGAGCTAATAGTAGGAATTGAAAAAATGGGACATTTTATTTTAGTTTCTGTTTGCAATCGCTTAAAAAAACGCTTGTTATATTTATACAAGTTGTTGCAAATCTTTTTTAGTAATGCAGGGATTTCGAAAAAAAAAATTATCAAAACAATTTTAACATTGCACAAAACTTACTCAAAGAATTTCATTTATTTATTTTCATAACTTTTTCAGCAATTCCTAAACCCGTTTCAAATTTTAAAAAAAAATGCATTTTGCGTATAAAACGCGTTTTAAATTCAAAAACTGCTAGCTGGAAAATGCATCCCGTCTTGTTAAAGCAATATAGTAATTTTTGTACTAGTAAACAGGAAATAAAAAAACTAGGTATTTTTATAAACTTAACATAAATTCGTCTACAAAATTAAACCATAAAATATGTTTGTCAATTTTTGACGAAATCCGCAATGTTAGGGTAATCGTATACCTTAAATAAATAAAATCACAATGACCCGCAAAATTTTTTATATCATTTTTAAAACAAATCTCCTTTATTTTTTTCGAAGAAGAGTGTTAATAAGAATTTATAGCGGCTCGTTAAAATGGATTTACTGTTTTACAAACTTTGCAAAAGCATATGTTTTCGTAGAACTCTTTTTCAGAGAGGGCGTGGAACTATGTGGCTTATCTTCAGCACTCTATTTTTAATTCGTCGGGACACAGATACGAAGAACTTGCAACAGTTGTCGAAACACTGTGAATTCCGCATTTTAAAGAGTTCTCGAAATGTAAATCAAGTAGAGGCTCGAAGTAAAGAAAAAGCTGTTGAAAAATTGTCGCAATTCGGAACTGAGGCTATAAAACAGCGTGTTACTAAAGTGGAACATGATGATTTTCCGCTCAAAAAAGAATTGGAGTTGGGAGATTTTGATTTTTGAAAATAGCATGTAAACTGAGTACATGAGATACAAAGAAACTAATGCCAGCAACTTTTTATTTTAAATTTTTCACTGTCCTGAATCGAGACTCTCAAAATTTCTTCAATGCATTATATAGTTTCGACTTATTGCGGCTGTAGAGATTATTTAAATAAGTATCAGCGGGGAATATTAGTGAATTCTTTTCAGCAGAAGTTCTCGACCACTGTGTGTTTGCAGCTGGAGTAAGCATGTCAAAATTCATGGGGGGCATTCAGCGAATATTGTTGTGGTCTACTCAATTTAACACAATGTAGTAAAAGTATTAATAAAATTTCATGGTTGAATTCATGCACTCCCTCTCCGAACTACACACCACGTTCACCGGTGAACTTTGAGCCTCGACTTGCATCAACCCTTCTATACTGTGGGAAAGTCACGAGTCCGTTGAAGTGACAAAATTTGTTCCAGAACCTTATTAAAAATGCCAACATTTTTTTCCGTATAAATTAATGCAACAGATGGTAATGCATTCAATGCCGAAAAAAATATTCCCAAAATTTTATTACAATATTTATTTAAAGAGAATTATGCATGGGAGCGGTGGTCTTCAGACTGTGTTCCATGGGGTTCCTTGCAGCATCATACCCAAGGATTTCACGAATCAGAATAAAAATTCGAAAAGAAAACTATTTATTTGCATGCAAAATATAGATTCATGTTCTCTGTGGAGCTTGTATGAGACAAGCATCTAAAACCATGTTTCCAGACACAGTCCCACCGAGGGAGGGATTTGAAACCTTAGTTTGTCATCGGACAGCCTCTTTTTGATAGTTTTTCTCTCTCTCTCTCTCATGCAACTATTATTATAATATAAACAAAACTAAACTAAACTCGGTGGAGTAACAGCTCATGGTGGGCCAAGGCCTGTGTACGCATCTCAGTTTTCGTGACCCTGGGTGCTGAAGTGCATGGTCAGGTCATCAGTCTGACACGAAAACCCCCAATGTTTAGTTCCCAAGCAAGCTTGGTTCTTATTTATCGACCCACTGAAGGGATGAAAGGCTAAGTCGACCTTGCTTAACCCAAGGTTTGAACCCTAGACCTGTGGCGGGGAAGCACGATACGCTACCGCATTATAATATAATAAAAGAATATTTAATAAAACTTTTTTCTTTATATGTACAACCTAGATTGTGTAAATATTCTGTTTATGATTCTGGAGTCCATAAAAAAAATTTATTCTCGTTAGTGCAATGATTTGAAAAACTAAATGTATTGGAATAATGTAATAAAAAAACCTTTTACAAAATTAACACAAAAAAACTGCCTGTAAGAGAACATTTAAAAAAAAACACTTAACATCTGTGAAATATTTCCCAGAAGAGAAAACCAAGAGCCTTTGATAAAATTTATTGTGAAGCCATATCATACTTTAACCTTTGCACAGTGCAATGCATTTAATGAATTACATGTGGATTTTCTATAACCCAGTTGAAAACATTTACTTGGCTAATTAAGTGAAAGTGGGCCTCGTTTGTGGACAGAACGTTCCATAGTCAAGTGGCTTTGACTTCTATTCGTGTCAGGAACTGCAACAATTTAGTATCGGTATTATCTGGGTTCCAACATAGTCGTCAGACAGCTCGTGAAAACTGTAGATTTTATGAGGGTAATAACGTAGAATTCATCTCATCACTTTCCTAACAGTTGAATAGGAAATATTAATAGCACGAGAAGCAGGTGATAGTCTCACAATACCATGTGGCGATTAACTAGTTGTTTGCATGACCACCAAAGTTACATTTTCAACGCGTGTAAGGTCTGCACCTTATGTCGTCCGTTACCTTCTAAAATACCAGCTATACCTACTCTTTTAAACCTTTTTATTGTATCACGTGGAGCTGTGTGCATCATTAGTCCATAGCGCATCTTCTTCGGTCGACGAAATAACTTAACGCAGTATGGGCATTCCTTTCATTCTGGTAAAAAAGTTTCACTAATTGAGCTTCATCTTTTAGCGTCAGCATGGTGTAATAGCAAACTGAATACAATCGTCTGTGTATTGCTTGTCTTGCATTTTTACCAGGCTTATCGTTTGCAAATGTTGAAAAGATTCTTTGTTTATGCAAATAAGGTTTAATTAACTTTTAAGTACTATCTATTAGTGAAGTCATATAATGTACTCATTACCATAAAAATGTGTTCATCAAGATAGAGTTAAAAAAAAAAAAAAGAACGGTAACATAACTGGATATAGGATATCATCAATGCACCGTTTGATATGAGTGTGTCAGAAATGACTAACAAAGATGTCCACCCGTCAAAGGAAATGGCACCCCAGACCCCAATACCCTGTTGTGAGCCTGTGTGGCATGCCAGGATAGGATCCCTTACGCTTCCTTGGACGCCTACTAATACGTCGTCAGGATACAAATGGAAGTGGGACTCGTCACGAAAGACTATTCGTCTCCAGTCAAGGCACCCGCCGATTGAGCCCGGCTCCACTGCAATCGGACTTGAAGGCTTATAAGTGGGAGAGGTAAGTGGCGTAACGGTCCGCGCGAACACAAATTTCGCTCTCTGTGTCAAATATAGAGGGTCATGTTGGATACATGTGTGTGCACCACACGGTGGAGAGTTCATAACGAGAAATCCAGTGCTGTGATAGCTGCTCTGTCTTTCCACTCTGTTGTGGCCTGTGGTCGACCGCTGACGTTCTGACGCTGATATCTGCCGTTGTTGACACACTCTTGCCAACATCGTCTAATCACTGCAACTCTTAACCTAGATGTCAAGCTATTGTTCAATTCATCCAACCAGCCTCTTTCAATCCGATCGAACACCAACGTCCTCCCGTTGGTGTGGTGTGGTTGTTAGGATAGGGGGATGCCAGCTCATGTATCGTCTTCGTCACTTGACCATGGTTTAAAATGACGAGAACCGTCACCAAAAGCCCTCGTGTAGCTGAACACAGTGCTACGTTAAGATTCACTCACTCACCCGATCGAACGACTTCTTTCAAACTTTGACATCTGCTCGCAATGTGCACACGAATCTTTCGATGAAGCATTGTTATAGCCGACGTAAGATATCGCAGTTGAAATGCAACAAAAATTCTGACCTTTAGATAAATCCATTCTTTTTTTATATACACCTACTGAATGCGCTGGAGCTCCCACTATTCATTCATTGGACAATAAATTTTAATCATTTCTATGCTCTGTATCCAAATGTCTTTGCATACGAAATTTTATTACAATCAGACAACTCCTTCCTAGAGAGTACGTCGATTTTTTTTTTGTTATATAGTGTAAGTCTTCAATTAGAATTCATGACGTTCACTTTGCATCAATTTTGGCAATAAACACCGTGGACTTGATGTCTCTTGAAGCCGGAAAAATGCCAAGGAGGAAAAAATTTCTTTTATTCTTACATTTTTTTCATTTGTTCTTTTAAGTTCTGTACTGTTCGAGATGAAACATTCAATTATGTAGCACCCGATCCAGCACTCATAACTACATCGGCACGACTCGAAATGGACTTACTAATATTTGAATTGATCCTAGAGACAATTCACACACTATACTTTTTGTAAGGCAGTCCATTACTATATGTAGGAGTGTGAGTTGATGGAGATCTATTTTGAACAGTATGTTGAAAAAATTCCCAAATATAATCAATGATGTGTAAGGTCAAGCCTGGGGATTTAGGCATTAGTAGTATCACATTGTTTTTTTTAAAATTATTCAAACCCATCTGAGTGCCAATGTTCTACATATAGGCATAAGCAATTGGAAAGAATGCTTAGGTCAGAGGCATATGTAGACTTATCAGGGGTCTCGAATCATGCCAAATTTACGCATTCAATACCATGACATAGGCTTTACCAACTTGAGCAGCGCCTGTTGACATACAGAGAGAGCCCATAGGATTTCATCCATATCCATACACATCTGTCAGTCTGGTACAACTAAAACAGCGACTGGTCAAATCAGTCGAATGGCTGTGCTGGATCGCCCAGATGAGGCACACAACTTGGCGTCTTACAGTCCTCGAAGGTACATAAATGGGACTTCGATTCTAAAAGAGGGAACTCTAGGACATATTGCTGATACCCTAACAGTGAGATGTGTTGCAATTTAAGACATTGTTGTACATCTGCTGGTGAAATGATTCTCGTCAGCCGCGATGGTCTAATTCATTCAATATTGTACCACCCGCAGTGCTGTTGGAGGGTTGATGCCTTCTCGAATGTTTAATATTCTAGATATACTCTCGCAATGGCAAAGCGTAAAATTCCATATTTAATACATTCAAAGGAATACTATCACTGTGCACGAATTATTTCTCAATCAAAATCATTTAAATTGAGATCACCTACAATTGTAATTGCTGAAATAATTTACATCAACTGCTCCAGTTGTTTGTGGTCTTAAACAGGTGCTTCTGATTATATCAAGTTTCGTTGGTTGATTTTATTTCTACATAACTGGTGTATCATATGATAGAAACTGTGTCAATTTTTCTAGCTTTTCAATTTACACATATACAGTGAAAATCGTTCAACACGAAACTGAAGGGACTGAAATATTTTTTCGTTTTCAAAGGTTTTGCAAAAAAAAAAAAAAAAAAATCAATAAATAAATAAGTTTATTAGAGTACATTTTTTTGCATTTTTTAAAGTTAATTTTTTTAAATTTGTGAGTGACTTCCCCCTGAAGTCGTTCCCTCACCGTCCTGCCTACCTAAGAGCGTGGGAGGAAAAAAAGCAGGACCAGAAACTTCCATTATAACTGTGGGACACAACAAGGGGTCCAAGACTTTTGTCTTTCTTATGGTTTATTTAACATTAAACAAAAATTAATTAAAAAGGTAGATAAGTTTGACAATGATATGCAGAAGGTAACGCCTGCTCGCGCACCTCTCGCGTTCTCTCTCTGTTTTTCTCTTAAAAGTTTTTGTTCTGCTTTTATTAGTTCAAAAGTTTTTGTTTCAGTTTCAATTCACTGCGCCTGCGCGCGAAGACTGCTTGGTTTTGGCTGCATGCCACAACGGCTATCCTAACTGTACGCTGTCCGCAGCGGTACGTCTTCCTTTTTTCCTTTCCATGGATACCAGAGGAGAATCTGAAACATACAAAAAAAAGACGGAACAGACAAGGACTATACGACAAATACACAAAGGTTTAAAATATCATAATTCTGCTGAACTGAACAGTTTCTCCATCACGTGAAGGCACCTCTTCGACATCCGGAAGGTTCCACAGGAAAACATTGTGTTTCACAGGCATAAGAACGTCTTTTTTAACAAGTTGATCTTTGGTTGAACGCATCGATATTTTCCTCTCTAGAGTTCTGGACATCTGTTCAAAACGATTTCTCTTTTTCCTTCGTTTCCACTGCCAGGGCTGGAAGATTTTCCGGAGCAACACAAATCGTTGATGTTTACTCTTCATAGGTGAAGGGGTAGGAGATCGGGAGATAAATTCCACGGAACTCGTTTTCATGGCACCATTGACTTTCTTACACAATACTATAGGTGAACAATAATCAAAAACACTCTCTTTTATAATACCTTGTCGTAACCAATCATCAATTTGATTGTTTACCTGTAATTTCTCAGAACAAGATAAACGTCTGGCTCTCTGACACACAGGAATATCATTTTTCAATTTAATATTAATTTTTAACTTAGTACTCTTAATTTTATTACATTTATAATCCTTAATTAGAGAACTCAAATCATTTCTAGTATTAAAGTTTTTAACATGTGGCAAATCATAACTAGAGTTTTTTCTCACACTTGAAACAGAAACGTTTGAATTAAAATGAACACCCAAAGAGGATCCACTTTCACTTAATAAAACATCGCTCTTTGCGTGGCCTAGTTTCTCTATTTCAGCATATACACTGGGATGTATAATAAATACTTCGGTCAAGGTCGGTGATATTGCCGTTCGAACACTTAAGCTGGGAGAGTGTTGATCAAGAGAAATATTTATGGGTTTAACTTCTACCATACGCTGTTCGCCAAAACATGAACTTAATGTTATGATTTCTTCGGAAGGCTGGTTCACTCTAATTAGTGAGGAATTTAAAACTGGGATCTGGCAACCTGAATCGATCAAGGCTGTTACGGGCTGATTTTCCACAAAAATGTTTACGTATTGAAGATTTGCAAGTTCATCGCTATTTTCTTTTTCGCTCTCGACTTTCAAAGTATTCACGTTTATTCTATTATGGATGTGGTCGTTAGATTCTTTAGGTTTAAAACGCTTCTCACAGTCTCTTGCGCAATGAGATGAATCACCGCATATAAAGCAATTTTTATTTTCTCTTTCAAGATATTGGGGATAGTTCTCTTTAATCTTCGGTTTAAAGTTTCGTGGTCTATTTTTAAAGGGGTCTTGGGTATATCCATAAGTAATAGGAATTTCTTTATGTGATCCGTTTTTAGATGAAATATAAATATCACACTCTTTAGCTAAATCAATAGGCCTAAACCAATGTTCTGCTTCTCGAATGCCAATATGAGTTGCAGTTTCCTTATTTAAAGTTTCAAATAATTTATCAGAAATTATAAGATCACATAGAGATTCAAAGGAATTAACTTTTCTTAACGAACAATAATATTGCAAGTTTGCCGTCAATCTTGCAGCAAATTGGATGTATGTCTCGCCTGATGATTTTACAGCATTTTTAAATGAGTTTAAACACTCGCGAGGGGTTAATTGGAATTCTCTGAGTACTATAGATTTCAGTTTTTCATAGTCATTTAATTCCTCTTCTTTAATATACAATAAGACATTATGAGCTCTTTCGCCCAGAAGATTTATTAAAATTTCAGGTTTATATTCGTCATTTATTTTCTTGGTTAAAAATGCGCGTTCTAATGATTGGAAGAACAGATTAAAATTTTCAGATCTGGTGGGAACAGGAAGAGATAAAGTTCTAATACTTGTTATCATATTTTCTATGTTAGTTTCGAACTGTTTATCTTCGACTTTAGCTGCAGCATTTAAACTTAATGCTTTATTTTTAGCCCTTTGAAGTTCGACTTCTTTTTCTAACTGTGCTAACTGTAGTTTTGCGAGCTCAATTTTCTGTTTTTCTAAAGTTACCTCTCTTTCGTTTCGCGATACTCTCTCATCTATACAGTTTTGAATTAAAGTTTTAACGAAATCTGGATCACTTTCAAATGTACTACTGTTCTCAATTTTAGTCTTTAGTTTAACTATAGTGTCCGTACTCTCCACAGTACCGTCTAGATCCTCAACAACTCTTATGAGATCCTCTTTAAGAGCGTTTTTATACATTTTAGAAAAATATGGAAAGATCCTACCTTTTTTTTTTCTGGCTCCCCCTTGTTGCTCGCACGTACGATGTATCCAATAATTGAAAAACTTCGATTTCACAGATCTCACCTCTTCGCAGGTAATATAGTTGAAATTGTTCGATTGACACCTCTTCGCAGGTGTTTGTGAAATTGTAGTTCCGGCCTCTATACAGGCGGAATTTTCGACGATGGGTTCCAACCTCTACACAGGCGGAATTTTCATGCTGAGTTCAAACCTCTACACAGGTTGAACGAAGTTTTCGAAAAATGGCGGCGCGTCTCCTCCACGGACGGCTTTTGTTCACGTTCCAAACTTTGATCAAAATCGAAATTTCTTTTTCAATCCCGGCCTCTACACAGGCGGGAGTATTCATGCTGAGTTCAAAAACACAGGTTGAACGAAGTTTCCAAAAAAGCGTCTCCTTCACGGACGTTTTGTTCATTGTCCAGACTTTGGTTCAAAATCGAAATTTTATCGATCGCGGCCGAGCCCCCATAATTTGTGGGAGACAACAAGGGGTCCAAGACTTTTGTCTTTCTTATGGTTTATTTAACATTAAACAAAAATTAATTAAAAAGGTAGATAAGTTTGACAATGATATGCAGAAGGTAACGCCTGCTCGCGCACCTCTCGCGTTCTCTCTCTGTTTTTCTCTTAAAAGTTTTTGTTCTTCTTTTACTAGTTCAAAAGTTTTCGTTTCAGTTTCAATTCACTGCGCCTGCACGCGAAGACTGCTTGGTTTTGGCTGCATGCCACATAACTATTATTTATTTTACTCAAGCACACTAATTAACAACGGATTAAACCACAAGTGAATGCTCTAGGAGATGATGGGGAGAAAGCAATAAACCCTAAGAATGAACAAGCGCAAGTAACCGATTTCATTTAACCTAATTTATCTAATTATCCCAATCCACTCACTTAATACAGTGGCAAACAGCGCTCTCAACTTAAGCTTCGAAATTCAACTGTATTCTATCTCACCTTCGTAGCGATTGTCAGTTTCTCAGCTCCTTTCTTTCAATTACAAAACGCTTGCTTTATATATTTGAACTAATCTACATACCTGGGTTTCTTCCTGAGAGGGATGGCTATGAATTAAACGCGAATGCTAGCCCAAAGATTCCCCAACAGGATTAGTCAGAAGATTCCGTAAAGATCCGTCACAAATTATTGTTGACAATGTGGAGTTAACAGTACCAAAATTTTCACAGATTTCCGTTTTCATCTTCTATTTTTGAACATCAGTTCTTATATCAATATCTTCATTTTAAGCGAAATAGCAATGTGCTTTCCCCCTGAGCTCTTTGCCATTGTGCTCGTAAAAATGCTTCTAAAATAAAACTTTAAAAAAAATCACGAACCAAACTCGCTGATTTTTACTCATACTGCAATGTACTCGTCATTGAATGAGAAATGAAATGTTTTTGTGAGACGTTTGTAGGGGTGGAGAGTGAAAGTACCCTGGATAAGCAAAACTGGATCGTTCACATGTTACTCTATGGTATTTCAAAGTCAAGTTAACCTCCTTTCTACGAAACATGTGAAACCATCTCTCTTTCATTTCATACCCCTCTTAAATCTCGCCTGTGCGGCTGATGTTTTCAGTATTTTGTTCGTTCCCTAAGGGAAAATATTTTCGTGTTAAGAAAAAAAATGTATGAAGGTACATAAGTAGTTTGTCGGGTTCGTGTGTTGTAGTGTTTCCTGTTTCCCGATATTTCGTCTTAAGTGTTTTCGCGTTAAACGTTTTTCAATGTATATGATTCAAATTTCATAAATGAACGTTGCATTCTAAGCTTACTTTTAACGATTCATTTGATATTTAGAATTCATACTGATATAATGAAATTTCATGAAGAAAAATCAAACTCTAGCAGTAATTGTACTATACCTACAACAAGGAAATGAACAAAAAATTACAAAAATGAAAGTGATAAATACAGGTTCATTAAATTTTTTCGTAAATTTAAGCGTAATATTTTCGTTAAAATTAATTAAAATTTATTATAAGTACACATTTTTCCTTCCTTCTAGTGATTTCGATCTGTTTTAATAAAGGGAAAGTTATTTTAAGAAGTAAATAGAAAATAGATGAAGTATAGGGCTAAAGAAAACATTAAATTGTTGCCAGAATGTTAATTTTTTCATTTCCACTAAACAAATGTGTATTTATTTATAATCAAATAAATCATTCCTAGTATGAAATGACTTTTATTTATTCTTTTGAATACATCTTATTTGTTTTTTGTGTGCATTCCTTTCAGATTTCTTCCTACTAGCTTAATCACATAATTAACTCGTTGCTTAGGAATTAAAGCCTTAAAAAGCGATTAATTTTTAATTGTTTAGAATTTTGTCATTTCTTCGAAAAACAATCCAGCATAGAATTTACAACATGTAATTACTTGAAGTAATCTTCAAATTAATTTTTAATTACAGAATTATTTGTAGTGAGATAATTCGAATTAAATGCGGCACAAAAAACGAGTTTGATTTAAATTATTGAATAAAAAAGCATTAAAAAATTTCATATTTAATATCACACAGAAAACCAGTTGGATTGTTTATTTAGTAAGTTTATTATATTAATTTCATGTGTTTATGTCACATAACTATAGAAACAATCGAGTTTAAATGAAATAATAACCATTTGCTAATGATATATAAACAGAATTTTTTTTTAATAATATTACAGTGTTTCCTTTCTGATGGGGAGAAACACACCAACGTTTTGGTACGAAGCATTTGCTAACAGTAAGACTAAAAATACCATTTATGATATTGTAAATCCAGTTTTAACATGTTACTTGTTTTTAGCTATGAAATTCTGAACTTAGTGTAAGGAATTCTAGACCCGTTCTGAAACTCTAGGTGGCAACGCGGACTGATCCGAGGTACTGCACCTGCGCCACGCCAGGGGAATTCAGTGATTACCTCTCGACAAGAGAGAGGTCGTTTTTTTCTCCGCCAGCGAGCGTAGTGTGGAAATTTGGAGTCTCAGTGAGATTTACTCTCTCTCTCTCTCTCTCTTTCTATATATATATATATATATATATATATATATATATATATATATATATATATATATATATATATATATATATATATATATATATATATATATATATATATATATATATATATATATATATATATATATATATATATATATATATAAAAGAGAGGTTGTTTTTGCTCCGCGTAGTGGGGATTTGTTAGCTCTACCAGTGAGTTTTGAGTGAAAGTCCGTTGGATGCCTTACGGGCCAATATTTAGCTATATTTTTCTACAAGTGTCATCAAACTCGGAAGCTGTTGGCTTACTTGAAGTACGTACAAATTGTAGATAATTTTAAAGGGTGATCGTGATACAATAAACCATTGAAAAAATAATTCAAGAGTCATCATTGACAACGCTAGGACATTACATTAGCAAAAAAAAATTTTTTTTTTTACTCATTTATATTTACTCCTCTTTTTGTGTAAAATATTCTGATATGTATTGATTCAAAATTTCCACCTACGTGAATAAAGTAACTGTTTCTCGATATAAGACAGGATCCGTTAACATTCATCTTTTTACCACATAATAGATGCAACCTCTTTGTACGCAATGGGCATGCTGGTCTGACTTTCAGCAGAGGCGTAACGGAGAAAATTAGGAAAGTCAATATTGTTAAGCAAGTCCCGGCAAAGTCAGTTTTTGTGTGACTTTAATATCTTAGAAATTGATTAAATACGTACATGGAGTCAGTCAGACTTTGGACCCCCTAGAATCCTGGGCCCCTCACGGTGCCATTACGCCACTGACTTTCAGTAAGCAGAGTAATTCTTACATAACTACATGATTTAGTATTTTATTGGACGTAAAAATGGTAGTTCTATATGTTTCTGCTTCTCAGGCCAGTTGTAACCTATGCTTTCCCTTTTAGTGTTGTGCTGCCTAAACTCATTTTTAATCTTCTTGGAAAGCTAAAAATATAATTATAACGCTAAATTTAAATTTGTAACGGACTAGAAATGATGATCTCTGAAGCGCAATAAACTTTCCTATCTTAAAATAAAAGGATGCAAAAAATTGTTCATGGTATATTCGATACCATTGAAAGTATCTCAAAAGTTCTGCTATACAAAATATAGACAAATAAGCTCTCGTAACACAGATTTTTATACATCATGAAATATTTTACACAAAAAACTATTTATTTATTTTTCATTTATTCTTCTTCCTTAAAGTCACTTAAACAGAAATATTTTATTAAACACATCAATAACATGCAAAAGCTTCCTCTGATGAGAAGGAACAACCAAACACAAAAAAGCGATCGACATTCTTTTCTTGTAAGGAATCATCATGTTACACTTCTGTTAAATCCCCAAGGTTCAATTGTTTCTGTTTTGAAGTTTTTATATCATTGTAGCAATTATCTCCTCATCATAGAAGCTGAAATTTAATTCGGCATGGTTCTATTGAAATTATGTGGGGAAAAATTCAGCCTAAAAATATTAAAAGTTAATGAAATAAATAAAGGTCAGAACTTTATAGTGTAAATTTGAAACATAAGCAGTTAAAAGACACAACTGATGATCGTTGACGAACTTGATTGGAGCGCCTAGGCCTGTCGGCCCCTAATCTCCTATCAGGTAATTAGAGATGCCTTTAATGAATTCTACCAATGTCCAGTTTTAGGAAATGATCATTTTATAGTAGTATAAGTTCTGTAGTTTATGAAAATAAAAATTACTTGGATGTGAGGTTTCAAAAAATATTAAAAATTTAACTTTAAAAACTTAGAAAAAACAGTGAACTTAGAAATCAGTGAGAAATGATAATAAAGTAGGCGAAGTTATCCTAGCCAATCCGAGTGCAGCAAAAACTGTCAATCAGAGAGCGCGGGAAAAAAGATCTTGGCAATCTGTTTTAGACTAGCTTTAAAGAGGGAGCGATCTGATTGGCCGAGCAAAAAGTTCGGCTAATGAAGTATAAGTATTTAGGTGAGGGGGGGGTAGCCAATCAGAGCGTGCCTGTAGTTCAACAAAGTTGGACCGTAGGCCGGGAAAAAAGATTTAATAAATTAAATAAAAAATAACTAATGTTAAAAATAATTAAAGAGTTAATCAAAGTCAGGATTGACCAAGATATCTCTTGGTCGCTTTACAGAAAAGTGGGAGAAATATGGGGTAATACTATTTATAGATGCGTTGTCAGAGTCATCAATGTTCTTAAAGAAGTTGATAGCTAATTTTCTGATAGCAACTGACACAACTGCTCGCTGGGTTGAAGTTACTAGCGTTAGTATTCTGATTGGTCGAACGGTCGCTCATTCCTTATCCCTATACTTTAAGATTACACAGTACCCTACAAATTGCAATAATACAGATTTTTTTTTTTTTTTTTTGCATTTTCTTGTGGCCCATATCATTGGGAAGCTTTCCACCACAAATTTCAGATCTGCTAATAAATCAGTTTTCGAGATATTTGAAGTTTTCTGAAACTTAGGTTTTGGTTTCGCTTTCATTTTAAAGCATTTTTCAACTCTTAAATTGAACTAATTAAAAATATTTTTTAGCACAATCAACTCTTTCAGTGTGAAATGGTTATTAATTCCAATTTTCATAACTAAAATCCTTTCTGCTTGATTATGCTTTGAGTTTTTTGAGTTCTAAGAACTACTTAATTAAAATTGATTTCAAGGTAAATTTTTGTTTATAAAAAAATGGTTTATATGACATAGAAGCTTTTTGTCCCTGTTGAGAAAATGCCGCGGCCAAAACTTTCTTAGCTTGCTACGAGAAACAATATTTGGAAGAGTTGGAATGCTACTGTGAAAATGAGATATCTAAAAACCAGTCCCCTTCACTGAAATTGCAATAAGACTCCAAAATACAAGTATTCTGACAAGTATTGTAGATAAAACTGATTATTTACATGATGTGTCAAACTACGTTATAGTAAACATATAGCAGTACTATATTATGGTATTTGAGTTCTTGTTCTTGGTCGACTTATAAAACTTGCTAAAGATAAAACTAAGCAAATTAAATTTTATGTACAAATCAGGGGATTTTTAGCTTAAGTTAGTATCATAATTATATTTTACATAAACAATTTGTGTTTCAAAAATTTTGTGAAATATTTTGATATGATTAGGTTGTGAAAAATGTGTCGTCGTAACAAACATTATTATCAATATTATGTAAAAATGTATTTTGAATTGAAAAAATATGTTTTCAGTCATAATTAGTCGAAGTAGTCTTTTGATACAGAACTTAAGTTGAAAAATAACATATTAAAAAATTAGAGCTTTACCGGCATTACAGGTTTTGGTTTAAGCCTTTACAAACTTTAAATGCGTTTTTCTTGGACTTTTAATTTTGAAGATGTAGGTAATTTCTAATCCCTAAGGGGTTTTTTTTCTGTTCAAGATAGAGCCTTGAAATTTTTTTGAAGATACTCCTAAACGTATGTTCTATAAAAGTTAGTATGGATTTAAATCTGGGATCTCTAGTTATTTTTTTAAAAATTTTCATGTTTCTTTCTGGTTTAGCTAGAAACATAATAATGCGACGCTTACTTAATTTAAACTAATTAAATTATTCCCATTAATTCCATTTTAAATTAAAACCCGGTTCTACTCTTCTATCAGCGTCACATTATAGCTTAAGTTTAAACATTAGATCTTTTAAAGACAAATAAACTGTACGCTAAATCAAAAGACATTCTTTCAAGAATCATTAATTTATTTTAACACAATAAGATTGAAATTAAGAAAATCATTAAGATATTTTAACACAATAAGAGAGAGTGCACACGGAGTACGTGCTCGTTAAATCAATGGGTACGTAGTCTTGTGGGCTTATTCACTAGCGCAGGAACTGGAGAATATTTCCCTCCCCTTCAGTTCACTTGCAGAAATTGTGGAGGTGGAGATAGAGGTCGTGTCGCCATCTATCGACCCTTCGGGGAAGTTTCTCTGAGCTTAAATCGCACTGTCACCTGTATGGTGCTCAAGGCCAACGACAGGCGTACCTCTTGCCCATGCCACGATGAATTTCGTGGGCCTCGTTCTGACTACGTCAGACAGGTGGCATCAGCCACAACAACAACAACAACACAATAAGATTGAAATTAAGTTAAAGCATAAAGATTTACTTAACTGATAGAGATCGAGGGAGAGGAGTCATGTCGCTGCCTGGAGTCCCCACCTGCGGTGACTAATTGGAAGGGACGTGTCAGACCAAGTGGGTGTCAGAGAGTCGTCAAAAAAGAGACAGAGAGAGTGTCACAATTCGGGGTGCATCCGCTTTTATCCCACGGCGGCTTGCTCCTGTATTCTGGAGCGGATTATTTACATTAACTCAATCACCATGTCTGATTGGTCTATAGTCAGCGGATGAATACCGTCTCACGGTCAGTGACATCCCCAAGCGCGGGAAAATCCTAATGACACCCCCTATACCATGATATAATTTATGAGAACAATGCCCCTTCCAGGCGTGGGAACGCGTCACCCTTTTCGGTGGGGTAAAGAGACGCATTCACCAAATTCCATTTGTTGTAAACAACAACAGGGCAGATGTAAAAATTACAGTTGCAACCTTAGGGACCGGCGACCTCCCATCACTCCTCCCCTCTTTCAGATTAATAAAACTAAAAATAATGAAACACAAAAATTTCAGTTAAGTAAATGTAAGTACAAAATTGCCCTAGCGTCGGCACATCCAACACAAGAAAAATTCATTGATGAAAATGTCTATATCAAAGTCCAAAAAATTCACAGACTCCTGGTTCACGATCAGCTGTCCACGTCCTGATGGGAGAGAAAAGAAAAAAATGTCTGGAGCGTCGTAATCTCACTGAAAGCACTATAGTTCGTCGTTCTATTGGTCTTCCGGTGCTGTTTGAATCCTGTAGGGGTTCTGCCCATACTCGTCCATGATGCCCGCAGCTCCATCAGCGCTTCGACATCTCTACGAAATCTGCTAAACTGCAAAAATAAAAAAAAACTTTGTCTCCCAGGGAAATCATATTAGTAATGAAACCACAAATAAAACTTGGCCCTTTGTGACCACCGTCGAAGACTCCAAGCACCAACCTTCAACTCCTCTTACCTCTAATAACATAAAATAAGAATTTAACAAAAATTATAAGCAATTTCCAAAGTTCCTACCCAATTCTGTGAGGGAAAAACAAATTAACTATCAACAACGACAATGACGTTAATGTACGAAGAGGAGAAAAAAAATTTCACTGAATGGATCACCCAACAATTTACAAAAACATCAGACACAGACTGACAAACAGAAATAATTAAACAATCACAAAGAATCGTGTGCCACTAAATAATAAAAAAATTAAGACAAATAACACGTAAAAAATCCAAAATTTGCGTATCTAACAACTGCGCAACTCACAATAACAACACTTATGAGTATTGAACAAAATACATTGATAAGAAATAAACGCTAGTGAAAACATTTACATACAATTCAAGCGTGGCACCCAGAAACAGACACTTCATAATCGTTTAACATCGAAATCTTGACACGACTAATGTGAAGTGAATGTCCCAGACCACCAAAAAAAATACTAGCAGAACCCTTCACATACTCAAAGCATAAGAAATTTCAATGGTTCACTAAGAGCATTGATAACAATATTTAATGAAAATAATTAAGTAAAAGTAAAAAAAAAATTAGAGATTGAAACGATGGGTGTGCATAAGTGGAGAAAAAAAAATTTATAACCTCGGAGAATGCTTGATAGCCTAAGAAATTAAAAAAAATTCACTGCAAGCATTGGTTACAAATATTATAGCTTAAGTTTAAACATTAGATCTTTTAAAGACAAATAAACTGTACGCTAAATCAAAAGACATTCTTTCAAGAATCATTAATTTATTTTAACACAATAAGATTGAAATTAAGAAAATCATTAAGATATTTTAACACAATAAGAGAGAGTGCACACGGAGTACGTGCTCGTTAAATCAATGGGTACGTAGTCTTGTGGGCTTATTCACTAGCGCAGGAACTGGAGAATATTTCCCTCCCCTTCAGTTCACTTGCAGAAATTGTGGAGGTGGAGATAGAGGTCGTGTCGCCATCTATCGACCCTTCGGGGAAGTTTCTCTGAGCTTAAATCGCACTGTCACCTGTATGGTGCTCAAGGCCAACGACAGGCGTACCTCTTGCCCATGCCACGATGAATTTCGTGGGCCTCGTTCTGACTACGTCAGACAGGTGGCATCAGCCACAACAACAACAACAACACAATAAGATTGAAATTAAGTTAAAGCATAAAGATTTACTTAACTGATAGAGATCGAGGGAGAGGAGTCATGTCGCTGCCTGGAGTCCCCACCTGCGGTGACTAATTGGAAGGGACGTGTCAGACCAAGTGGGTGTCAGAGAGTCGTCAAAAAAGAGAGAGAGAGTGTCACAATTCGGGGTGCATCCGCTTTTATCCCACGGCGGCTTGCTCCTGTATTCTGGAGCGGATTATTTACATTAACTCAATCACCATGTCTGATTGGTCTATAGTCAGCGGATGAATACCGTCTCACGGTCAGTGACATCCCCAAGCGCGGGAAAATCCTAATGACACCCCCTATACTATGATATAATTTATGAGAACAATGCCCCCTTCCAGGCGTGGGAACGCGTCACCCTTTTCGGTGGGGTAAAGAGACGCATTCACCAAATTCCATTTGTTGTAAACAACAACAGGGCAGATGTAAAAATTACAGTTGCAACCTTAGGGACCGGCGACCTCCCATCAATAATTATTAAAAATCAACAAGGGAACAGATTTTCAAACCCATACTAACCTTTGTTTGCAATAATCTAAGAAATATAAATCACTTGAAATGACTAAAAAATTTTAAAAATTGAGCATTTTATAAAATTTTCAAAAAACTTCAAAATTTATAATTTTTTAAAATTGTGAAGTAATGGCTGGTCAGACTGGCTTTTTAATTTGAGAATCAACTTAATAACATAATATGAATATCAAATATAAATTATTTTTACTGTTACTGTCTCCAATTTTTTTTTTTTTTTTTTGAAAAAGAGTACTGTGTACTCTTAAAGGGAAAAATGCACTTTTATAAGTCTAGCAGGAGGGGGATGGAAATTAAAAGTGTCGCCTTCCTTCAATCCCCTTATCATTGGAGCACAATGAAGGCAGAGGCGGATTAAGCGGCTGGTGGCCGCCAGAGGCCCCCAACTTCAGTAAGGGCACCAAGCCTGATGAGTTTCAGTTATGAATTCAACGTTCAACAGAAAGATCCTTGAGCCGATATTGCAATCACAATGTTTTCGAAACATTTGAATCAGGTAGCAGAGCCCTAGCCAACTTTCTTCCGTATATCTGTATTTTTGCAATCTGTATAAAATTGTCGCATGCGTTTTTTTTTCACACAAAATTTTATTTCGAAGAAATGAATACTATTAAAGTCAAGAAAGTTCGTTTTAGTTCACAGGCGAGATTAGTTGCTCTCGGATACTGTTAGGGTTCATGTACGCCACTAGATGGCGCTATTTAAATTATAAGGTGTGTATTATTGTTTACGCGGGAGAAATCTCAGATTCTGTAGCCACGCCTTCTTGCCACGTTCGAACAACCAATCAGGACACTCTCTCCCAGGCAGGCCCACCCACATCAGGCCACATACACAATCTAGATATGGGATGGAGGAACGCTTCGCGTTCCGTTTCCCAGTGACGCCCAGCATCATTCATTACGCGGGAGAAGTAAAAAACAACGATTGGAAGGAGGCTGTACACTGGCCATTCGCTCTATGTTAGCGATACTTTTTTATGTATAGTGTTTTATGATAATGTAAAAACAAGAAATTGAAAAAGGCTGTGCAGGCCATTCGCTCAATGTTAGCGATATTGTTTTATAAATATTGTTAAAATAAAACCATTTGAAAGACATCAACATAGAAAGTGGAGGCACCGACGAGATAAGTCATTTTGAATAATATTTTTGATATTTGAAACTGTTATTAGGACTTATAGTGCATAAAACTAATTTGAATGAAAGAACTGAATTATTTTTGATTTCATGATTTTACTGCATATTTTTTATTATTGATTTGGATATTTTGGTGAATAAATTTTTTATATGAGTGAAACAGAGAAAGCTCAAATGGCTGAAATTTGAGCAGCCAGAGGTCGCGTAGAGGCATCTTTGACCAGGCTAGAAAATACTTTTGATGAGATAAATACTCGAAATGAAATTTCTATTCGGTTATCTAGATTGGATGACTTATTCAAAGAATTCGAACGATTAGATTCGACTTTGAGTTTAGAGGAATCTGAGCACCAAGAGTTCGAAGAGAGATATTTTTATTTGAATGCAAAATTTAATGATAAATTAGATGAATTAAATGTTCAGAATCAAGGTAGAACACAAAATTCAGTAGCGAGTTCAATTGCTTCGAATTCAAATGTTAGTAATTTTAGGTTACCAAAATTGAGTATACCATAGTTTAATGGTGTTTAATGGTAATTTTAAGGACTGGATTAATTTTAAAGATTTATTTGTTTCTACTGGGCATTCACAAGTGTCAATATCGAACGTTGAAAAATTTCAGTATTTGAAAGATCTACTTACTAATGAGCCAGCTTCGTTAATTAAGCATATGCCTATATCTAATGATTCGTATGAAGAAGCTTGGCAAAAATTGTTAGATGGGTATGACAACAAAAAACAAATTGTTCAGTCATTAATTAAAACGTTTTTGGATCAAAAACCTATTTCCGAAGCTAATTGTTTTAATTTGCGTAAATTATTGGACACGAGTGATGAATGCCTAAGAGGGCTTAATGCTTTAGGTGAGCAAGCTTCTAGTAAAGACTGCTGGTTAATTTATTTATTATTACAAAAAATTGATCCAGAAAGTAGACGTTTATGGGCTATCAAATCATCTGAAGAAGAATTTCCAATCATGAAAGCTTTTCTTGATTTCCTAAACGTGAGGTGTTCTTCTTTAGAATTAATGTTAAATAATGAATCTGAATGTAAAATTCCGATAAGAAGTAATTATGCAAATTTTCTAATATAGAAAATGATAAGATCTTAAAATGTTTGAAATGTAAAGGAACACACCCTTTATTTAAGTGTATTCAATTTAAGAGCATGGATGTTAATTGTAGAAAAAATTTTGTAAAACGTTTTTCATTGTGCTTTTTATGTTTAAATAATCATAAATATAAATCTTGCCCAAATAACCATTTAAAATGTTCTCTATGCTCTTCTAAGTTCCACAATACTCTTTTACATGAAAAAAGGCCTAATGGAAACATGTTGTTTACAAATTCGTTACAGGGAAATGAAACTTCACAGGGGGAGGGAGCTAACGCAGGGACTCGCAACGAAGCAAGTGAGTTCAAAGGTCAAGCGGGAGAATCGCAGATTTATTCTGGGGCTTCGGTGAACAGTGAATTAAATCTTTCTTTTCTGCCCACAGCAAATGTAAAGATATTTTATAATAATAATTCTAATGAATCAATTATCTGCCGAGCATTATTAGATTCTGGATCTGAACGTTGTTTTATCTCAGAAAGAGTTGCAAATATTTTAGGATTAAAAAGAAAAAGCAGTAAAAAATTTCTCTTCGCGGGGGTTACTGCAGGTCAAACTAAAGGCTGCGTTGATTTGGTTATAGGATCACAGTCTTCGAATGAGCGTTTGGAAGTGAACGCTTTCATTTTAAATAAAGTCACTTCACAAATTCCTTCGGAGTTTTTGGATGTGAAGGATTTAGATTACTTGAAATCGATTCCTCTTTCAGATGAGGAATTTATGAGTCCTAAAGAATGTGATATAATTTTAGGATCTGATTGTTTTTTTGATATTCTTTGCAGTGGAAAAATTGTTGATTCTAAAAATGAACCCATTGCACAAAGAACTATGTTTGGATGGGTTGTTGCAGGAAAACTTAATGTTAAAAATAAGGAACCACATGAATTATATTCTCATTTTTTAAGTACTGAAAACGAATTAAATACCGATTCGCTTCTTCAGAGATTTTGGGAAACGAAGGAATTATCCGTTAAAAAACAATTTCTATCCGATGAGGAACAATTTTGTGAAAACCATTTTGAATCAAATTTTAAATATAAGGATGAGGGTAGATTTGTAGTAAAATTACCGATATATGGACACACCTCACGGTTGGGTAACACTAAAGGAATAGCAATTTCTCGGTTGCTTGCAATGGAGAGAAGATTTCAAGTAGATAAGGACTTTGAAAGGCAGTATAAAAATTTTATGATAGAATACGAATCATTGGGGCATATGATACCCGTGGAAAACAATATGAAATCTATGGACTCAAAAATTTATTTTCTTCATCATCATGCTGTTAGGAAAGGTGACAGTGTTTCAACGAAATTGTGTGTTGTATTTGATGGCACTTGTAAACCTTCAAATGGAAATTCTCTTAATTCAATTTTGGGAATAGGTAAAATGTTACCTCTTCACGATTTTTTAGTGAAATTTAGATTGAATGAAATTGCTTTTTCCGCTGACATCCAACAGATGTATAGGCAAATACTAATTGATCAAGAAGATCAAAATTTTCAGCGCATTGTGTGGAGAGAATCAAAGGACTCTCCCATACGGGAATATAAACTGTGTACGGTAACATACGGTACAGCATCAGCACCGTATTTAGCTACTCGCTGCTTGTTTCAAACGGGGTTAGATCTAGAAAGAGATGGTCCTGCTGTTTCATCCCTTATAAAGGAATCTTTCTACATCGATGACTTAATGGCAGGAGCCCCTTCGAGTGAGGAAGCAATCTCCTTAATAAAAACACTTTCTAGCATACTAGAAGCAAGAGGATTTCATTTAAGGAAGTGGCGGTCCAGTTCATCAGAAGTACTTTCCCGTATTTCCTCAAACTGGGTAGGAGATAGTTCCAATTTGGAAATCCATCCTGATGAATGCTCCAAGGCCCTAGAACTTACCTGGAATCCTATGAAGGATATCTTCATTTTCAATTTAAAAGTAAATTTTCCGGACAATATCACTAAGCGTTTTTTCCTGTCACAATCTGCAAAATTGTTCGATCCTCTCGGTATCCTGACTCCCCGTACCGTGTCTATTAAGATTTTTTATCAACAGTTATGGCTGTTGAAATTAGATTGGGACAGTCCTCTTCCAGAAGCGCTTGCAACGAAATGGAAAACATTCCAGAAGCAGTTTGAACAAGTTTGTTCACTCCACATTCCCAGGTGGATCCACACTGCTAGCCAACAAATAACTCTGCATGGTTTTTGTGATGCGTCTGAGTTGGCCTATGCATCGGTCATCTATGCTGTGCAGCCACAAGCCGATGGTAATACCAAGGTGACTCTTTTGGTGGCTAAATCGAGGGTGGCACCTCTAAAGTCTGTATCAATTCCAAGATTGGAGCTCAACGGTGCACTGTTACTTGCACGCCTTTATGCAACCTGCAAGAACATCTTGAAGGAGTATGATGTTCACTTATGCATGGACGGATTCCAAGATTGAGCAATTAAAAACTGGCATCTACGGTGCACAACGTGTTACTTGCAATGCCTGCCACTTTATGCAACCTGCAAGAACATCTTGCTCATCCGTCATTCCAGGAGATGAAGCTGAAAAGTTCACACATGCACACATCATGGTAAAGAACAAGATAACGAGAGAAATTTTTTTCATGGAAAAGAGCTGCTAATACAACTCCAAAGTTTTGGTTTTATCTTAATCCGACAAGTCTAAAAATATAGCTCATCCAAGGCAACTATTTAGAAGAAGCCTTACATTGCCAATAGGCATTAATCATCTATTTAACGAGCAGGCAACCTTAATTGCTTTTAAACCTTCAGCCAAACGTTGGGTTCCAGCAGACAGTCCCAAGAGTGGCGTTACGTGCCCACCAAGATGAATCACAGCTGGGGGGCAACCACGCCTATTGATTCCTTTCTTTTTTAAATCCATGCAACCTCACTCCCTGATACCTTGTCCATTTGTTTGACATTTATTAATTTTTACACCAAATTCCGTTTGGAACTTTCAGACTGTGCCTCTCAGGAGCTAGATCGGTGACCCAAACATGAATTTATCGAATTAATAATTCTATGGTGGCAAGGCCATTTGCCAGTCAAATGGCTTAAAAATGTCGTTAACCAAATTGTGAGACAGGCACAACACCGTGGATTCAATTCCATGTGGCCTACTTCACCAACCCAAGCAGAAATGATCAGCTTTGTCCTTCGACTAGTTCAGTGTCAAAGCATCTTCGCCATTTCTTGCTCAACCTTGAGAAAAACGATTCCACAGCTTTTAGCTTCAGCCATCAATACAGCAGGAGATGTGGCTGTCAAAAAAATGAAGATGACTTTATTGACTGACCGAATTTATTTTTAAAATTTTCATCATTTACTAAGATAACGAACTTGTAATCTTGCTACCGATTTTTGGCTTCCATCTGATAAATTTCCTGACCTAACGCCAACAAAACTTTGCTTTTAGCTTTCTCCCAAAAATGCCATTTGAAATTTTTCACTCAAACTAACACTAAAAAGTAAAGCTAGAGTTGGCAAGATGAAATATTTAGTGTTTCATATCCCCTTAAAGGAACTAATATATTACTGATTATTCAATAATCACTTAAAATATTATTCCCACTTAAAATATTATCCACAATAATCACTTTAACTAATACACAAGAATACTGAAATATTACTGATACACAATGAGGCAGGACACAATAATCACTTCTTAAAATATTGCTGACACACAATAATCACTTAAGTAATAAAATTTATTGACTAATGTATATTCAAAATTTCATTCTTTAAAGCACCACTTCTTAATCTTATTCCCGGAAAATCACTACAAAAATATATTCGGTAGTGTAATATAAAGCTAATAAGCACAAAATAATTTCATTGATATGTAAAAGAAAGTAAATTTATTACTGTGTACATTACAAAATAAATAAATATCATGAAAAAAAAACATACAATCTTGTCCACTTTCCATTTATATGGAACAATAATAAAAATATATATACTGATGTATATAATATTCCCAATTGAACTGGCGTTCAAAATTTCATAACTGCATGGATATGCAATAAAATATACTGAGAGAAGCTTTGAAGCTTTCCTTAATTTATAGAACTGATGTTCTAAAACTTACTTTCCATTGATATGGAACAAGAAATAATAAAAATATACTGGATATATAATAACTGAAATTTGAACTGGCGTTCAAAATTTTATAACTGCATGTGGATATGCAATAAAATAATATACTGAGAGAATTAATGATTTTGAAGTTTTCCTTAATTTATAGAACTGATGTTCTAAAACTTGCTTTCCATTTATATGGAACAAGACTAATAAAATATATACTGATGTATATAATATTCAAAATTGAACTGGCGTTCAACAAGTTACAACTGCATGGATATGCAGAGCAAAAACGTACACTGACGTATACAAAAATAAAATCAAAATTCTCTCTTAATAAATGGATATTAACAGTATAATTTTATAAATTTCTCTCGTCTTACATTACAGGAGTTGCAAGCAAAAAACTCTTACCTGATTCATTTCCACGTGGGAATCCAGGAAACTCGAAATTTCTGAACGTTCTTCCTGTGGGGTTTTTCACTAAGACTCGAGTCATTAACGGCTGCGCCACTAAAGTTTGATTCTAATCAATGGGCACGGAAACAAATTAAAAACCTGGCATCTAAATTTTAAAAATTAAGGTTTATTAAAAAAAACATTTAAAGAAAATAATTATTGTACATTTAGCAACGTTCGACATGACTTCACCCGTCGTACCCAAAGACCGAATGCCTGCCACTTGCCATTCCACATTCCAAGGGGAGGGAAACTACCCATTCCCTTAGCTGGTGTCAATGGGCCTTCCCACTCCTACAGATTCCAAAGTGGTTTTATCTTGGCTGTCTTCTCATCCAAGGAACTGGAAGCCTTACATTGCCAATAGAACATCCGAAATTTTGGACTTGGTTCCAGCAGACAGTTGGCGTTACGTGCCCACCAAGATGAATCCAGCTGATATTGCATGCAGAGGTTTATCACCTAAAGAACTTCCCACATGTGTTCTATGGTGGGAAGGCCCTCAATGGCTTTCCTGTGAGATGGACTCTTGGCCTAAGCAACCCAAGAGAAATGATCAGACTAGTTCAGTGTCAAAGGAAAGAAAACGAACAGCTTTTAGCTTCCATGTGGCTGTCAAATGTGACTTTATTGACTCTTTATTTTTAAAATTTTCATCATTTACTAAGATAATTGATATTTTTGCATTCTGTTTTAGATACATCACAAACTGTAAAGCTAGAGTTGGCAAGATGAAATATTTAGATTCCCCAAAGGTAAATACCATGCCCCTCCTTTAACCACATATGAAAGGAGGCAGGCAAGTAATAAAATTTTCTTGTATATTCAAAATTTATTCTTTAAAGAGGAAATCAGTTGTATTAAAGCTAATAAGCCTGTAGTAAAAGAAAGTATACTATCTGCTCTTTGTCCTTTCATTGACAAAGACGGTTTAATTCGAGTAGGAGGTCGACTTCGAAATTCGACACTCCAATATGGTGCTAAGCACCCAATCATCTTGGCAAATCAGCATGAAATTTGTAAATTAATTGTAAATATGTATCATAGTTTATATTTGCATGCTGGATGTACTGAATTATTAGGTATTATTAAGCAAACTTATTGGATTATTGGTTTAAAAAATATTGTAAAAAATGTATTCATAAATGTATAGTATGTTGTAGGTAAACTACATCCAAGCAATTGATGGGTGATCTACCAACTCATAGGGTTACTCCCAGTAGGCCATTTTCTGTTTGTGGCGTAGATTATGCTGGCCAAATCAATATTTTAAGATATAGAGGTAGAGGAGCAAAGACTGCTAAGGGATATATAGCTCTTTTTGTATGTTTTGTTACCAAAGCTCTACATTTAGAACTAGTGAGTGATCTCACTTCTGAGGCTTTTATTGCCTCCTTGAAACGCTTTTGTGTTAGAAGAGGAGCACCTAAGCACATTTATTGTGATAATGGTACCCCTTTTGTTGGTGCCAGAAGAAAATTGCAAGAAATATTTAAATTTGTATCAAAACTTAATAAAAATGAACACTTTTGCTATTTTCTATCTCAAGTGAATATAGAGTGGCATTTTTAGCCCTCCAGTGAGTCCCCATTTTGGAGGATTATGGAAAGCAGGAGTTAAGAGTATTAAGTACCATTTAAAAAGGGTAATTGGAAACACAAATTTAACTTTTGAGTAGTTCAGCACTTTGTTAACACAAGTAGAGGCAATTCTGAACTCAAGACCTCTAGTCTCTTTGGATTGTGACAATGATCCAGACAGCTTAAATATTTTAACTCCTTCTCATTTTCTCATAGGTGAGGTTATTACCTCTTCCCCTGAGCATACCAATGATGATAAACTTTCTCTTCGCTCCCGTTGGGATATCGTCCAAAAAAATGAAGTTAGGTTTTTGGGAAAGTGAAAAATTGATTATCTGAGTAATTTGCAAAACAGAACTAAATGAAAATCTCCTAACAATAATTTTAAGGTTGGAGAAATTGTAATTATTAAGGAGGATAACATTCCTCCAGCAACCTGGCCTTTAGGTAAATTAATTGAAACGCATCCAGGTAAGGATGGTGTGGTAAGAGTAGTAACTCTTAGAACACTGTTAAAGGTCTATTTAAAAGACCAATTCATAAGCTTTGTAAACTTCCTCTACATCAAGAATAACTTCTTGATGGGGAGTATGTTAGGGTTCATGTACGCCACTAGATGGCGCTGTTTAAATTATAAGGTGTGTATTATTGTTTACGCGGGAGAAGTAAAAAACAACGATTGGAAGGAGGAAGGAGGCTGTACACTGGCCATTCGCTCTATGTTAGCGATACTTTTTTAGGTATAGTGTTTTATGATAATGTAAAAACAAGAAATTGAAAGAGGCTGTGCGGGCCATTCGCTCAATGTTAGCGATATTGTTTTATAAATGTTGTTTAAGTAAAAACATTTGAAAGACATCAACAGATACATGTTATACTAAAGGAAAAAGAAATCCTAACATCAAGAAAAAATTATTGTAGACCAATGAAACTTCGGCGATATATTTGTCTAGGCAAAGTATTTAATTAATTAAAGTTTCAAGATGTAATCGCGAGAAGAGCATTTTTAAATGTGAAATGATAGTACATTAAAAATGGATGCAACCGCCAGCATTTTAAATGCAAACATGTAGACGTGCTTACAATATTCCGTTCATGTACTGGACGTCAACTTGTGGGGTAGAATTGCATGCCTGTTGTCCTTGGTCCGACAAAACAAGGCTGTTGAATTTTGGTCGTAGATGACGCCACCGTTGCCACCCAGTGATGTCTCATTCGTGCTCAATTGGAGAAAGATTTGGTGACTTAGCAGGCCAAGGTAACACGTTGACCCTCTATAGAGCATCAAAAGAGTATGAGGGAATATGTCATCCTGTCGGAAAACACCCCTTGAATGATGTTTATAAATGAAGGTGCAACAGTTTGAATCACCAGGCTAATGTACAAATTTGCAGTCAGGGTGTGGGAATTAACCTCGAGAGTGCTCCTGCAATCAAAAAGAAAATTTCTTGCTCAGACCATAACTCTAGGTGCAGGCCCAGTGTATCTAGGCCGCTGAAAGGTTGTTTGCAAGCGCTGACTTAGCCTTCTTCAAATAAATTACAGCTATCACTGGCAGTGAGACAGAAACAGCTTTGATCAGAGAACACAACACATTGCCACTCCACTGTCCAATGATCTCTAGCGTGACATCACTGAAGTCGCAGTTGCAGTGATTTGGAGTTGATGGTACGGTGGTCTTCCCTGTCAGTGGTGATCCGTGTGTCGTTGGACCATGGTTTTCTTGAGGTAGTGGTTGACCATAGCTTTCCACCCGGGGCCACTGCTGCGAAAAATCATGCACAATGGACACAATCCACATGAATCTTTCTGTAATATCTTGGAAAGAAAATACACGTTTTTTTAGTTCTCATATACTATCTCATTCAAACTCAACTAGCTATAAATAATGGCGTTTTTGCCTTCTCGCAGTCATTCTGGACTAACATCAACTCATTACGTCAAATCTTAACGATAAAAAAGACTCACGAACTTTACAGCACGTATTTAAAGTACACTGGATTCGCATCCTCAAAGTGGTGCAACTAGCATCACACTTGAGCGCCTAACGCGAAATTTGAATCAAAGTCATATTTCAGATGTATAAACACACCTACCAAATTTCTTTAATATAGCATAACTTCTTCTTAGTGATTAAATTTTTATTTCTATCAGTGAATTTCCTCATGAAGATAAGTGAAGCAAGTGAAGTTATGTGATAAAAGATACGTCTAGTTCAAAACAAATTATTTCAAGCTAGTTGTATTTAGGTCTTAATAGTAATATAAAGATTCATAAAAGCGGCGCTGGTTAAAATCCGTGATCCGAATAAGGGAGAATACTGGAGGCAAATTCTCTTTTGAAACAGTTGGACAATATGAAACTTCGCTAATGACCACGATTTGGAATACCATACTCCAGAGAATAAATGCATCTAAAAAATCATTACAATAAGTTGAGTGTGAATTATTAAATAATCTAATCTATTAAAATCTCTATAGAAGTTTATATTCTACAACTGATTTATCAAGGCCCCTCGTTTGAAGAGGAAGCTGGGCAAACTCGCAAGCAGCAAGAGCAAAAATTATTTTCAATGAAAATGAAGAAATCGGTCGTGAATTTTTTTGAAAGAAGTGAAAAATTCATAGTGAATCCATTTTATGTCAAGTGCGATAGGGTAAGAGCAGAACTATCTCGAAGACCTGAGATTTATGAAACTGTTATAGAACACTTTTCTGTATTTTTTTGACGAGAGATTATAACCTGAAATTAAGAAGACTACATAAAAACTAAATGAAACTTACAAAGATGATATTGAATTTTTTAAATTTTAATGATGTGAATTGGATCAGTTTTTACTATTCTTAAAAGAAAACCAATTTACAATGAGATCCCACTAAGAATTCATGAAGAGAAATCCTAATGTAGAAATACTTTTGAATGAGTGAGTGAGTGAATATAGGATTTTATGGCGCAAGAGCCAATTTTGGCTAAGCGGCGCCAAACAACTTTTTAAGTATTAAAAGTATAAAATTAGTAAAAGATTTTATGATTAAAATAGTAAAATCTAATATTAAAAAGTATTAAAAGCAAAAGTTAATAAATTTTGGTGGGGATTTTCCCACCAAGTCAGAAAAACGTGTTTTTCGTAACTAAATTATTTAAAAAGGTAAAAAAAAAAAAAAAAATAACCACTTGCTCTTTCTAATACGGTTTTTTGATTGGATATAGAGAATAAGCGTATGATTTAGTTTACTAACCAACTCTCCCTTGTAGATCCATATTTAAGACATATTTTGGATTCGGCTCAGGCTCATCTTCCACGTCATATACTATCCTCATCCGTTGTGTACTCGGTACGTGCTGGTTTTCTAGGTTTACGAGGAGCCATCTTAATTTCTATTTTTGGTTTTATGGTGTCAGATGTGTTTTTAGGAGGACGTATTTTCCTTCGAGGTTTTGAAGTTTCTTTTGCATCCTGGGATGTAGCAGGTATGGTACTGGATGTAGTGGTTGTAGTTTCAAGAACAGGACATGCTGGTAGGGGTGTAGACATTGATAATGTGGATGAGGAAGATGCAGTAGAGGTAGATAAACTATTAGATGTGGCGGCAGCAGTATCCATAAAAGGAATAGATGGTGGAGATTCTGATGACGATGTAACTATTACAGAAGATGTGGATGGTAAAAGTTGTGCTTGAGTTGATGTAGAGGATTTAGTAACTGCAGGGACTGAGGAAGATATAGTTGCCTTCGGGATGGATACTAATGTTTGCAGTAATTTTAAAGGTGGGCATACTATTTTTGTAATGGTTTCATCTGTTTGAGTTGTTGCCTTTGCAGTTGATGTTTTGGCAACCTGGGCGTATGATTGAGATATTTGTGGGACTATTAATTTTCGGGCTTCAGGATATGAGATATTTTTATTTGTTTTGATTTCTTGAATTTGTTTTTCTGTTCTCCACTTGGGGCAGAGTTTTGAATCAGTGGAATGAGCTAGTTAATACATTTAGGCTCTAGAATGCAATTTGTGGACGTATGTCTAACCGATGCACATCTAGAGCAAGTAAGTTGACCGTGGCAGGAAGTTTGTGAGTGTCCGAGCCTCTGGCACTTAAAACAGCGCAGATGATTCGGAATGTATGGACGTATTTTAAAATTCAAGTATCCAGCTTTAATGGTTTGGGGTAGTGTGGGGCTGCTGAAAGTTAAAATTAAGTGTTTAGTCGGTATAACAGCTGTATCCTTTTTTATAGTTATTCTTCTGACCTGAATAACACCCTTATTGGAGAATCCCTCAAGGATTTCCGCTTCAGGGGTGATCAACAGGTCAGGTTCAGAAATGACACCGTGGCATGAGTTGAGAGTTTTATGTGGGCTTATTGTCACAAATGAATTCAGAAACGTTTTTGCAAGAAGGAAGAACTTGGTTTGTAAAGCAGAGAGAGAGTGTGTTTCCATCAGTAAATCACCGGATCTTAACCTTTTAACAGATTTAGGTTCACCACCTATTCCTATGAGGGCTTTTTGAAAAGCAAAAGGTGATTTAGAAGACATTTCATTGTTTGGAAGAGAAATCAATAAGAATCTGGTATTCGCAGAAATTTGATCAATGTGAAGGTTGGGTAAAACTAGGCCTTTACCCGGGCACAGCAGCATTGGATCCATAAGTACGCGTAAAAAACTTCATCCTGGCGTGCCTCCACCCACCACGGAGTCCAACAAGGGAGGCAGTGTGCCGGTCATCTTTCAAAACCAGGCACGACGCTTACCTGGAGTACACCCAGAATATAGTGATACAGCATCAGGGTGAGGATCCAACGGGTAAACCCGACACCCCTTATCTGCAGCACTAACCCTACAGCAGTGTCTCTTCGGGGACACCGAAGAGAGGCACCACTAGCCAATTGACAGGAGCGGGCTCACTCCTGCCTCTCGTCTACAGCGAAGCGTGGGCCAAAGGTATTCCCAGGACACCATTTTCCTCCTTACGGGACGCCGCACACGGCAAACATGCGGGTCGGAAAACCAACGTTGTTAGTCAAAACAAATAAAGTAAAATAATCAAAACAGTTAAAGAAATCCAAGAAGTAATACAAATACCAAAATAAATAATCGAAAAAAATACGAAAGGATTAAACTAATTTAACGCAATGCAAAATGAATACAAAAATGTTAATAATGAGAAATCTAATTAAAACAAATCAATTAATTATACACATATATTTCGAAATAAATGTCTGTGGTCTCGACGTGAAATGAAGAAAAGGGAAATTTGAATGGCAAGAAAGAGGGCCGAAAATAGAGAAGGATCACTAGGGTACCCCGGGGCCGTGAAGCCCGTGTTTACCAAAGATAGTAAACCCCTTGGGAAAAGGAAAAAAATCAGTAGGATACCTCGGGATTGTGACACCCGTACTCATCTAAAGAAGGTGAGCCCCTTGAGGGGAGAGATCCTTTTGAAAATATTTTTAACAATATCGATATTGAATACATTAGTTGAGAGATCTTTTTCAGCTTTGAAGCTTGTTGAAAGTTATTCAAGAAGCAGTATGGGAAAGAAGACAAATTAAACAAAACGGCTATATTTTTATAGAACAAGATATTTTGGACAAAATAGGTACGACAAAAATAATTGAAGAATTTTCCAAAGACAAATCAAGAAATAAAGTTATACAGCAAAGTTGCAAGCTAATTAGTAAGGTTTTTAATTTTTTTAAATGCAGTTAAGATTTTTCTTTGGCCGTTGAGGTTTATTATATTTTAGCAATACGTTTTATTTTGAGAATTCAAGGTCAGTGAATCTTTTCACTATTTTAGTTTTTCAACTTTTGAGTCCATGGACCTCAAACCTCTTACCACCAGGGGCCTCAAACTATCTTAATCCGCCTCTGGATGAAGGGGATTCGACTTGGAAACTTATTTTTCAATCTCCAAGCTATGCTCGGATTTTCCACTTTGGAAAAAATTAAAGCTTATTGCACCGGCTTTAAATCTATATTTGATGAGGAATGCATTTCGGTAGTCCCCGGTATTTTCATTTAAGTAACAAATTATCTAAAGAAATATGACATCAAATATATCTTTCCAACTAATTGCAGAGTAGAATCCAACTTTTGTGCATTGGATATTTCCCCTTTTTTTTTTGATAATAAAGTTTTATTTTGTAAGCAAGTTATTTGCCAAGTTAATGTACGCTTCTCCTGTTTAAGATGCAAGAGCTCCGTGCTTGAAAAAAATATATATGGAATAATCTGAAGGAAAGTTCTAATAATGATATAACAAACGTTTCTTGGTATACTAGAAATAGAATTACTCTTTCGGATATCAAAATCTAAAAGAATAAAAACATTTGTACAAAAGAAATTTCCAAAAATACAGGTAATTCATAACAATAATAGAATCTTGATAATCCAATAATTATAGCTCCAACATTTTTCGCAGACACATTTTGTGCTCAGGTGTCGCCCTCGTCACTTGACCAGGGTTCAAAATTACGAGGTCCGTCACCAAAATCCCTCGTGTAGCTGAACAGTGCGACGCTAATATTCACTCACTCACTCACTCCATTTTGACGTCTCCATTCTCCTTCAGTTTTTTAGAAGTTTTTAAAAATAATTTATTAGAATTAAGTTATAAAGGGTGTTTTTTTCCAGGTATAGAAGTTTAAGTTGGCATTACTTTCCAAGATGGCGACCGATTTAACAGCTGTCAAGTGATTTATTCTCAGTTTGGTTTGGCAATTCATCAAAACGATCATCAAGCAAGGCGTAGATTCGTCGAATGGGCCCAAAACGAGATTGCCGTTGTTCCCGATTTTCATAAGCGAATTTTGTTTAGCGATGAAGCGCACTTCTGGCTGAATGGCTACGTCAACAAACAAAACTGCCGCATTTGGAGTGAAGCTAATCCACAAGTGTATGTCGAAACACCGTTACATCCAGAAAAACTGACTGTTTGGTGCGCTTTATGGGCTGGTGGAATCCTTCTTCAAAACGATGAAGGCCACAACGTTACAGTCAATTGTGATCGGTATAGAGCCATGATTACTAACTTTTTTCATTCCTGAATTGAACAATCATGGTGTCCAGGAGCTGTGGTTCCAACAAGACGGCGCAACATTTCACACAGCTCGTGCCACAATCGATTTATTGAAAGACACGTTTGGTGACCGCCTAATTTCCCGTTTTGGACCAGTGAATTGGCCTCCAAGATCTTGTGATTTAACACCGCTAGACTATTTTTTGTGGGGGTCTATGTAAAGTCATTGGTCTATGCGCATAAAAAGTCACAAACGCTTGACCATTTGGAAGACAACATTCGCCGTGTTATTGCCGACCTGTCTCGTCAGCTCTCACACAGAAATTCAGCTACCGGTTTCAGTTAAGGCAGACCGTGTAAAATAAAAATTTCACAGACGCTTAGGGCACATTGGTCTATATGCTCGTAGGCCTGTCAGATGTGTTCCACTTACCGCAACTCACTGTCGCCTGCGATTAACCTGGAGTAGAGAGCATGCATTGTGAACACCACAACAGTGGTGTTGTGTGATGTTTTCCGACGAGTCGAGATTTAGTTTGCAGTCTGATTCTCGCCGGACTTTAATATGGAGAGTGCCAGGTAACCGTTACCACCAAGAGAACACCATTGAGCGACACCGTTACGGTGGTGCAGGATGGCTCGTTTGGGGAGGAATTATTATTGGTTCCAAAACTGACCTGCATGTTCAGAGTGTAACGATGACAAGCCACATCTATCGGGGTGTCATTGTGGAACAACACGTACGTTTGTTTCGGGGCGCCATGGGTGCTGAATTTCTGTTTATGGATGACAACGCCCGTTCTCACCGTGCAAACATTGTAGACGAATGCCTTCAATCGGAGGATATCACCCATTTGGATTGGCCAGCATACTCACCGGACTTGAATCCAATAGAGCATGTGTGGGATATGCTTGGCCGACAAATTGCAGCCCATCAACCCTCTCCCACCTGTCTACCGGAGCTTCGGAGGGCATTGCTTGATGAATGGTGTAATATTCCTCAAGATCAGATTGATAATTTAATATTCAGCATGCCCAGGCGTTGTAAGGCCTGTATTGCATCGTCCGGGAGACATACTCCGTATTAACCATCATACTAACCATGTTATACTGACTTTTGTAAATAGGTTCTTTTTTGAAATTTGCTCCAGGGAGTATAAAAATCGCAATTTTTATTAATTATGTCAAACATAAAGCATCTTTTTTGCTCTTTACCTTTTGTTTAATAAATAGACTTTACAAATAAGTCAGATTTGTTTTGCTTCTGTCTCTTTCTTTGCCTGAACTTCATTGTCCTTAATTTATGGACATGAGTGTATACAGATTCAGTTTTATTTTCAACTGTATTAGTTTTATAAAACACCGAGTCATTGTTATGCCGCACTATAAAGTTGCATGCCCTCGTCATTTTGAACCATGGTCAAGTGACGAGGACGACCCCTTTCTCCTACCTTTCACACCGCACCAACGGGAGGACGTTTAAATCTCGACATATTTAACTTCCTATGCATTGTGCATCTTCAGCGGCACTAGGATCGAACAATACCGAAGCCTAAGTGTTAAGAAAACGTAGCCAAACTTTGCCACTCGATTTTTAAAGAATTTAAAATAGCCATGGAACACTTTTCTTATGATTGAAGAAAAGTCTTCAGTAGAAAAAACATTTAGAATGCTATTTCAATAGGGGAAAGTAATGTTAACCTTCTTGTTTCAGAATACCATAGTATCATTAAAAAATCGGTTTCCATGAAGTTGTAGGTATTTTTTTATGTTTCCACTCTAACGGTATAAGATATATAAAGTATATATCTTAGAAATAATAATTTCTATATCATCCGGAAAAACATCAGCTGATGTTCTTATAGTGTTTAGGATAATATGTCTGTACACGCGACTCCGATTAAACCATGGTTAATGTTTCGTCTCAAATTAACAAAAATATTTATTTCCCCACGTCTATCAGCTCCTCCAAAGTTAGCAGGGCCTCTGTAGTCTAATGGTCAAGGTAACGGACTCGTGGCCGACGTCTCATGAGTTCGAGCCTAATACCGTTGAAAACTCGTCGTGTAGGGGAGCGATGCACGTTAAATCTGTCAAGAGCCCATTGGTGTGGTGTGGTAGTTAGGACAGGGGAGAGGTGCCAGCTCATGTGCCGTCTTCTGCACTTGACCTTGTTTCAAAATTACAAGGTCCGTTGCCAAAAGCCCTCTTGTAGCCGTACAGTGTGACGTCATATTCACTCACTCACCCTCCAAAGTCAGAACTTGAATTATCGGCGCAAAGACCAATAAATGTTTCTTTTAAATTATTTCCTTGCTAGATAGTTGGTGGTAATATCGGATGTTTCATCACGTAAGGATTTAAATTCTAAAACTTTTACTCCAGCTCCATAATTCCAATCTATAAATCTAACAATAATTAGAAATTGTTAGGATCGAAACAAATGAACATTTCTCCTCCCCTCCCTCCAATCATTGTGTAAAGTTCTTAAAGCGTAAGACTTGAAAACATTTAATATTATCACTTCAGACTCACACACATGTAAATTTAGGCTCAAATGCCATTTGAAGCAGCTTGGACGTACAATCCATAGGCACAAAGCCATGGCTGTACTTAACAATATGCTACACAAAATTCTACTGCAGCGATTTCTTCTTCCTTACCATCTATTTTATTCTGTTTCAAGAAACTCTTTAATGAATAGCTAGATGCATATCTACAGAGTTTGATACTTTAAGTTTATTAATATTTACATGGTTTAATATGTATAGGTTCACCAATGGCTTATTGAAAATTTTAAGTGAGTGAATATTAACGTCGCACTGTTCAGCTACTCAAGGGCTTTTGGTGACGGACCTCGTAATTTTGAACCATGGTCAAGTGACGAGGACGGCACTTGCCCTGGTACCCCCTCCTAACTACCACACCGCATCGCGTTTGAGCTCTCGACAGATTTAACGTACATCGCTCCTCTACATGGCGGGTCTTCAGTGGTGTTAGGCTCAAACTCATGACACGTAGGCCACGAGTTCGTTATCTTGGCCATTAGGCTACCGTGGCCTTGAAAAATTTGAAGAACATGTATTAAACCATACATCGGAACAGCTCATAATTTTTTCAATAAAAGGGTGTTCCATCTGCAGGTCTTCGTTAAATTTACACTTTCTTTCAATTTTTTTTAACCCATATTAAAATACTCAATTCTAATAATAAATTGAATTAAACTGCTTCGAAACATATCTTAGCGCGTATATAATCCACCGGTTACAGACGTTTTCTATCCCAGGCTGAAGCATTCCACTCAATTTACGAAGTTCGGATCAGAACGCAACAAATAATTCAATTCAGATCGTAAACATATCTATACTTTCCTCTCTCAGCTCAGAATGCCCAGAGGAGCTCGCATTTTCTCAGAATTTTAAGAACATCAATAGAAGCTGCTAAAGGGATTTCAATAAACTTTCCTCTGAACCAACAAGTTCGAATACTCGACGTTTATGTGCTCCATGTTCTTCATTTTCCGAACAGATCTGCAGATAATAAAAAAATATATATGCGTATGTATTATATAAATTCAAATCACACAATAAAATTAATATATCAATTTAAGATTGCAAGGCTGTCCAAGTAAAAGTCTGAATTGGAGCTACAGTAGATCGCCGTTCATCCGAATCCATTGGGACCGGACACCGTTCGAATACGCGATTGTTCGGATAACCGAATGCGATTCATGCAGTTTATGAAACGGGGCACTATACGAATATTGAAAATCATCATATGTGGGAAACGTGCTTGAAGAAAAGCGAAATAGGTGCAAACTGTCGCAATTTTGCCTTTATTGTGGAAAATAATCACTTATTTTTCGCTGTACCGTTGTGCACAATCATTTTTTCGCTGCAAGGTCTCTAATTCTCTTGAGCAGCAGTAGTTGAGTAGGACAACACTCTGATTGTTGTTCGTACTACTCCATAGCTGTCTCTAGCGCAGAAAACGCGTCAGCATTTGATGGACCCTTGCTACTTTCGTTGTTGTTGTCCTCGTCTTCATTCGTTTCATCGACGATAGAGTAAGATTCTTCTTCCATGGAAGTCATAATCTCATCAACATTTAGCATTTGAAACCCACAGTCATCTGCATCGCATGCCATCCATGTGTTATGTTTATTAGTTTCAGAATGTTCTTCAGAACATTTGCATTCGAAGCGTTCAGACAGTTTTTCGTTATATCATTTTATAAAGCATGAGGTGACGACGCCATCTCACAATAGCAACAACACAAGCAATCATATACAGTTACAATAGTTCTGTTCAGTTTAGTACAGTGATATCACTGTAACAGTGGAGACTTGGCAAACGCCTTATGCTCCGATAAAATACTGTGTGTTATAACTTGGATTAGAAACTGATCAAAATTTTATCGGAGCATAAGGCGTTAGCCAAGTCTCCACTTTTTCAGTGTTTTCACTGAACTGAACCGATAAAATGTTGATTAGTTTTTAACTTGAGTTGTAACGTACAGCTAGTGATTGCACAGTCCATTGGTAGTTTTAATTATATCGCCTTGTGCTTCAACTGAAATTGATGAAAGTAGAATATTGAAAAACTATATTAGCTTTAATTTTAGAATCTATTGGTTGATGTCAAAAATTTTTCAACTTTTTGAATATGCTCTATTGTTTTACATTTCGCTATTGAGGAATAAGACCATTCTCCGTGGTTGGAGATAAAAATTTTCAAAATTTCACGCTGCGATTTGTATTTGATACAGTTTAATATAAAATGTTCACTAGTTTCTGGTACTTGACAATCTGCACACAAAGGAGAATTTGTTTGTTTAAAAATGAAATACAATATATCATTTAATTGCAATTTTTTAGCTCGCAACTTATTGTTTAAAACTTCTGTATTTCTATTTTTTGCTGCCTGTCTATTCCATTTTTCAAGATAAAAATTATTTTTATATTTCTCATGTCTTTTGCTCTTTTTCCATATTTCTTCACTTTTATTTTTGTGTTGTTCTTTGAAATGTGTATGTAGATCTTCCCAAGTTATCCAAGAAATAATATTCCACGGCTCTGGAGAGACTTTAGCTAATTTATCAACTTCTTCATTAATCCCTATTCCCTTGTGAGCTGGTACCCAAATGAATGTAATTGATTGAGCTATTTGGAGACACTGATGAAAGTTGAACTAAATTTAATATTATCGTTGAACTTAAATTTAATGATTAGTCCGTATTGGTATCGGACTGTGGCTTGCTTTGTCACATTAAAGACCCGCCGTGTAGGGCAGCGATGCACGTTAAATAGAGCTGAAACGTCCTTTGGTGTGGTGTGGTAGTTATTTTTACGAACCATGGTTCAAAATAAAAAGCCCTCGTCCGTCAGTTAATATTCAATCAATCAATCAATCAATCAGGATGATAGTTTTCTGTTTCTAAAACCCAATTTTTTAACGCAGTCCATATGGCTATAGCTTCAGCTGTGAAAATTTAAATCATTTTTTTTAGTATGAAATTTTGTCGAACTTTTTTCTTAGGGATCAAAATTCCTATTGACGTTTAATTAGTATTTTTTTAACCATCTGTTGCTATTATGATATTGTTATTAAAGTTTGACTGAATGTAATCATTAAACATATTTTGTACTATGACATCTGGAAGATCCTTGTTTTGAAATGGTAGTTCATGAGTATAGGTGCTTATTTTGCGATTTTCGTAGATTGGAGGAGGAGGGATTTATTGAAGAATATTCACTTTAGAGATACATAATTCTTGGAGCAGGTTGATCATCTTTTGAAAAATACTGATATCTTTTTCTCTATATCAGTGTTTCTCAAACTTTCAATACTGGCACCCCCATTTTCAATCACAATTTTTATCGCGCCCCCCTTATACATTAATAATGCACTAAATGCAATAATAATGCA
Organism: Trichonephila clavipes; assembly: GCA_019973935.1. Lineage (NCBI taxonomy): Eukaryota > Metazoa > Arthropoda > Arachnida > Araneae > Nephilidae > Trichonephila > Trichonephila clavipes. The sequence goes on along the minus strand of BMAU01005394.1, from coordinate 181,020 downwards.
CTTTGACGCTAAAGCTACAATACGAGATTTTAATTATAAACCATACAAATTAATAACATAAGTATTAAATTTTGAATACTACCTTTAAGCAAAAAAATAAAGTAAGTAATAGGATAATTATTATGTTATTTTTCCTTTCTCTAATTTTTAAATTGAACATATTGCAAAATGAGGTGACTGCTTAGAAGACAAAATATGGATATCTGCTAAATATAGAAAAATAACTCAGAGGGTCAATTTCTAATCATAAGCATTCCTTATAAAAACTTTGCTTTGCAAGACAAGCCCATGGAAGTCGTTAATACTTATTAAACTTGTTCTTAATTTGGTATTAATTAATTAGTTACAAAATACTCTGTGCAGCACTGATACATTAAAAGTATACCGGCCGAAGTACCCGCTCTTTGCAGGAGTTCATTTATAAGAAAATAAAACATTCTTGATATAATAGCTGTATTGTAAGGAGAGTAAAGCCAAGTGCGCGACAATGTTTACAAAAATGTAAAATGTTTTTTTTTTAAATGATTGCTCAAATTATAATTAGTTAAAGCGAATTTTAAGCCTCACAGAATTAGCATTTATAATTGATGTTGAATAATGAACAATAATATAAAATTTCGATGAGGAATAATTGTATTATTTTTAATATTTAAAGCAAAAAGACTTCAACATGTTTTAACCTGGGAGCAGGCGTGCACTCGATACGGTCGAGCGGAATTATTGAGTCTCCTTTTTTTATAATTATTTTATTGTACACGATACAAATCGTTATTCCAGTGAAAAATTTAACTAAGAGAAAGTTTACTTACCTAATTTCACTGACTTTTCAATTTTTTTTTGGTAACAAATAAACAGTTTTTCCAGAATTAACAATTTCGTGATCTGTGTGTCCCGCGCTACCACTTCCGGGTAAAAAGTGTATTCATTATGATAATATGTATGTTACTGCTAAAAACAATTGTTATGCTTTATATGCTTTATGTTTGAAAATACTCATCTTGGTCTAAGTCTTGGCCAAGTAATCCATCAAAGTGTGCTCTCCGTGGTTTTCCAAATATCATAAAACTGTTTTGCATAGAAAAAAGCGCAACAGAGAAATACATTACTTACAACTTCCTTAAATGAGAAATAAACACATAAGAGAGGGGTCATAACTAACTGTACCAATAACTTAGAAGGTCAAACAAATTACAGCTATAATGTGCAGTATTTCAAAAATAATGACAGTGATGAATTTTTTATGTTCCTAAATTTTTTCGATTCTGGATCTGGAATCCGTTTTGTCTCTGAAAGAGTAGAAAGTTAGTTTTAAAAAAGAAAACGTAATAAAATCTCTCTCATCATGGGATTACAGCAAATTAAATAAAATATTTTTTATTTGGTTATAGGATCAAAGATAGCTATTTAAGTATTGAAGAATTTTTTTTTTGATGATTAATATCGCCTGTAACTTATATCAGAGTAAAAGTGCATTTTTTATTATGTCTGAAAGTATTTTGTTTTAATTCATCCCAGTAAGTTAATTATTTTTAAAATCTTTTATTTTCGATATGCTCGCGCCCCCCTCGTAAGGTTATCGCACCCTCCAGGGGGCGCGCCCCACAGTTTAGAAACACTGCTCTATATTTATAAAAATTGTTATTTATATCCCAAAATAATCTTGCATTCGGTGACCAGTTTTTTAATGCAATTTGTTTAGTTATAAATTTTTGGCAACGGAAATTATGGCGATTATTAATACTTCCATTCAAAGACTCTGCTCTTAATAAATCTAACGGGGTGTTTCTTGGGAGACCTAGGGCTAAACGTAAGGCAGTATTGTAAATCAGTTCTAGTTTTTGTCTGTTGCTATTGCTAGAAAAGGAAAAAAGTTGACTTCCATAGTCAAAGATAGAACGGATTGTAGCATTAATAATATTAAAGATGATCAGATCTTGTTCGTATTTTCGAAGATAAGGCTTTAATGGCATTTAAATATTTGAATTCTTTCTGACGAAGGTAATTAATATGATTTTTCCAGGTGATATTGGGGTCAAAACGATCTCACCGTCTCGAATCCACTTGAAAAGTCAAAATTATTCAATACTTTTAGCACCAAAAAAAACCTCGTAGATCAAGGAGTGGATCAAGACAGCGCTCTGCACCCAGTTAGATTTTTTTAATGCAGTGCTAACGCCATCTGCTATTTTTGTATCCCTGTATTAGTCGAACGATTTTTGTGGAAGTGCTTTTGCATTTTATTTACATTTTTAATAATTTTTACTTTTGGTTTTTTGTTTTTTTTGCTAATTATTTTGTTATTTTTCTTGTTATTTTAATTAGTCAATCTGTTTTTTCATTTTCTGTAATCAATTTTTGCATACTTATTGTTTTCTTAAATGAATGTGCATAGCAGAGACTTAATCTACTCATTTTGTAATAAAGTCTTCACTCGCCCTTTCTGTTTGAAAAGGCATTTAAAAAATATTCATGATCACCAACAGTGTGATGTAACTGAAGAGATTTTGAAGGAATTCAATACTTTTAGTGGTAAGAATAGTTGCATTTAAAAAAACATTTAATTTAACTGCAATTTGGCCTTACAGAAAGAATGATTTCATAAAAATATATGTTTGGATGTAAGAGAGGAAATTAACATTCTACAAAGATAAATAGAAATTAATCAATGAAAATATTAAATTTAATAATTTATTAATTTAATTAACTAAATAAATTGCAAATTTAACTGAGGTTTGATAAATAATCATGAGATATATTCACAAAAATAAATAATATTTTGGACAACAGATGGCGATAGCACTGCATTACAAAAAACTTGATCTGGATGCAGAGCGGTCTTGATCCACTCCTGTAGATCATGTTATCATTCCTCAATGAATTTTCCAATTACAATACACAGTTAACACATTCACAGTTACAGTTATCATGACACCAGGTTTCTACACCTTCATCGCATTCTTGAAATCCTGAGATCGATTAGATAAAGATAGTAATCTCCTCCCTGTGGTCGTCATAGAAGTCTTTTTCACCTTCTAAATCTGGCCACAGTTTATTCCATACATTTTTCAGGCTCTTTCCTAATATTTCGCGCAGATATTTACCAAATCACACAACTGAAATTCCCCAAACATCCCGGACCTTGGGCTTTCCCGTCACTTTTGGTCCCATGGAAACAACTGTTGAGCATTACACTGCTCGAAAACATATCCATAAACAGTACATGTAGTTGAGGAAAAAAAACCTGGTCCGGATAATGAACATTCGGATAAATGACGTTCTACTGAATGAGCAAAACTTTCGTGTATGTTGGCAGGTTAGGGAGATTAGGAATAGAGTTCATCATTATTATTTTTCTAAGAAAAATGCTCGTTGGGGAATTTCTTGTTTATGCAGCCAGTATGACACACGTCTTTTGACTTCATTGGAATTCTCATTTTGCTATCTACACTATATTTAAATAAATATATGCATATAAACTGTTACGTTCTCGCACTAATGTTTTTTAGGACCAATGCTATAAATTCGGGATCAAAAGACGAGTTGTAAAAAATCGGGACAGGGTCTGAAAATTCTGGTATGCCCTGGGAAATTCGGGAGGTATGGTCACTTATTTTCAAATCTACATTCCGGACTCATAAAAGAGAAAATGAAACCAAATTTTACAAAGTAGATTCGAAGATGACTGCAACTTTAACGGCTGAGCGACCTTTATTTATGTTTTTAGACTGTACGGTTTGTTTATGTGTGGATAGTTGTCGATTTTAATTCTTGTACTATAAAGTTAAAAAGGTTATTGCAGTTTGTAACATGTCATCGACTTTGTTACCCCGTCATTTACAAACTACTTTAAAATCACATGCTCAAAAGGTTTGTAGTTTGTATAAAAGAGCTCTTAGAAATGAATTGAGTAAATATGATGATAGGTAAGTGAGTGATTTTAGACAAAACACTGTAAATATATTTCTCTCGTTGATTTTTGACTTGAAGTGTAATAGATGCGAATTATTTGTTATATAAAACGAGTTAAAATTACTTGTTTTATGATTCCGTAAATTCTATTTTTAGAATAAGTTAAATTTGGAAATCTTTACTTTTGGAAAACCACTTTGTAACACATAATACGAAATTCGGTTTTTAATACATTTTAGGAATTCGTCGTTGACTGCAATAAACATCCTCATTAATATAATTATAAAATATGAGAGTATTTAAAAATTTGTACCATAAAAAACAATATTTATTTACAACTACACCTATTTCTGTTTGTATGCTATAGATACGCTCCCAAAGAATGTGTATTAACGGAAGTTCTTTTTAAAAAGATACTGTATTAAATATATTGCAAATGGAAGACTTTTAAAAATAAAGGATTGATTACATTTCCTAATAAAGGAATGAACATTATACTTCATAAATATTCTACACGTATCTTATAATGTAAATTATCATTTAAAAAGTCAAAAAGGAAAAACATGTCTTTAATTTATGAACACAAAAATTAGGCAAAATAATATTATACATAAATAAATTTTAATCATTGCCACTCTCTGACAATCAATGCATATGTTTATGATAGACTACAAAATGAATACTATTAGTAGCAACGTCTTGTTTATCCTCCTCATGCTCTTTTTATAAAATTCTTTCTGTAATCTCTTGAATAAAATTAGGATGACAATCCTATGGTGCCAATGCTTCAATAAATTCAAGGAAGAATTTTGTGAATAATCATTGTTTTGGCTAAGCCATTGTATAATTTTCTATAAAAAGATGTTAATGACTTCAGATCGCATTAAAATTTCTCAGCTTTTTCCTCATTATGACGATGTTTAACAAATGGTTACCCAATTAACAGGCCAGTTCAAGACCTTTTTTAATTAAATCTGCATTTAGAACAAGTGTTTTTTGGCTTTATCACTATGTTCTTTGAGATCAAGAGTCTCAAGGACAACTTTTATTATTTCGTTTTCATTTGGAGGTTTATCAAGTAATAATTCATCAACATCTTTAAACAACAGGTCATTGAATTGTTCTTTACCACTTGTAAGTGCCAATGTTGAAAAATTGTCATAATAGGCATGACAGGATCTCTGTTTTTAATACATTCTAGCCAAACAGCTTTCCAACATGCATTTAAAGCTGATATGTCTTAATTCAGTTCGTGCTGATTCAATTTAATTGATACAGTACATTGTTGATATAATATTACTCATATACAGTTGAACCTCTATATAACAAAGTTGCTAAATCCCGGAAAAACGTTCGTTATATGGAAAATTTGTTGCATAGGGATTCATCTTTTAATATTCTTTATAAACCACATAAAACAAATTTTAAATTCATAGATGCTGTATATTAAAAAAAGTAATTATTCACACTTTTTAAAAAATTAATATATGTTTATTTTATATATCTTATCCATCAAGAAAGAAAGAAAAACTGCAAGGAAAACAAGAAAAAAGAATGTCGAAGAATTCACTGTATTTTCAATATTAAGAAAATAATTTTATGCTAAAATTAATGAATTTTAAGGACATTTTATAATTTAAAGCATACAAGTAATATTAAACATACATTATTTTGTAATTAGAACACGGGACAACTCCACTGAGGGTGAAAGAGGATATTGAAGATGTTTCTAGTGAACTGGGCAATGAGGGGTTAAAGGTTGCTCTTAGATGAAACATCAAAAACTCTATTGCTCTCGGCGAGTTAGGATCTGATACAACCAGTTCAAGATTTATGACCACCATAAAAATGTGTTAAAGAGAGAATAACTTGAAATTTTTTCAGAAATACTTTAAAAAAAAGGGAAAACAAAAGTTGAATGACAAAAGAAAAGTTCGTTATATGGAAAATGCACTTCGTTATAAAGAGGTCATTTTATGAAGAAAATTGTGAAATGTTCAAGGCTCCAGGAAAAAGTTTGCTATGTAGAAAAATTCGCAATATAGAGGTTCAACTGTATATATATAATTTATATTTTAGTTTTGTTATTGTCTTTTCTGACTAATTTAAATTCTTTTCATATGAAATATCAGTACTTGCATATTAGTGTCACTGCAGCCAAAATTGTGACATGATAATCGTTTTTCTTAAAATAAAACATGTAAAAATATTTTTGATTTCATGGCATGATTCACATGGTGCAAATTTTGCTGTGGTGATGCTAATATGTAAATACTGAAATATCTTTACAAATGCACCCTTCTTGTATGATAGGCTAATTTTTGTTATTTCATTTTACAAAGCTGTTTTAATTTTAATTCAAATAATCTATTATTTAATTTCTTACAAAAGATAAGTCTTAAAGTATTATAAATAAATATAATTTGTTTTATCCATAACAATCATGAAATCATATATGCTGCTATAACAAGCATCTTTAATTATATTTGACATTTTTTAAGAAATAATTTAAATCATTTCTATTGGAAAGCTATGTTTCAGCAATATAACTGATGTAAGATTTCTCATTAAAAATAATCTAGTTTTAAAAATATTTTTTTTTAAATTAACATTTTTTTAAAAAAATTATCTTCATTCTTTATGATTAATTTATTATTTATTCTTGAAGAATTACATTATTATTATGTTGAATTTTCAACATTATTTTGTAACCTCATCTTTCCTGGTATTACAATATTTATCTTTAAATTTTTTTTCACATTTTAGAAAATAATATTTCATTTTAAGCTTATTTTTGCTATTATTAAATTATTAGATTAAAAAATATTTTATCTATGTATTTGTTTTCAAATAACCTTTATACTTTTTAAATTTCCCTTTAATTTTGTATTTTATGTTAAATTTTGATATTGAATATTATGTTTTCTAAATTTTGATATTAAGTATCACTATTTCTTCATTATATCTACTCTTCATACAAGCCAAATGATAATGTAAATTTCATAGAAATCAAATTCAAAATTATGCAGGTTTTTTTCAACACAGAAAATTTTTTTTGAACTAAATTGCTTGCATATTTTTGAAATATTACTCATAATCATATATATATATTTCTAAATTAAAGCTAATTGCAATTATATGAAACTAAAATGTTTCTTTCCTCATTTTCATACCAGAGTTATTTTCTATTGACTTGTGCATTATTTAATCCCTTAATCCAGGGATACTCAACCTTTTTTTTCTGCCGGGACACATAATATGTTAGCTTTTTCACACAGACTGCATACATATGATGGCTATTTCATGCGGGCCACAACATGAGGATTAATGGAGGAGAGGGGGGGAGAGAAATGGTTTAAGACAAGATAACATAAAAAATTTAAAATGTGGAAAATTTATCAAAATATTAAAACTCCTATTTTGCTTTTTTGAATAATTATTTTTTTTATTTTGTCACTGAATTTTTCTAAATTGGAAGCATTTAAAAATCATGCCTTCACAATTTCTGCATCAGTAAACAGTTTCATATGATTACCGTATACGTAATATAACAAATTACATAGGGTGTCTTTGTTGCCACTGCGACATTACCACTGACAAAACACTTTTTTGCTCTTGTAAAGATTATTCATGAAAACCTATTTATCACCTCTTGAAAGAGACCTCCAAGGAAAAGTATCATTGAATGATTCCTGTTTATTGGTATTTTTTAAATACTACATTTTTGCAACTAATCAAACAAGTACTGGCACAATAGTCAACTTCCCAATCATGTTGAAACAACCGATTTTCTTTGAATATTTTTCACTTGCAAGATACGAAAGACAGTTAAAAATTAGTTCCACTCATACTCGCTGCTGTCTATTATCACTAATCACACAAAAAAAATATCAATTCCCACACATATGACATTGACAGCAAAAATCAAAATTGATTTCTTAACAAAGAATTTCCCAACAAATTTTTATAAATAAATGAATTTTTCAGAGCAATGGGTTATGACTGGGCCACACAGGTTGAGTATCACTGTCTTAACCCATTCAGGACAAAGTAATTTTTCCTGTTAAGCCTGAAAAATTCATATAAAAATCATTGTTGGAATAAAATATGCTGAAATTTATAATCATTCTAGATTTCATATGTTCCAAATACAGATCAAGGGTCTCAGAACGGGTAAAATGTAATTTTACATAAGATAAAATGGGACCTGAAATGATCACTTATATGTGATCATGGTCCAGAATGGGTTAAATATAAGTTCAGGATTTTCTGTTGCTATATTGTCAAAGGAAAATTTTTTAAAATGCTTTTATTTTGTTGAATGCAGAGTTTTTTGAGTTTTATTTTTTCTTTAAAAATGATAAATGAAAGTATTAGTAATATCTTTTATTTCATGAAATTATAATGAACAATAATAAAAAATTATGTACTATATATAATTGATTTTTACTGTAGATGGTTGTATCGCTATCATGCTGTTCTTTTACGAGCAAGATTTGATGAACGCAAAGATGAAAAAGATTTCAGAAAAGCTAAAGTGCTACTGGAAGAAGGAGAGAAAGAATTAGAAGAAGACTTGCATTATCAACCAGTGAAATGTACGTATTGCACTGTACATTTTCATGAAATTTTTTTTGTCTAGAATTTTTATGCCTAGCATTGCGGAAAATAATTTCTATAAGAGTTTAAAATATAAATGTTTTATTTATTATATCAATGATCTCCAATATGGGTTAACCCAAGTGATACTTGGAGGACCCAAAAAGTAGGCTCATAATTGTTTTGATTGTGTATCATTTAAGTACAAAGCTCTCTTGTTGCTGTGCTTCTGATTCCACTAATCACTCTTTAGTATTTGAAAAGCTTAAAATCATAAATGTGCCAACTTTAGGGTGGGCATGCATGAAAACGAAAAATGCGAATAACTAAGCCCATATTGTTAAACAACTTTAACAGTGACTCAGAAAGAGTATTGCATTTTAAAAAAATCATGACATAGAGAAAATTTTCAGAAATGTTTCCTTTTTTTGTTTTGCTTATATCTACATTTGGTCTTATGCTTACATCTTATGTAAGGTCTTGTATATACACATTTAAAACATTTGGATACAGAATTTGGTTACCTATTTACAGATATTAGTAATAAAACAGATTTACAATGGGTGTAATGAAGTCATTGGTTGAAAATGTAGAAGTCTTTGAATTCCAGATCAAGAATAGTTAATTGACATGAGAAAAAGCACAACATTACAATCTAAATTTAAAGAAATTTTTTTTAATAATTAGTAGATTGGATTGAAAACTGAATATCCAGATTAAGTAAGAAGAGCAGTGAATGTGATTTTATCATTTAATTTTTACGTATTTGTGTGCACTACTGTTTTCTGGAATGACAATTAAAAACCAAATACACAGAAATAAATTGGACTTAAAATCAGATCTTTCAATTGCATCAACAAAAGGTATCTAAACCAAATTTTTCTAATATTACTAAAGAAATACAATCACTATTCTCACATTGCATTTGAAAGGGCATAACTTGTGATTAATCAAAAAGTTTGGAGATATCCATATTACATAATATATACAATGATGAAAATTATCCAACTCCAGATTATAATGATTTGAGACTAGGGATCAAAATTTAATTTCATCAAAAGCATGCAAAGTATTCAGCCTATTGTTTGTTGAATCGAGTAACTATATATTGCTCAATCTCACACTGAGTGAAAATTAGAGAGTGAGGTACCAGCTTAGATGATGTCATTTGAGATCCTTTTAAAAAAACCTTTATATAGGTTTACATTGAGTGGTCAAAAAATTAGAGGCTCCTCTAATTAGTGACAAAGCAACATAGCTTAAAAAAGAAAGTTCTGCTTTGGATAATGTAGTTATCACAGAAGATAATGTCAAAATGAATGAGATGAAATATCTAAGTTACTTTAAATGAGAGATAATTGATTCAAGAAGATGTCAGAGCATCTCTGAAATGATGATTGATAGGATTTTTTTCCTCCAACAATATTTTGAATATTTAAAGAGTGGCTGTCAAGAAGAAAAAAAATTAATGTGATATAAGAACTATTCTCTGGTTAAAAAAAGGCTGGTGAAACAGAGGTAAAAGGTGGGCAGCATGCTTAGTCTACAACAGAAAGTAATAACATGACTAATTACAACTTTATAAATAAAGTGCATCATAAAGCATGCCAACACACAACACAGACTTTGTAAAGGATAAGCTTTATCCACAACCGAGCATCAAGAATACCTTTCATATCACAAAATAATTGCAATAAGTGTTTGTTGTGGGTCCAACAATGACAAAATAAGTTACTTGAGAATTAGAAAAAGTAGCCTGGTCCAGTGAGTCTCCTTTGCTGCTCCATCATGCAGATGGCAAAATTGGAATATAGTGCAAGTAGCATGAATTCATGCACCCATCCTGCCAAATAACATTTCATAATTCTGGTGGTAGTAAAATTATGATGTAAGGAATGTTTTTCACTTATTCCCTTCTTACCCATGGGCTCAGCTTACCTCAACATTGTTAACAATCATGCATTCATTAATGATTTTAATGTTCCTTTAGGGAGATAGTGACTTTTTGCTAGACAATGTACCTTGCCTGACCAGTCACAAATTAATGTAGGAACTTCAGAATTTAACCTGCTTCCACAACCTAATTTGTCATTTGATCTCAATTCTATTGAGCATTTGTGACACAAAACTGAAATATACCATCAAAGCTTAGAAACACCACTATCCAATATGACCAAACAGTTGCCATTATGTCTGCATGGGCCAACTTTCCCCCTGCAATGGTATTGAGAGCTTCAGTCCATGATAAGAATATGGGACGTAAAAGAACTAAAGTGTGTGGACCAGTATTCATTATAAGAGGCTGTCTAATTTTTTATCCACTCGCTGTAAAGTGTTAATACAAACCAATCAATTGAAATTATGAAAATGATCATGAATAAAGTTCACTTTCATTCAAACCAGTACTATATTCTTTGATCATTTGAATTTGTTTACCACATGTGGCCACTGCAGAATGTTTCTGCTTGTTGTATGTTTAATTGCAAGAGAAATTAGATATTCTGTAATGAATTGTATCCTTAAATTCATGTTCATTTCTTGAAATTCATATTACTTTAGTTGTTTTTTACCCAACTGTTGATGTTCTTCAAATTCTAAAATTTATCTATAATTTGATTTACAAAATTATGTGTAACAGAAAATATGATATTACTCAAATTAAAATAATTTACAAACATCATTCCAAATGTAGAATGTCATCAAACAAAATTTTAAAAATTACATAAAAAAATGTTTTTTTTTAGGTGTTTTTTTTTCAATGCAAGTACAGAATACTTCTTTTTTTGGGTAAAAGGATAATTTTATTTCTTTGCACTTGTAAAATTATTCCTTGAAAAGATAAATTTAAAACTATTTCAATTTAAGAATATTCTCTTGTAATTTTGTCTTTTTGATTATCACAGCCTTCTTGCAAATCATGGCCATGTCAACAATTTTCTTTACAATTCTTGTTCCCTTTAAATTCATTTTTATACTCATGGTGGATCATTTTTTAAAGCATTTTGCTAGGAAATTTTTCTTCACTAATTTATAGAAAAAGTATCTTGAAATTTCTCAAATATAAGTTGAATGATTAGAATATAAAATTTTGTTTTGTAGCATATATATATATATATATTATGGTAAAAATAATTCATAACTTTTTTCAGTTTCTTATTCACCTGGAGGTATTAACTATGGACGGTCAGTGTCGATTCCTGATGCGGTATGTTTAATATGATTAAATTTTTGTTGTAAAAAAAGGAATTTTATATTTATTGGAACTGTTGAAATATTAATCTTTATTTTTCAAAGTTACATATTTATTTTACGTTAATTTAAAAAGGCTGAACATTACTGCTTAAGCCATCACTTCATAGGTTCTCCAATACTTAACTATATCCTTACAACTAGAAAGTGCAATACATTGTTCCCAGATGATATGTTTGTCGAAGTCACACAAAACACAGTTTTGGGAGTCCACCACTAGTTCTGTTGAAATGGTCATGCAAACAATCAAGTCCTGTTAGACTTTTAAAGACAGTCACTGCTGTTTTTATTGGTAGACTAGGGACAAATCTCTCCTTCATCTCTTATGCATAGCACATTAGATCATATCTTGTTTCAGTATTTTTTTAAGACAATTATAAAAATTACATCAAAATTCCATTTTTAATGCTAATATTAATGTATTATTAAATTTAAACGAAAAAAATTAAAGAATGTTTAGAAAATAATCTCAGCAATATTTTAATACTTTTTATGCATGTTATGTTACTAATTTCCTTAATCAAGTAATTACTTAAACATATACATGTACCAAAAGACATGAAGTGACTAAATCCTAATCTTGAAACTTTTGTACAATTAATAATATGAGACTGAACTCCTAGGAATGTACTAAGGCCACCGCTTGATGGAAAAATTTCTTTGACAAGAAGCTGAATAAAAATTAAAAGTCAAAACAACAGTCTCTTGAATAAGCATTAAATGTAGGGAAAAAATACTTTTCCCTTAAATTTTTATTCAAACAGACATAAATTTAATTTAATAAGTTTGATGATGGACTGTTAAACAATTACAAAAATCATATTTTCCTATTTCTTGGGGGTACAAATCAAATTAACCAAATAAATTGTCTACAAAATATTTTACATTTAAATAAAAATAAGAATGATAAATGTAAAAGATTTATCGAGGCTTCATGATCAGGAATTCATATATTCCAATTTATTTTTATGTGGATCTATTTAATTTCTGATGATAAAAACCAAACTAAGTGACCACAGAAATAACATGAAATCTAAATAAATTGCATGATTAAAATGAAATAGTATTGAATTGTTTGTGAATATTTGTTTAATTTAAAATTAAAATACTTTTTTAATTAAGTTAATGATCAGGTTAATTTTTTAAAAATTTATGTTTATTGTAATATATATTATTAAAAAATTACAATTTTCTGTTTTTTTATGATTGAAAGATTCAAAAATTTTTCTCAAGAACAGCAGAATGAAAATTTATAAGTTCCAATAGAACAAAATATTTTCTTTATTATTAATAATGAAAAACATGTAAGATTATCAAGAAATTATACTTGAGATATGGTTTAAATACACGTTTTTAAGGATTATGCTGAATTTGTTAAAAAGTTCACTAAATATATTAAATTTAAAAGCTTATTTTTTTATTTAAGTCAAAATTCTACTTTAAACTATGAAAACACTTGTCTATATTTTATCTTATATTTTCCCTAAATGATGCTGAGCTCAATTTCATAGGCATATAATGAAATCAATTATTTTACAACAATCTCTTATACAAGTCTTATTTAAAATAAAGCAATTTTTAGAATTTCATATAATAAAGTATATGCACCAGTCTTCTCTTGTCAGTTTGAATAAATATATTTCTTATTTAAAACCTAAATAGTATCTTAGATCATTTTCTTGTAGGTATTGGACTTCTGGCATCCATTAGAAAAAGCTCGTTATCCTGAATACTTTGCTCGCAGGGAAATAAGAAAACAAGAATATATTGCTCGCTGGGAACAAAAATATGGAAAACCTCATGAACCTGAGCATTAATGAATTTTTCTGGTAAATCTTTTAAACATAATGAATTAATAAATTTCTTAGGTAATTTTATAAAATTTACAATAAAATACAGAAAATTTCGAGGATCAACTCTTGTTGCCTCAAATTATTCAATAAGTGATGTCAGTAAATATATCAATTCATGCACTTGCTTTGTTAAACTTGGGAGTTAAAGGAATATCAGATTATTCACTTGCCTGTGTTTTAAAATTTCTAGGTTCATTGTGCAGAAGCCCTCATGTTGCTTCAATTTATTAATGTCATACTCTCAAACAACATGACAGTGGACCTTATGATTTTTAACTACAGTACTCTGCACTTTTAAAATTTCACAATGCCAGGACATTGAACCTTGACAAATTTAATATGCATCAGTCCTGACACACAGTAAGTTTTTACTGGTTCCAGGACCTCTGAATTGATGGAAATAGAGCTAACCGTCAGCATGTAACCATGATTATTTAACTGTATTTTTTGGAAATGCAACTTAAAACATTCAATTCACAAATATTTAGCTGAAAGTTAGAAATAAATTTATGTAAGAAAACCAAACCATTTTGACTAATGTGCTAAATTCATGGTCATCACATGGTAAATGCAATTACATGCTTCCCTTAAATTCAAAACTGACATTAGGCTTTTACTAGTTGTTCTACTTTAAAAAAATTTAGATAAAATTTCAAATTTGTTAATTGGGTAAATATGTTCCAAGTACTACAATTCTCTTCAAAAATTTTTCCCAAAATTAAATTCTTATATTAAATGTTTTTTTTTAAAAACAAAGTTTTTGCAAAAGAAAAAGTTGACAACAGCTAAGTGCTTGAACTGATTGGATGGAAACATGTAGTTGTAGTTATCTTGTGACTAAGATGTCACATGAATTTAGACCATTAGCATGAAAAATTCTCAGTATAATTGGAATTTTAACAAATGATTTTTAATATTTTGTAAAAGAATCAGAAAATTTTCATTCAAAAGTTTGCAATTTTCAGAAAAGCAAAGATTTTCTTTTTAAATCTACATCAATTAAATATTTTTACTAAATAAACAGTTAATAAGTTAACCAATTAAAAATCTAAGTTAATTCATAACTTTTACCTTGTTCTAATAAAACACATATATGAAATATAATAATGTAATTAGTAACAATATATGTTGCAATAAAATACAGTACAGTTTAGAAGTACCCTATATTAAAATAAGGGCTATGGTAGCCTGATTTTAATGGTCATGAGTTTTGTGATTGGTGGCATTTAAGTCTATTCCATGATTCATCATCTGGAATAACAGAAGCTATTGAACTTTAATCTCCATCTGTAGCATGAAATTAGGAGGTATCAGCTCAAATGCTGATTTGACTATACAGTAAGACCCCGCTTAACGCTGTTTCAGTTTAATGCTCTTTTATTTGAATTGTGGGATTCCCCCAAATTGCATGCAGCGTTAGGCTTCCCGATATCAGAAGCAGTTTATCTGTTTCTTTTTTCTTGCGGTGTTATATGAACGTATTTTTATCGTTATTGTAAGTATAAATTTATATAATATAACGATTTCTATGATGTCAAATATTATGATTTTTAGTTTTTATTATGACTGATAGTAAAAAAACACGAAAATAAAGCAACAAGAAAAAGCATTTTACTAGAAACTAGAATGCAAGTGATTAGAAGATAAGATATTGATGAATGTCTATCTCAAATTGGTGTTGCATTGAATTTGGCAATTTCAACAATAAGGACCATTCTTAAGAATAAAGAAAAAATATTGTCATTGGTAATTGCAACTACGACAGGTTCTGCAACTAGAATTACCCGTTCTAGAAATAATACAATAGAGTAAATGGAAAAATGACTTTCTATATGGATTAACGATGAAATTGAATGCAGTATGCCACTAAACCAATCTACCTTCTTAATAAAAAGGCAGAAAATTGGAAATACAGAGGAGACAATGATCTGAAATGTAAACATACTGACTTAGAATTTTATTTATTTTTGTATGTATATTTGTTAATCATGTTTCTATATTTGTAAAAAATAAATTTTTGTTTCATTGTTATAAAAAACATAATTAACAGATTTAATGGTAAAATACCTGACCAATTTTCTACCCATCTTCCCCAACCCCATTATTTACATGATGAGATAACCTCGTTTAACGCTGTTTCATATTACGCTCAACTTAGATGGAACATATACCTCGCGCGTTAAGCGGGTCTTACTGTAGTTCAAAACTGCATGGTAGTTTCTATTAGGTATTTTAATGCAATGAATGCATTTTTTTAAAAAAAAAACTCTTTATTTTGCTTAAAAATGTAATATTTTCTATAAGTAATTAAAATGTAAATTATCATAAATTTGTAATCCTTTCTTTGTTTTTTACAGAATTCGATGGATCAAAATAAATTATATTGTTCCAGAAAAAATTTAGTACAGAGATGAAGTACATAGATGAAAAGTGATCATGTAAAAATAAATAGAAATAAACAATTTATAAACATTCTTTATAAATCTTTTTAATCTAAAGGTAATTTATTATATATACATGATTATGTATAATTTATAGATACTGTTACAAGGTGGCTAATATTCTAGTATAAGACATAACAGTTGCTAAAAATGTTTGTCCTGTTCCCCAAACTAAAGCATAGTCTGCAGCCATTTGAAATCTTGAAGCACTATACACACCAGCTATTGCAGCACCTAAATTTAAAGTAAATTCAACTTAACTTTTTACTGTCAAATTGTATTTATAAAATTTTTTTTAAAAGAATTCAAACAAACGTGCAGACATTTCCTTTAATTTTATTGATCAATAAGAATAATTAACATACTAAATCAAACTATTTTTAGATTATTTCCAAAATAATCAAAACCTGAAAAATATCATTTATTGTTGCACATTTCCTAATTTTATATACAGTTGGTGAGAAAAGGCTTTGTCAACAGTATTATTTCTAACAATATATAGTAGCTCCTAAAAGTGATCCCATTTTTTAAAAGGAAAAGTTTCACTTTTATCATACCTATATTTAACTATGAATATTGGGTTTTAAAAATATTTTCCTTTTTAAGAAATGAAGACATAGTTAAAGAAAGCATAACATAAGTGGTTGGGCATCAAGCATTTTTTAATAAATTTATCAACATTGTCTATCCCTTATTTTTAGATTGTGGTGAAGTTTAAGATATTACATGACTTGACTTAGTTTATTTTCCCCCAAAATATTTTATTTAATATCCATACTCGTAAGGAAACAATGTTCAAAACTGATCTTTTGAGATAAATCACTTCTAAACATTATCCCATTTAACTGTGGGATAAAGTGCTTTAAAAAATCAAATTGGAAACAAGAAGAAATAGTCATCCTATAATGCTACCTTGACATGAAAAGTGGTGCAAAATACAAGCCCAAGGAACAAAATTTTACTTCATAAAATCAACAATAAATGAGTTTGTCTTATTGGAGTTGCATGCTGTTTTCAGATGAAAGAAAAGATTTTTTGTTCTGACGGACTCTTAATAGTATGAAGAAGGTAGAGTGAAATATGACAATGAAGGTATTCTTATGCAAGAGCAATTATCAGCTTTGGTATCAAGCTATTTGTAATTTATATTGATGTTACAATTACCTTCAACAATAACTTGCAACAATGAATAAAAACATTAGGAATCAAACATTTATCTAGAGACATTGATCACCACTGATTTCTCAAACTTTAAAAACACCCCAATAACTGGATATAAAAACACAATTGAACAGGACAATATTAAACAAATAAAAATAACAATCAAAGAATGGAGAAATATTGATTAAAAATCAATGTAATTCTAAATCCATAGGTTTAAAAGTTTTTGAAGAGATGCTGAAAAATAATCTACAAAGTACTAAATTATATTGAAGTATTACAATATTTCCTGTTTACTTATATTTTTAAAAAGTCCTGTTTTGTTTAATATTAAATTTTATTCAAGAGATGAATCACTATTTCATTGAAATTTAAAAATTTCCAGTTTTTAAAAGTCACTGTAGCTTTATTACTAAAAATGTAACCTTTTAATTCATATTCTAATAAATCTTTTTATGAATTCCAGCATTAAAACTTGTTAAGTGATAAACAGTTTAAAGAACTTTTCAAAAATCTAAGACTTTTGCACTTTGCAATTTTTTTAAAATGTCAAATGATTTTAATTTAATTTATAAAAAAGGTAGATAAAATTTTTCAGTTTTGTAATGTTTTGCATTATTAGTCCAGATTATCACTACTATTTTTTCTTTTAGTGCTAGCTGATAAATTTTTCATGTGACAAATGTAACTTACTAGTTATAACTCCTCCTGTTATTGGAGCAAGAATACCAAATATTAGTATAATTACAGCTGTGTAACATCCAAATTTATGTTTCCATAGCATTCCAACTGCTATTGATGCAGCAATGATGTGAACAAAAAGCGATGAAAACAATGCCCACATGAAGATTCTATACCACATTTCTAAAATTAAAATAAATGAATTAAGGGAGAGCAATCAACGATTACATTAATCCAATTTTGGTAGAATGCTCAAAACGTACACGTTCTTCCAAATATTGAAAATTTTATATAAACTATTTTATGAAGTAAATTCTATTGATGTACATCTTAAACATTTTAATTACAACCAATTGCCTGATGTTATTGTTTTGCAATCCTTTGTTAGATCAATGCTTGTGGCCATAAAAAGTGACTTTGCAGGTGGGTTCTTATATTTTCCGTTGTGCCACTGATTTCAAACTAGTTAATTTTCAAATTTACAAAACTGTAAATATTATATATTAAATCAAAATATAGTTCAACCTTTGTATATAAAAACAGGATAAATTTATAAATATTTGAGATATAATTTGAGCAAATGATATACAATTTTGTTACAATGCACTTACAGTATTTATTACAATGGTTATTTTACTCATAAAATGATATATAAAACATGAGTCAAAATAATATTTTGACAGATAGTATGAATACAACAAATTATTCTGTTGCATGATTTTATTTCATTCTAATAAAAAATCAAACACCAACTTCTTATTTTAAAGTTTTCTTTTTAAGCCTAGTTAATTAAAAATGATAAAATCCAGAATAAACTTAATTCCAAAACATTTTTAGATAATTTTTTTCAAACTGATTTTAATTGCAATTACTAAGGCTTATGTTATTTCACATCAAACATTCTAAATATGCAATGATTTATAATCTTGGCAAGAGTTAAATTAAAATTAAATGTTATATTGTCAGAATATATGCATTTGCTACAATAACTGTTAATAATTATTAAAAAATAAACTCAATTTTGTAGTTATGTGTCTTATCCGTAACTTACAATAATTGAAGCAACATTCTTTTTCCTTGCCAATTTTGACACAAAGACTAAACACAGAATTTTAGCAAGTTTAGTTCAATGTAAATATAGTGACAAAATTCTATTCCATGAATTTAGACTTATATTCCATTGAAACAAAAATCCTGAATAAACTTATCTATGAAGAAATAATCATCCTTATATAATCATGTCATATGGATTTGTATTAATATACTGAAGTACCTCTTTTTTTAGTATGGTTAATAGATTCCTTTTTTTTTTTTTTTTTTTTGAAAGGCCACACTAAATGAAACATTTCTAAAGAAATAAGTAATTGATTCCAATAAAATTTTGCTAAAACAAAAATATTTGTACATTTACCTAAAATTAATGAAAAATAAGGTGAAAACTAATAATAATGGAACACTGTTTGCTTACATAATAAAAACATTTTTCCTAAAAAAATCGGAGTTTTTTTTTTGTCTTAATTTTTTTTCTACAAAATTTTATTTTCTAATTTTTACTGATTAATTGAAACAAGGTGAAATATTTTATCATGTGGATCATTTTCTTCAGTAAGTGAATGACTGTGCTTTTTTTAATGGTATTAAATCATTTTCCCAAGATTATGCAATATGAATTTTTCTCGTTTCAATTTATCTTTCTTCTTCATAAGCTCCTTTTATACTGATGAGATTCCTTATTAAGAAGCTGTTGTCAGTTTGAATAAATACCATGCCATTAGCAACATTAAGTAAATTAAAGCCTAAAACATATCCTAGTTTCACATATGTGATAGTATCCATTACTGCTGTTGTAATCAGATCGATTTCAAAGCTGAAAAATCTCATCAGGGAAATGAGATAAAGCATACTTCCACTTGGTGTTTTCATTCCACTCATTTCCAATTTTCTCTTACAGCATTTCAAATAATGTAATTGTTTTAAAATATGGTCAAAAAAGGGAAGTTTTCGATAGAGCAGGGATGGCAAACCATTAGCATGCAACACAATATTTTGGGCACGCCAGCGATCAAAATGGTTAGCATTTAATTTCAAAATAACAAAGTTCACTATGAAATATTACGAATAAACGCGAGTGATCGGTTGCGGAGCAGTGGGAGCATACTCGTTTGTTATTGTCTTGCCTTAGTTACGTTGTGGACTACAATTGCTTATGATGCAAAGTTTCTACACATAGCATAGTCAATTTTATTGTCTCAACTGTATTTTAAAGTTTATTTGTGTTATATTTGCGATTTTTACATGTTATTTAACATGGCTAGCTCAGCAAAGGAATAAAAAGGACTAGATAGTAATTGTAAAAGAGAATTTCAAATTTGGTGAATCTAGAAATATGGCATTTGTAAAGGCAACAAAGCGGTGTATGTTTTATATTCTGGAATAGTGGTATGCAGAACATCGTCTGTAAAACAGCATTTTGAATCAAATAGCAAATCCTTTTGTCAAAAAAGTGAACCACAGCAAAAATAATTGCTTAAAATCCGATTTTTAAATGACTCCAATTAAACATGCATTCTACTAAAAGTAACATCTTACAATCCAAAATACATTTGTCATCCAATCTGCAACTTGCACTAATGTTACTTTAATTTGAATAATGCGTATTACGAAAACATTTACAACTATACAGTGCGTAGTAAATATAGAGTTTTCTGTTCTTAGTATTTAGTTTTCTTATCTTCCCAAGTCAAAATTATTTGACGGCAGGTCTATACCTCATTATACACTTTCTTAGAAAAAATGGCACGTAGATCCATAAAGGTTCGCCACCCCTGCACTAGAAGTTACTTGAGGCAATATTATTTTAGAGAGAACATTTTGGCAAGAATTGTTTGATGCAATGTCTTTCCAAGCCACATAATACTGAATCAACCAGTATTGATCGTTTTATTATTCAAATTACAAACTATATTATAGCAGGATACACAATGAGTGAAGCTGCACTAAATGAGACATTTCTTCGCCCATCTGAAACCTTTTTTAGTTTGAATCTTGTTCATGACTAACAGAATATTTTATAAAACAAGTCAGTTCGAAAACTGTTGGGCATTTTCTAAAATGAAAATAAATCAAAGCTCTCAAAACACAGCCAAGAAGTGATAAATTAAAATGTACACATAAAGCCGGGGTCGGCATTAAGTCTATCACGATCAACCGGTGGGCCGATAAGACATTTTGGGTGACCGCCTTCACATAAAACCTTAGACGTGCATACTAAAAGAAGTAGATGATTATCAAGATAATGGAAACACCAGTGAATAAAACTACAACCCAAATTTGATAGACGTTTTCAAGAATTTACTAGACTAGAATCACACAAGTTGCACTCATAGGTTATCCATTTGGTAATGTTGGTGTGAAAAATCTAAATATGTTACATGTTATCTTTATCTCTCGAGGAAATGAAGCTTTTCTCTTTCAAAAGGATGTAATTCGTAAAGAATAACTTTTGGAATTTTAGTCGAAGTAAAGTATCCCAATTTTAAAAAATCTGCAATTCATTTAACATCGTTCTTTCGCTCTACCCAACAGTGTAAATCTACATTTTCAACGAAGAATATAATTGAGACAACATATTCCCGTTTCACAGACGACCACTTAGAATCCAGTGTAAGATTAGCAGTTAGTAATTATATACCAAGGTATTGAAGATTGGGGCAGATAAAATGAAGACTAAGTTGTCTATTGAGACTATAGCTATAAGAACTAATTTTAAGTGAAAATTATTTAATTTGGGATGTATTGTGAATTGTTTGAAAATGCATCATTTGATATTAAATTTATGGGTATAATTATGTTCGTATATATTTTGCATTTTCATAATAGAGTAAGTTTTTCTGCTGTAGTTATGTAACTGTATTTATTATTGTTATAATACAAATATTGTGTTGAGCGTTTTTTTATTATTATTATTTTTGCTCGTCACACCTATGTCACATGGTGGACCACAACTCCTTGAAAAAATTAAAAGTAGATAGTGCGATGTAAAAGTCTGCCCACCCCTGACATAAAGTAATAAAACATAGAACAAAACTGTTTTTTTACTTAAACTGATAGAAGTATTTAAAAGCTTTGGTTAATTTCTTGTTAAAATCCTCAAAAAATATTAAAAACTGCAATTTAAAAAAACATTGACTTTACCTATTTCAGATCTCTATCTTAAATAAAAAAAATTTAGAGTTGGTTTAATTTATTCTTAAAAAGAGAATCACTACTTTTAGAAAATGGTGAAAAAAAAACACTGTCACATTAAAAATTAAACAAATTGAAAATGAAACACCACCATTTACATTTTTCTTTTATAACTTGAGAATGTAATATTCAGCAAGTGATAAAATGATGCAATTATATTTTAATAAGATTTTAAACAAGTTAAAACTATTGCTAAGAAAAAAGTTATAAAAAGTAGAAAATATATAATTAAATAACATAATTATTACTCAAAACATTTGAAATATTTACATTTAAATGATTGGAACAGATACATATTTTCACTTTTGAATTTCCATTAAAAATTTACATGATTTTAATTTAAAAAAAACCAATTTAGTGTTTCTACATTTATCCACCAATTATGGTTTTATTAAGGATGGATGAAATAAGGTTCGATACCTTTTCCTAACATTTTTCTTCCTTGTGTAACATAATATGCATTTAAAAATTAAAGCTCTGTTTTAATAATGCCATTTAATTCCAGCAGAAAAAAAAAATCACATGAATTATCCAACAGTTAAAAAAATAGACAATATCATAAAAGCTTGATAAAACATCCAAAAATCTTAAAAAAATAATTTAAAAAAAAACTATTTAGAAGTGGTCTTTTTATTATTTTATTTAAAGCCTTACTAGGCATTTTTAATGCTATACTGAATGCACTTTCAACTTTATGTTTCTCGCAGCTTTAGCTCAACAAGTTTCTTAACTGCACAGTAGGCATATTTTTATGCCTCGCTCAGACGGTCTGTGTTAACTGCCTCTAGTGTACATATATAGCCCTTTCTGAAATACAATCTTTTGCATTGTGCTGTTATCAGTAAAACTATCCTTAAAGTTTGGAAATTAATTACAAGAACATTGACAGTGTTTATGAAGGATTTACTTATTTCAGAGAAAAATGTAATTCTTTTTTTCATTTCTCCCAATACACACGACATAACTGCCCGCTCCTGTGTAATAAATGGTGGTAGTGTGGTTTGAATCATGCCACTTTCCTCTCAGCAATCAAGGGGTTAATCCAAATTTTACTACATTTCCCCCTGATCATTGAATGACATAAATTAATGTGATGAACAGCAAAATAAATGAGTCTGCAGAACTCCCTTTTTCTGAGCTGTAAGTTCCAGAGACATTTTTATTTCACTTAAAGGTTTTTTCAAGATACAAAATATACTTCCTTCTTAAAACAGAAAAGTTTATCTCCACGCAATGAAATATATTGTGATGGTTATAAAGACAATCATTACAAAAGAAACATTACAACAGCAGTTCTAGCAATAATGAAACACACTAAAACAAAATATAGCACAGAATCCCATTGACCATAAACTTATGTGAAGTGAGTGGTGCCAGCAAAGTAAAAGCTACTCACACACACACACACACACACACACACACACACATTTGTCAGCCCATAATTGTTTTTAGTATTAAAAAGCAGCAGTGCATTTTGTTTAAGTCACACTGTCTCTATAAAATCGTTGACGAGATAATATAAATGTAACGTTTGAAAGAATAACGGTAGCGTATTCTTGGTTAATTTAAATATGGAATTTTTTTACGTCACAACTATTGAATATTATTTACAGAATGATACATTACAGTTATTAAAGTTAATTATAGATTGTTAGAGTCCACTATTTTGTGAGAGGAGGATTCGTTTGTTACCACTCCCGTGCAAGTTCAAAGCATCTCTCCCCTCATCTTCCGGTCAACGAGCTAGATTCCTCGGGGGTCAAAAAGGGGTTGCGTTGCAGGTGCAAGATGCACGTGTGGGTGTCGGGTCCAACAAAAGATGCCGACTAGATGTTGATGTTCGGAGAAGCGATGTTACAATAAAGTACCCAAAATGCATTAAGTAAGATGGTTTTAATAAACAGGAAGAAAAAAGAGAAAGCCTTTTATAAATTATGCCAGGCTATCTAAATATTGCTTTGATTCCACTCTAAACAAACAATTTAAAAAACATGTTTAGTATAAGAAGGAAAGCCTGGGAAATTTTTGCATTGAATCGCAGAATTATACGTTTCCTGATCTGTAAGTGAACAACAATTAACCTTTCACAGAAATTTAACTATTAAATGATCACAGAGAAATTTAGATGAATACTTTTTTTTACAATGTCAGCACTCAAAATATTTTTAAAGTAATTTAGAATCGTGTACAGATTTATTCATAACCCGGAAATTATAATTTCGGGACTTGCGTATTATCGCAGCAATACAGGTGACATTGTATAAAACAAAGCCCATGGTTGCCAATTCTGCACATACGACACATGTGAAATCTGGGTGGACAACTTGAACTTTGGATTTGTTGTGATAATACACAAGTACTATAATTTGACTTAAAAAACATTCTTATGTATCATATTACAATTACAGATTTTTGCATCCTGCACATAAAAATGCTTTTAATATTGTTATCAAATTTCATAATCTTGCATATCAAGGAATACATGGATTATTCAAAAAGTATCTGACCTTTGGCTAGGGAAAATATACTACTTGCATGATGGGATTGGGACCTTAATCCCCTACCAAGTAGATCCTATTGCCTCCCCTTCACTACCCTTCCCATTGATCCTTCCACTGCTTAAAAACACTTCTAATATCCCACTTTAAAGCTAAATAAGAGCTATTGGCAATGCACCTCATAATTTTTATCCTCAGAGAAGTGATATAGACAACATTTGAACTTGCATTCTATTCTCCGAACTTCCAATGAGGACTTCAAGATTTAATGTGCATCAGTCTTTTTGCATGGCAGGTCTTTAGTAGCACCAAGACTCGACAAAAATAACTAAATGCAAGCTTCCAACCATAGCACTTGATTATGATTACCACACAGTTATTTATTTCAAATTGAATATATTAAGTTCATTATCAAAGTATTTATAATATAAACCATTTATTTCTCAAATTAATAACCACTCATGTTTTTGACTAAACATTTTTTTACTTGTATATTGTATAGATATATGTTTTTAGATGTTAATTAGTTAAAATAAACTTTCATGTTCCAATACTTAAGATGAAATTTAAGTGCATAGTTTCATTCTATATATTTGAATTTTAACAGGAAGTTATGAAAAATAAGAAAGATCATAAAACTATCCAAGTAAAATATTTAAGATTGAGACAGAGATTCAAGAACTGTAACAGCGTTAATAAAGGCACATTTGAACCCTGTTCAATTTTAATGAACACCACATTAAAGTAGAACAATAAGCTCTACTCATATTAGATCTATAATTATAGATCCTGCTGAGAGGATCAAGATAAAACTAATTTCCCTAATTGTTGCACTATGTCATTGAAAGATTAAGATCCTAATAATTTTTTAATAAAATAAATCCAACAATATCACAAGATGACTTTTGACAACTTAAATTTTAATATAGTTAACAAATTATTACCAGGAAACTATTATGACAATTTAAGTACCACAGTCATAAGTTCATACTAAGATACAACCTAATTCAAAATAAATGATAGAAAATAATAAAATTAATCAATACAAAATTCTTTCTGAAAGCTTTACATGGATTTTATAGTAATGGCAATTGATAAAATTAATTCCAATAACTTTAACTCTAGTTTTTATTAAATAGATTTCTCAACTTCTCATTTATTTATCCCAAGATAGTTTCTTAAAATTCCTCCCCAAGTTTCCTAAAATTTGGAATTCAACATCCAATGTTTTAATAGTAAACTGAATTATTCCAATATCTAAATTCAGCTGTCAAAATCTATTTAAAAAAATTTGTCAGGTTTCTGAAAAATAAAAGAACATAAAATCAATATAACACAATAATATGAGAATCAAGATAACATATTACTGTCCGAATCAATAGAACATCATAACATACATAATTTGTACAAAAAAGAAAATCATAACAGACTAATATTGAGAAGCATGCATTTTTTAAATAAAAGGAACCACTAATCAATAATACAGATTGATTTATAGTTCATTCAACGGTTTATTAGCCTTGAGTTTTACAACACAGATTTATTATGCAACAGTAACATAATAAAATTCAAATATTCGAATTTTAAAACTGTAGAACTGAAACAAAAACTAAAAAAATTATACTTCACAAGACGATTGTGAACGCATACTTGCAAAAGTATACAAACTGAATTAATCTTATAAAAGTTATTTTCATATCTATCATCATTATCACTTTTATTAACAGTTGATTGTTTTAAAATACATTAAAAAACTTTATACCAGAAAATGTTTCCAAAGGTGCATTGCCGTCATCTGAGTTATCTAAAACGCTCATTACTTTCACAGAAAAAATACTTTCAATTAAAATTGCATTTCATTTTATTTTAAAAACGCTTGATTTTAAAATGAATATATATATACTTAACTTTTTACATTTTAAACAATATTCATGAATTAACATGCGCGCATGCTTTCTTTATAAATTTTATTTTTCAAAAAGTCTATTATTCATACCGGAAGTTTATAGTGTATCCGCTGTTAAAGAAAAAAAATCAACTTTCTATTACGTTAGAATTTCGAGCTTTAAAAAGTTATTGAAAACATTTTCTAAAGAGCTATTTAGCAACAAAAAATATTTTGAAACTATTAAAATTGTGATTTTTTTTTATTAACAAAAACTGAAATACAGGAATACGGAAGTGGACCTGCAAAAATTGCCACTCAACTAAATATCCGTAACCGTGGGACAGTTCAATCTCATGTTTGATGTTGTGACTTTACGAGCTGAAGTGGGGGTGTGTTGTGTAAATAAATAATTTTTTGAACTATTTTTTTTTTCTGCACATTTCTACAAGTATTAGTAAGCCATTTGATTCAATTTTCCTTTTTTTTCTTTGAAGCTTTGGGGAATTTTTGTATTGGAGAGTTTTTTTAATATAATGTATGATCCGAGTGATTGTTTTAAATAACCAATTTTTTTTGAAAGGGTTTTTTTTTTTACTTTTATTAATATTACTTTTACATCCATTAAACACAACATTTCACTGTAAAATTCCTGTTATTTTTCATGTTTAATCTCGTCGGATTTTATTGTATAATATGAAGAGTTTTATTTAAATCGACGTGTAAACAGTACGATTTTTACTAAAATAAGTGAAATGTATCTTTTCTGCCTTTTAATAAATATTAGAAGCATTTAAATTTCACTTATGTTGAAATAATTGAAACAATGTGCGAAATCAACTGCTAATCCTTTTTTTAGATGTGTTGTGAAACATATGATATGTGCCCCGGCATTAAATGCATACTCAAGAACTAGACATGGGAGAAATTTTTGTTTGTCAACTCTTTATATTTGTGTATTAATTATTATAAGTGTATTTTTAAACCATTCAATATTAATGGAACAGAATGGTGTTATTATATTTTTTCTAAATGTCTGCTGGGTAATGATTAATTGTTCTGATTAATCATAATGCTATCGTACATTGTTAACTATCATGATTTACAAAATATTCATGTGGTTAGGCTCCAGTGGGCTTAAAAAATTGTTTTATTGCTTTCTTCAGCATTTAAAAAATTATATAAAAGTATTATATCAACTTTTTGTACTTGATAGAATCACACACACGGGTGAATCTTTTGTAAAGTTTGTATATATCAACTTTCTGTATTAAATACCTTTAAAAAAATTTTTAAATGTTTATTTCTGTTATTTTTTTTAATTATAAGTAAACCCAATTAAAAGATAAATTAAGTATAAATATAATAATACAGATAAAATGAGGCTTGGTTTAATAAAGGTTCTTGTGAAACTCGAGTGAGATTCTTGTATTTTGTATCAAAACTTTATTTCATTCATTTTTTGAAGTACTGTATAAATATAATATTTTTTATTTTTAAAAGATTTTCTAATATCAATGACTAAAGGAATTAATTTTGACATGCCTCTTAAATTTTTTTGCTGATTGTAATAAAATAAATTTTCTTAGTTTCCTAGGATTATTCTACATAATTATTTCAATTTTAATAATAAGCTTACCATTAT
The DNA here is from genome assembly GCA_019973935.1 of Trichonephila clavipes. Lineage (NCBI taxonomy): Eukaryota > Metazoa > Arthropoda > Arachnida > Araneae > Nephilidae > Trichonephila > Trichonephila clavipes. The sequence continues at coordinate 152,854 of BMAU01005394.1, read as the reverse complement.
TTTCTACTAATGAAATATTTTTAATATGTAAAACAATGTAATCAATTTATGTCGTGCCAAATTCAAATCATTTGAGGAAGTAATAAACAGTAACACACATGTATTACATTACTATATGAAATTCCTTTACTTATGCTGTTGACTTCTTGTGCTTTAACATTTCTTTATATATGTTTAATATATATATTTTTTTATTATTATTGTATACCTATAAGGTATAAAATAAACTTAATTTTTTATTTAACTTTTGTCTTATTCTGGTTTGTGTTAAGTGTTAATGTACCAAACCTCGTGTTATAGTTAGTATTCTGTATTAGTATTTATAATTGTTTGTTGGTTTTTAGTATACTTATATTTGGCTCTTAGTTACTTTCTTTAACAATTAATTACATATATTTCTACCAGGATGGCTCATAGTTTAAAATTAAATTAACAGAATTAAATTTTAAACTGTGAGCCAGTACTTTAAAATTGTGAGCTATTGCTGATTTATATCATGCAATACAATTTAAGAAATGAATGTTTCTAAAAACTGTAGAAAATTTTCCTTTGATTTTTACTTTTCACAATTTATTTCATCAAAAGTATTAAAAATGAAACTTTTTAAAATATTATATTCTTACTGGGAATAGTATTTAAAAAACTAATTTTTAGAAATACATGTTTCATTAATTCAGTTTTAAGTAACCTTGAGAAGGAACACAATGAAATACACAAATTGTATGCAAATTGTAATTATATAATAGTATGATTTATCAATCATAATGAACCTTTGTGTTCTGAAATATACAGTAAGACCCCGCTTAACACAGGGTATACGTTCCATCAAAGTAGAGCGTAATATGAAACAGCGTTAAACGAGGTTACCTCATCATGTAAATAATGAGGTTAGGGGAAGATGGATAGAAAATTGGCTATGTATTTTACCATTAAATTTATTAATTAAGTGTTTTATAACAATAAAACAAAATTGTATTTCCTTCAAATATAGAAACATAATAAATGAATATACATATACAAATAAAATTCTAAGTAAGTATGTTTACATTTCAGATCATACAGTATCTTCTGTATTTCCAATTTTCTGCCTTTTTATCAAGAAGGCATCTAATGTAATTTGTGTTTTCCTTTTGCGCTCTGTAAGAAGTTGTTGGTAAGTGGATAAGGCATCCATAATGCCCCATCTTTCCTTTGGACTCCTGGCAAAATTTGCTCCTGCTTTTTGTTTTCTTGTTGCTTTATTTTCATGTTTTTTACTATCACCCATGATAAAAACTAAAAATCATATTTGTCACTATAGCAGTTGTTATATTATATAAATTTATACTGACAATAATGTTAACAAATGTTTGAAATGATAAAAATACGTTCGTATAACATCGCTGGAAAGAAGAAACATAGATAAACTGCTTCGAATATCGGGAAGCCTACCGCTGTGTGTAATTTCAGGGAATCCCACAATTGAAATAAAGTGTTAAACCGAAACAGCGTTAAGCGGGGTCTTACTGTACATTAAACTTATGGAAAGAAATTTGCTTCTAGTACATATGGAATATGAGCTAGTTAAAATGAAAGATTTTGATTAATGCTAAGTATTATCTTTATGTGAAAATGTTTTTTTGAATAGATTGAATTATTTATAAGTTGCATATTAAAAGTTTAATAGTATGAGTCATAAATGTTTTATAAAATATTTGAAAGGTCTTAAGTATATATACTTGAGATGGCTTCTGTTTGTTCTCTAATAAAAATATTTATATTTTGTACCTTCTGTTGCCCATCTACTTTAGTCTTTACCCCTACAGATATTTGAAAAAATAAACTAGAACTGCATATATTCAGAAATCACAAGTAAATATCATCAATTAATTCAGTCATAGTATGAATTATATCACAGCTTTTGTACATTTTGTAAAAGAAATCTTGTTATTTTCAAAATATGTTATATAAATATATCATAAATATTTTTGTTTGAAAGAAAGTTTTCTTTTTGGTTTTGAGATTTATTATTTTTGGAGTAATTTAAAAAAGATAACTTTGTTAAATGTTTAAGTTTTACTCATCCTTGACACATTGCTCAACTAGTTAGCAGAATTTTATTTAAATGTCTATTTTTAATTTTTGAAAATATTCACTTTTTCATTAATTTTTTCCCTTTCTTTCTAGCTTGCATAGTTTGAGGCAATTTTACAGTTCAAAATGGTAAATATTTAATTTTATTATTTTGATATTATGCTTGTAATTCAAGTTTTAAGCTGTATAAAAATGTGTTTTTAAAATTGTTTAAAAGTTATGAATGTGTAATAAAGTTTAAACTGAACTGAATGTCATTCAATGGGAAAACGTAATAAACTTTTTTAACTGTGATTCGCTGTTTCATTTAGCAAATCATATCACAGAAATTAATTATGATATAAAAATGCACAACTTTTAGGTTATTAAAAACACTTAAGAGTTGAATAATATACAAAAGAAACTTTTATGGCATTCTTTTTAGTTTTCATTTTTAATTGTTGTAAGAATAAGGACTACACACACACACAAATAAAAGTAAAAATTGAAATTTTCTTTATACATATAATAGTCTTTTAGAAACCATGTAAAAGTTTAATCATCTAAGCTGCATAGAAATTTGCTTATTTTATAGAACCTTTTTTGAAGAAAATAGGGCTTTGAGGTAAAATCCTAGGAGAGCCCACACACTTGGCGACAAACCGAAAAAAGCGCCAAGCCAGAACAAGATGGCGGCAAAGGAATATAGCGAGATAAGGTGGATGTATAATGAAAATATATGTAAACAATACAGAAATTAAACATTTAAGATACAAAATATAAAAATAGCACTTATTTCTTACTGCTGATCTTTTCCAAGTGGAGGGTACAGCGTAACAACAGATTTTAAAAAGCTTTAAAGGTCTCATCGCTATGCGAATGATCATGTGAGCACGGCCATATTTATACTGCGAGGTAATGGTCAAACATGCATTCGGCGTGGCTGGTACAATTTCGAAGAAAGCGTTTTATTGCCGACCATGTTACATCATGCTGATCATTACATTTAGGACATTCATAACTTAAAGCAATCAATCCTTCCTTCATACACCATTCAACCAATTCTTTCTTACCTTTCGCATTCAACAAAGTAAAAAATTCTTAAGTATATTCCCCACACACACACGCAGCCAGCCCGGAGCCCAACAACAAAATGAAATTCGAAATGCGCGCCCACAATATACGAAAATGCTAGAAATAGTTAGGGTTGCCACATGCAGTGTTTAAAAAAGTAGAGTTACCAAGATGGCACAATTATCGCCAGCCAAAGTAATTCACGCCAAGGGAGTGGGCTCTCCTAGGAGTGAACCGGGCTTTGAGATTAAACCAGATGTCCCATTTTCTACTTCAGTTGAATGTTATTGAAAGAAACACAATGCACACACACACACAGTAGAAATTACTCTTTTTGCTAAATGCAAAATTTTTCAAAAAAATATTTAAAAGAAATTGTTTTAAATTACTGTAAAAAATTCTCATAGCATTTGAATATTTCCTATTTATTTTACATTTTGAAAGCATTGTTATATGCATATTTATATAATCATTTATAAACATGAATATATATATATTACTGTGCTTAATGAAATTATGTGAATATATATTTTAAGAATATTATCTTTTAAACCATAAAATTGTATTAAATATTTGCATCTGTTATCTCTTGTTTAATTAAATATAATAATATTTCAGAAAAAAAGTTAAGGTGTTTTAATTAGAAGTATTTTCTTCATTTGATTTGATTTTGGTAAATGAAGAGCTTCTGAATTTAAGGGTTGAAGAGCTGAAAACTCTAAAAACTGAAATATATTTACTTTTTGAGATGTCAAGTAATAAAAACAAAGGTAGCTTGTATTTTAAAAATGAAATTGACTTGAAACCAATCAGCACATTTTGAGGTAGTTGGTAGATCATTTATTCTATTTAGTCTATTTTAAGATTTTGTATCGATATAAAAAATTTGTTTTTAAAATTTTTTGTTATAGTTAGTATAGATTGCATTACTATCATTGTATTAGTACATGGGACTTTTAGTATGCATTGAAGATTTGATTTAATGCCAAAACTTGTCTCCCATGGCATAAATATCAATAGTTTTATTTATAATATCTCAGTAAGATTGATCTTATTTCAGCCTCAAACACCGCAACTTTCTCCTCAAGAGGAGCAAGAAAAACTCTTAGATGAAGCTGTCAGTGTTGTGAAACTCCAGGCATTTCAAATGAAAAGGTGTCTGGACAAAACTAAGCTGATGGAAGCTTTAAAACATGCCTCCAACATGTTGGGTGAACTAAGGACTTCACTCTTGAGTCCCAAAAGCTATTATGAATTATGTATCCTTTACTGGTTTATTGAGGTTGTAACAGATTTGAGTAATTTTAAGTTAAAATTTTCTTTTATTGAGAGCTTTCCTGTCAGAAATTTATGCACTGTTTGTTATTGCATGTTGCAAACATCTATAAATGTTTTGTTACAAGATTTTATTCTCGGTGTGTCTGTGTATTGTACCACATAAAAATGGTACACTTAACTTATTCTGGTTAAAGCCTTGGGGGGGGGGGCAAAGTCATTTTTTTGGTGACTGAGATCAATTGCCAATGAACTCTTTTACAAATATTTAAGCAATTTTTTTTTCATTTCTCATTAATATTTCTTTATTTCATCGCAAAATTCCACTTTAATTTCATTTGTAAATCCTCGGAACACCTATTGCTCAATTAAGTTGCTTGGCTACCAGAGTTGGTCGCTAAAAAATTGACTTCACCAAGGTGGCCCCATATTCTACATTTTAACCCTTATTCTTATATGTAAAGTAGTTTTTAGTAATATTATTTGCGAAGAAATTTCTATTGCAAATTAAATTTTTCTTGAATAAGATTAATATTTAAATTGTATTGTGGTAGTATGTTAATAAGCTTCATTCAGATTAGTATTAAGCAAATTTTGCATAATAATTTATGGAAATTGTAAAAATGAAAGTAATCATATTGTAAGGAAACAATTGCTTTTCTTTCTTTAATTTATATTGCTATGGGATTATATTGTAATTTGCTGTGTATTTGTATCCAATGTTTAAAATGTTTTTTTTTTCTTTTCTGAAATGGACATTTATTTTATTGAGTTTTACTCTACTGTGTTATATTCAATGTGTATTGTTCCTAAAATAATCATTAGGCTCTATTTTGGTATAGGTTGTAGAATTAGGTAGAAGAGCATAAATATAAATTTTTAAACTTAGTTTTTTTCATTTGAATATTTGTTAGTAGTATTTGATTGTGCTCTGAGTATTTTTATGAGAATATTTTTGTGATATTTTATTGAGTTTTTAAAAAGATATTTTAATACAGATTTTTGATACACATATACAAATAAAAAACTTGACTCAGAATCAGATATGGCTGTATCTGATGAATTGAGACATTTAGAGCTTTATCTTTTAGAAGAGTTTCAAAAAGGTAGAAGAGTAGCAGATCTATATGAGCTTGTGCAATATGCAGGCAATATCATACCAAGATTGTAAGTTCAAATTGATATTACATAAACATATATTAGAAAAAAATGATGCAATTTAATTTAATTTAAATTGTGTAGAAGTTTAAATTCGTATCTAGGAAATGAATAGTTGTAAATATTGTAAATTTATTCAATATGTATAGAATAATTTTAATGACATATTTTGAAGAAGTTTTTAATAAATTTTTAATTGCAAATTATACATTAATGTATATAAGGAAATATTAGATTAAAACTAAAATTTAATAAATATATATATATGTTTGAATTTGATAAATATTAATTATGTTTTAGATACTTGCTCATTACAGTTGGGCTAATTTATATGAAAACTAATGAGCATTCCAAGAGAGACATTTTAAAAGACATTGTAGAAATGTGTAGGGGTGTTCAGCATCCTTTACGAGGACTATTCTTGAGGAATTATTTATTACAGTGCACAAGAAACATACTTCCTGATACAGATGAAAATGATTCGTAAGCATTAAATTTTTAATCTAACATTCTGTATCTGTATTCATATATATCATTTATGTTATCTCATAGACATTTTTAAGCCCACCACCTTCTTTTAATTGTTTTAAATCTTTCTCCCTTTTTCCTGTAAATTCTTGTCTTTTAAAAAAAAGTTTAAGTATTTTTTATTTTTTAAAAATTTATTTGCTCAGATGCTTATTTTTTTTAAAAGATCTTTTATGCTATTTTTTTTAGCTTGTTAAAACTTTTTATGTAGAGTTTTAGTGTATGAATTTGAATTCCTTTAATAATTAATTTTGTCATTGCAGTATTTTATTGTCTTATACTATTTAAAAATTTTATAAATTTTTTTAATCCAAAAACTTTTTTGGAAAGATAAAAATATTGCTATGCATGCATTTATATGTTATCGAATTCTACAATTATTTTAATATTTTGGCTTAGCATAATAAACATTGCTGGGTTCTTTTTGACACTTTTCATCCAGTTTGGTATAAACTGCATCTGTTTCCATTATCACATAAGAAACAAACTCCATAATTTATTCCCAATATTTTATTTGTACATTATTTGTCAAGGGACAACACAACTCACATAAACTATAAGCAAATATTTGTTTCAATTAATCATTGGCAATCTATAGGATACATCTTCCACAATGTTTCCTACTGCTAGCAGTAGTATCTTCACCTTTCGGCTTCTTTTCTTCTGTAGATGTAGAGTTTAACTGTTACTAGATGTGGGCCTCAGATTCTTACAGCTTTCTTCTTTCCAATCTGTTTTATCACTACACCTGGGATAGCTCAATAACACACCTCACACATGGACTGTAAAGCACTCTCTATTTTTATTCACCTAAAACACATAGCAACTGGAGATACACAGACAGTAGCACCGTCTGGTGTACGGTTTTTGCGACAAGCATGAACACAATCAAATATTTGCATACACTTTTACAATACATAATTTTTTTCTCAAACATATTTTCTTCTATAGAAATGCAGAAACCATTGGAACAGTGAAAGATTCTGTAGATTTTATCCTGCTTAATTTTGCTGAGATGAATAAGTTATGGGTTCGAATGCAACATCAAGGTCATTCTAGAGATAAAGAAAAGCGTGAAAGGGAAAGACAAGAACTACGATTACTTGTAGGCACAAATTTAGTTAGACTTTCTCAACTTGAATGTATTGATGTGGAAAAATACAAGAAGGTAATTATAATTTGATATTTTTTATTTATTTTAGTGACTTGTGATAAAAGTAAAGTTTTCTGTTTGAATTCAGTTTTTCAATTCATTGTAATTTTTATGGAAGTAATCTTTCCAGAAAAGAAATATGAGGCTCTTTTTTTAGTAAGTTTTAATTTAACTTGTTCAAAACCATAACATCCTGGAATCTAGAAAATGGCAGTTAATGTTTAATTGAATCATGAGTTGTCTATATGTTACCATTTGTGTATTAGCTAATGCTTTACTATCAAGATCAAATTCTTAAGTAGTTAAAATATGTGTGATTCATATTTTAAAGGCGTTTATGCATAAAACAAATGTAATTATTCAAAAAATAAAATTTAGATGAAAGAAGAGATTCACTGTGAAGTGTTTCTCATGTAAATGACTTTTATTAATGCTCATTCATAAAAGTGGTTCTATGTCTGCATTTTGAGTTTCCATTATAAAGCTGTGTACATATGAAGTACATGGTTTGAAATAACAATTTTTAAAGTTATGTAAACATTTTGAGATTTGTTTTATTTTTAAATGGTAAACTACTATACCTAAAAATGTATATTATTTTTTAGATGGTTTTACCAGGTATTCTTGAACAAGTAGTGAGTTGTAGGGATGCAATAGCTCAAGAATATCTCATGGAATGCATAATTCAAGTTTTTCCTGATGAATTTCATTTACGAACATTAAATAATTTTCTTAAAGCATGTGCTGAACTTCATCAAAATGTTAATGTCAAAAATATCATTATTGCATTGATTGATAGGTAATATTTATTAATTTTTCTACAAACCCATTAAAGTCTCCCCCCATAGTTATTTGCTATAACTGTTCATTTTATAAATGGTTTTTTTTCTTAAATATGCTGTTTACTTCTAATATATTAGCTGTTTTTTCAGACTGTGGAAGTTTTTGATACATAAACTAATTTTTATTCATGTATTATTTTCTATGTTTAATTATGGTATAAATTAGCTGAATATATATGAATATGATTTCCACTTAATTATTTAATCAATATCATTTATTTGAGTATAGAATTTTAAAAAATTGTGGCCAGAGTTAAATATGCAATTTTTATAGTAATTGTATCAATCTTGCTACTAATTAATATCTGATCTTCAATTGAATTTTTACTTGATGAATTTAATATAAATTTCAGTATTATTTCTTTCAGCCATAAACATTTTAGTTTTTAGTACAAAAAATTATTTCATTCTGAATTTCTAAGGAATTTTTTATTGCTTTGCAAATTTATTTAAATATATTGAAGAATATTTTCAAATGTCAGTTCAATTTAAATTTTATTTACATTATATCAGTTCAATTAAATTTATTTGTATTATTTATTTATTGTGCATTAGAACTTATTGCTGATAAATAATTTCAAGCTACAAAGTAACACATTTTCAATTGTTCTGTATATGTATCCATTTATAATTTGTTTTTCATTGCGTTTTAAAGGTTAGCAGTTTTTGCTACTAGAGATGATGCAGCTGGTATTCCTCAAGAAATCAGATTATTTGACATATTTTCTGACCAAATTGCTCAAATAATTCAGGTATGTTCTTAAGTACTTAAGCATGTATATTTTTATGGTGTTTTCGGAACATGAATGACAATAATTTTTTTATGATTTAGCATTAATCCGCATTTCTATGTACAGAAATTGTGAATTATTTTTACTACTATAAGAAAATGACCTTTCCATCCACAATTTAATGTATAAAATGGAAGAAATTATTAGGAGATCATTGAAAATTTGTGTCAACTTTAAAATAGATATTTCATAGTAAGTTATCAATTTCTATTTAAAAGCTACATCATTGCTTTTAATATCTTCAATGCTGATATTGTGTGATTTAGAACTAAACTTTTAATAACTGACAATTATGTATAATTCTGCAGATAAGATAATAGTTGTATTATAAAAAAACCCCCAAATCCTGGATTTTCTTATAGGACAGATAAAAAAAAATTCTATAGTATTAGATCAAATATCTGCTTATGAAACAATGGCACTAATCTGCTGCTGCTTTAAATTCTTTGCCCTATCCTGAATCGACCTGTACCCACTTCTCAGTGCATAAACTCTAACTCTTCTTGTAACACATAACAATTCTGCTGTTCTTAAATCCATTTTTCCATTCTATATTCTAAATCTAGTCAATTAGCTATTTCTCACCTCATATATATATATTTGGCATTATAATAGCATTTTCATTTTTTCTCAGTCTTCTACCATCTCCTTACAAAAGCACTTGCTGTTGCACAATTGTTTGATTCTTTAGCTTATTCTTTGACTCTTATTTTGAAGCCTCACATTTTCTTTTGCTTTCTCTTTCCAAATTTTATTTTAATAATATTTATAATACAAATAGTTTGAACATATGACACAACTTGCAATAAAGCTTATTAGAGATGCATGCGAGTTGTGATTTGAAACTGAATTATTGGTTAGGATGACATGTTAGAAAATAAGATTTATTCAAGATTATAATCATTGATCTAAGCTACAATTATTGTTGGTGTTAGTGTAGGATCTTTTGTAAGACAAATATGTTAAAGCTATAAGACTAATGAAAATTTATACCTTGTCTAACCTGATAGTCGTTTTATCTGTTGAAATAATGGCATGCACATATATATAACCTTTCTTCTGAATTATGTTAATATCATAATTGCATATTGATATCAACGTGTAAAATACATTTTGAGAATTTTGTAAGGGGAAGGAATAAGGTGCATGTCAAATTTGACAATTGGGTGGTTCAGTAATGATTTCATTCTGGCAAATTGTGTGTTATGGTAACCCTGATAAAGCACAATACTTTTGCATAGATAACATGCTTTTTATTCTTTATTATTATTATTATTATTTTAAATTGGTGGATGTTTTTTTTAAAAAGAGGATGTTTTTTCAAAAAAAAATCATAATGTTGTATTTGTTTAGCAAATCCTGTTTTTTAATTTTGTCTGAGTCTTCCTTCCATTAATTGTTCTGAAAAGATTTTCTTTTTTCCCTTTCAAAGGGGTTGTGGATTCGTAATTACCATTTGAAACCTAGGACATTCCCCGAGAGTTGATATCACTTTTTAGTTTTGCATCATATAGGGGGAAGCCAATTGCCACAATGTAATTTTGATGCCCAGTTTCCCACCAGAGGGAGGCACCTGAACTCTGATAATGAGAAATTGTACAAGGAATTTAATTTTATCAAGAGCTCCCAAATCAAACAGGCACTCTTGATATATTTAACATGCCACATAATCATACAACATGGACCCTGTTGGTTTTTTGCATCATGCATATCCACTGACTTGGGACAGGGCCAAACCTGCAAACTTAGGCATACAAGGCCAATGCCTAACCAATTACACCATCGAGGTGGCTTTGTTCTGAAAAGAATAGTTTACTTTTTATGACTTGAAGCAAAAAAGAAAAATATGCATGATATAGCAGTAAATGGCTATAGACTTGATTCTTTACCTTGCAAGAATGTGTTTGGTTGAGAAAAAGTGGTGCTGGAAAATTTGAAATGTCATAAAAATGAAGTGAGCATTGTAATTAGAAAATTTTTGAAAAATATATGATTATACAATACTGATTTTTTAATGGCAAATGTAAGGTTACAAAAGATAATTGATTAAGGTACAATTTTGTTCATTTTAGGTTTGATATTTCTTTGAGAAGTGTTACAAAAGACACTTTTCTTAAATTAATCAACAAAAATATGTAGCTGCTTTAATTGGATTCTTACCTTTTAGAGTTCATGGGGAAAAAGATGACAAAACTAGCAATTTAAATTATTTGTTGTATGTCATTTTCCATGTTCTAATTAAAATATTTGAACTCTTTGGAAGAATTAGAATTCTTAAAGAAAGGCAGATATGGATTCTTTATATATTGTGTAATTTTTATTTAAAAATATTGTATAATTCTTTAAATATGTAAAATCTCTTATCTTTCTATTTAGACATTCAGATGTGTGTTTTGAATTAATAAAACATGTTTAGATTTGATATGCTATTTTTGAACAACTATTGATACATAAAAATAGTTCAGAGATTTATTTTAGCAGTGGGTAATATCGCTAACCTGCACCTTATTCTTCATTTTAACTGGCCTTGTGTTAACATTCACCAGAAAAAATATGCATAACTTTTTTAAATAGTTTTCTTTAATTTTATTAGTCAAGACAAGGTATGCCCTCAGAAGACACAGTGGCTCTCCAAGTATCTCTCATCAACTTAGCATTGAAGTGTTATCCAGACAGAGTTGATTATGTTGATAAAGTTCTAGAAACCACTGTAAACATTTTTGAGAAATGTGGAATTAAAAGGTTTGTTGATTCAGTTCTATAGACTTACAGTTTTTGAATGTAGACCAAGCAATAACAGTACAGAAAAATAGACTTAAGAAAATCTATAACTATTTTAAAATGAAAAACTAAATTTTCTAGAAATAAACATTGAAAGGTATTTTATTTTGGTGAATACTTTGAGGGGGTGCATGAGTAAAGAAAGTGATTTAGGTATATCCACATTGCACTAGCACATTGCACATATATCACTTCCACTTATGAATAGTAAATACTCTTCTTGTTTAATAGTTATTGCAAACTGTTTTAAATCATCTGCTATATAAATCCTTTTACCTCTTGCAAAAAATTCTTGTATTATCTGCACACAAAAAATTAAATACATTTTATTTTTATTAAAAATTTTTTTACTAATTCTCTTTCAAACCTGAGATTTTTTCCCCAATGTACTGCTGAAAATGTCATGTGTAGTCTGTTTGTTACTAGTAAACATTTTGCCAGCCATAAAATGCTGTTTTCATTTATTTTTTGGTTCTTATATAACTTTGAATATTTCTTCTCTCTTTATAATGTGATGTCACTTTTAAATCAGTTTCTGAGGCATACTATTAAGAGTATGTCAATGAAATCATTGATATCTAACAAAAAGTTTGAGTTTATTGATTGATGTCTGATTTTATTACCTTAAATACCAAATTATTTAGATAAAGCATTAAAGATTTGTTAAAAAAATATTCTGTATGTCCTTTAGGGTGGATTACAATACTCCTGTTTCAAAAGAATTGTTGAAGTTATTGAAAATTCCTGTGCAGCATTACAATAATATTCTCACTGTACTAGAACTTAAACATTTTGGAAGTCTAATGAATTTTTGTGACTACAATAGTCGCAAGTCTATGTCATGTTTCCTTGTAAATAATGCTTTAGAAAATGAAACATACATACCTACACAGGAACAGGTAATTTTACTGTATTTTTCTTATTTAGCGTTAATAACTTAAAACTACATTACAAGAATGTTTAAGAAATTTTGTTACTTTGCATTTTTGAACTGACTTCCATTTTTATTATATTAAATTGTATTGCATGTAATAAAACATTTTAAATGTTAAGTAGATTTTTTGAGTATTTTCAAAGCTATTTTGGAATAATATTGTGTTAGATTATTTATATGCTTTGTTAAACTGCTAAAGTTTAATTGCAGTCCATGGGTGATGATTTTGATTATGTCCAAGCCTATATATAGAGATCAAACCTTATTATTATTAGATCCTCAGATTTTTGCCAATTGTGATTAAATATGCTTTCATTTCAATTCATGATTGAATCCTAAAATTGGAGTAATATGTTATTTTGAAATTTTGAGAGAAATTCAGTAAAACATTGATGGAGTGGTATAGATGCTTATATGATGATATAGATGCTTAATCAAGCTTGTGTAGAAAACTGTAAATCTAGAATGTAAGAGTTTGAGTGGTGCAACATCGTGGTGATAGCATCAAGAACCAATTAAAATGGGAAAGTATTGATCAGATTCTTCAACCAGATCATCAATTGAGTGTCTAACAATATTGGAAGCTACCAACATTGACAAAGACACTGCATAGAAATTGTGGAAGAATCTAAATGTGAAGAAAATTTGTACCAAAAAGGTTCTGCTTTATAAATGATTTTTTCACATATGGTGCTCTCCTAGAAATAATTTTAAGTTGAAAAATGTCTTGCATCATTTGTATTCTGCAATTTTGTATGTGACTTTTTTCTTTTCTCAAAAATAAAATTTGAACTTGAAGGAATCCATTTTGAATTATTAGGGAAGGAGAGTAATGCTGTTAAAATAAAAAGAAAATGGCATAGCATTAAATTGGAACATGGCTATTATCAGGAGAAAAAAACTACAGTATGCTTTTGACTAGTGGAAAAGAATGGGTTGATGTGTGTGTTAATGTCAATGGAGAATGTATTAAAAGAAACAAATAATAGAATTGCCATAAATTGTAATTAAATGTTTGAGCCAATTCTATTATTTTATAGATAAACCTTTTATTATGCAAATCTTTATTTTCTCTTTTTTAATCATTTATTGATCTTTGCCCAAGGTTTGTATATTAAAAAAGAAATCACATTTGCACAAAATCTTGTATGTCTAGTTGAATTGCAAAACATTTTCAAACTTTATTCTTGAGTAAAACATTTAATTTATCTCAGTTTTTGCTCCTCACCCTTTTTTTCATTCCATATGAACAATTTATATATCTAAGAAAGAATACTTGTCAGAATGATAGTTGTACATTTGTTTTGTCAAATTATTGCCATTTTCTTATGTTAAATTTTAGTATGCAATGTCTTCTCAACTTTATGAACTAGTTGTATTATTCCATCTAATAACTCATAAGTTGGAAGCATACACAATGTTAAGAATACCTATTTATTTTATTGTATATACTGTGAACAGAAATATAACTTGAAAATATGTGATGTAAAAATAATAAAAAATTTTATGGTCTTAAGTGTGTGAAGGACCTTTAATCACTTAAGTCATAAAGGTTTATTTATTACTTATTCAATTTTTTTACTGTAGATTATAGATATATAGGAGAAAAGCATATAAATGCAACCTAATTTTTATTTTAAAAAATTAGTTTGGTGAAATTAAAATAAATTATGAGTTATTTGTATCTTAATATAGTTAAGTGGAATAAGATTAAAAAAAACTTTTCATCAAATTCAAGGTAGTAACTAATTGTATGAAAAAAAGAATAATTTTTTATATGAGCAATATAAAGGAAAAAAATTCAATTTTAAAGTTTAAACAATTTTTCCAGTTTATTATTCAAATTTATTCCATATAATAAAGGGAGTGGGGGAAAATATTATGTAGTAATTTTTTCCCCAACTTTAGGTTGAACAGATTTTGCAATTGGTTTCTCCACTCGTTCAGGACCAAAGTGATCAACCAGCTGATGAAGATGATCCTGAAGATTTTGCAGAAGAACAAGGCTTAATGGGAAGATTTATTAATCTACTACAGGCTGACACTCCTGATCAACAGTTTTTGGTGTGTAATTAACATTTTTGATTGCTTGTGTCAAATTATTAAACAAAGATTAGAACCTTAAATTTTAAATTTTTTTCTTTAAAGTTATTTAGTTTTATTTATTAATAGTAAATTTGAAGCTGTATCCTAAATTTTTATTATTTTTTAATTATTATTATTTTTTTTTTTTGTATTTTTAGATGTTAAATACTACAAGAAAGCACTTTGGTAATGGTGGTAATCGACGTATCAGATATACTTTAACTCCTATTGTGTTTCAAGCCTACAAGCTTGCTTTTCGGTATAAAAATGTCAGCGAAGAGGTATGATTGTTTTCACTATACATTTAAATTGTATAAATTCATTAAATTTTATAACTAACTTTGTTGAGTGTTAAGTAAACTTAAGATATTGTCAGCTGTAAAATTTAATGAACCAGTCATATTGTTTTATTTTTAAAATCAATTTTACATTTACTTAAAAGTTTTCTTTCTTTAAAAAAAAAATTTTTTTAATTACTGTCTGTTGAGTAATGGGCATAAGTTTTGATTCCACTGAAGACTTGTTGTTTGAAGGGGATGCACATTTAAACGGTTTAGATTTGAAGTTCTCACTTTGTTGTGGAAGTTTAGAATCATGTATCATTTTGAAATAAAACACTATAAAATAAAACTCAGTCAAAGCAATGCTCAGGTGCCATGCATAAATTATAAATTAGCAAGGAAAGAGGAATATATACCATTGTTTTTTAAACAACTTTCCATTATGATACTATTAACATTACTTTGTAGCCTCTTAAACTAATCAATTACAAGTAAAAGAAATCCAAAAAAAAAGTATAAAATACAAGCAGAAGTAGTGTAATATAAACAAGCTGATGGTTTGTGAAAAAGGTTTCCAATCTTAAGTAATCTATTTCTCATTGTAAGATATATGCAATCTAAGTTATCTAAATTTTCAATTAAAAAATTTCTTGATTGCTCTCAGTTACATCTTCAAAAGACAAACTTTAGAAATCACTAGACATTCAAGGGATTAGCAGTCATTATATAAATTGATTCTTTTATCACAGCCTAGCAGTCTATATTATTGAAGTCAAAACATCATGCCATAGATTGGATGCCATTTTGTAAGCTACTGCTTAAACAAAATAATTTATTTTTTACTTCTACTAAATGAACTCAGTTCCGAACATTAATTGGACAATGCACCTTTCTTATCTGAAGCTGACTTAAGTTTGTATTGCAACAAATAGACACTGAATTGTTCTTTTTATTGTATGTCACATAATTTAAATAGCTAATATATATATATATATAATTTAATCAGCTACTCAAAATTTGATGTATTGTGTAGAATTCTTTTGGAATTTTGTTTGTTTAGTGGATTATTTTAAAATTTCAAATAGTTTTAGTTTCCACATTTTGCAAAAATAAACTGTATTAATTTGAAAAAATTAAAATTTTCTCTAAAAATAATATATTATTGGGGGTTAAATTGTTAATTGGTGTGTAAATAGGCAAGATAATAGTTCTTGCAAAGTTTTAATGACTATAATTGTGTATTTAATGTAATTAGAAAGATCTATGGAATTTGAATGGATTCAAATTATGCAAAACCATTTTTGTATGCATTTTTCTTTTAATATTTTTAGTAAGTCTTAAAATATATATTTCAACTATAATTAAAATCAACATTCACATTAAAAGATTCAATAAAATTTGTATCAATGTTCAAAAAGTTTTTTAAAAAAATTGTTAGAATAATGAAGATAATATTGTTGCCAATTATACTTGTGAATTTTTTTTCTTTGTTATATTTTCCTCACCTGATTATGATTAACTATTATCTATTGCTAAGAATGATTGGTGTGAAATTTTTTTCCAAAATGTAAATTTTGAAGTGTACTGTTTTGAAATGTCTTAAAGGCTCTTTTGTCTTCAATATAAGTAATTTGATTAGCTTGACTAAATTTTAAGTAAAACAACTTTTAAAGTTAAAATATATCATGAGTAAAATTCTCATTTAGAAAAAGGTCTGATATGTATGATAAATGCGTATTTTTTTTATTAGGATGATAAATGGGAGAAAAAATGTCAAAAAATCTTTAAATTCTGTCTCCAAACCATCAGTGTTCTCATTAAAGCAGAAATGGCAGAACTGCCTCTTAGACTTTTCCTTCAAGGAGCCTTGGCATCTGGGCAAATTGGATATGAAAACCACGAAGCAGTTGCATATGAGTTTGTGTCACAGGTTTGTAATCTTTTGAGTACCTTTTTAGAAATTATGATAATATTTTCCATCTTGTAAAAAACTGTAAGTTTATTTTATTACTTGGTAAAAAATGGAATTAACATTTTGTTTTTGCTAATCTAACAATTGTAACCTAACAATTTTTATAATTTCAGTTTTTGTGTCCAATGAATTAAAATCCTTTTTGAAAATTTAATTACATTTCGAAAAAATTTATTTGAATTTATTAATAATTAATTGTATATTTTGTAAATTTACAAAAAAATGAACATTTTACAAGCACATCTGATTTTTTTAGTAATATTTAAATTTATATATATATATATATATATATTTCATAAAATTGTAATTCATATATATATTTGCTGCAGCTATCACTTTCTTCTCCATCACATATTTTACATATTCTGTTTCTAATCATATGTTGACAATAACTATTTATATTTTTCTGGAGTGAAAAATTCTATTTATAAACTTTATATATTTTACTTTATATAATCAAATTTCATAATTTCAGATACTTGAGATGCAGAATGATGTCTTCATAAAATTACATCTTTGTGGGAAAGTTTTTTTAAAGAATTCATTATACTTATTTATTAGGTGTTTATATATATATATATATATAAACTATAATAACTTCAAAGGAATATATCTGGCTCTGACATAAAAATTGTAGTGGCTGTGACATAATAAAACATTTATTATTATCTCAGGCATATGATTGCATAGTTTCTTATTAGAAAATTTTTTTAAAACATTTTTAGGCCTTTTCTTTGTATGAGGATGAAATATCTGACAGCAAAGCTCAGCTTGCAGCTATTACCCTGATCATTGCATCTGTGGAGCAAATGTCTTGTTTCAGTGCAGAAAACCATGAGCCTCTGAGAACACAATGTGCCTTGGCCACATCCAAACTTTTAAAGAAACCTGATCAGTGTAGAGGTGTTTCAGTATGTTCTCATTTGTTCTGGTCTGGAAAGAATCTAGCAACCAATGGTGAAGAGGTAAAATTCTTTTACGTGTCTGAAGTATTGTTTATAAATAAATAAAAGTAATCTTTTAAAAAAGTAAGTAATTGTTAAATGTTTAGGGCATGCTTTTTAAATGAATATGCAAGCCGGAAAAATTTGGATTAGCTCAAAATTTTTATACATTATTTTTTCATTTAATTAGATAATTGGCTATGAAAATAGTATTTAAGTGAAACCATGAATGAGATTAAAATATTTTCCTTATTAATGTGTTACTTATTAATTTCTTAATTTTTTAACAGTGCAATTGATTTATACATCACTACTGGTAAATTAATGATTATTTAATAAACATCCTTGAATTTGTTTTCTTATTATTCATCATCATAATGTGGGTAATAAGTACATTACTAAGTATCTTAAAAGGAATTTGTGTTAGTAAGGGTAATATTATATCTTGTACAAAGAATTTTAATGTTTTTGCTTATACATTTGTTGCAGTTTCAGGATTAATATTGTTTCATATAATTCAGACTTAAATTTCCAAATTGTATGCATGCAACTTGATTTTATATAAAATGTTTTGAATGAATAAGCTGTTGGCAATGCTGATTTCAATATTTTCCTGTCTTTTTAAAACATTTATGATTATAGCATTTGTCTTTATGATTATTACATTCAATATTGAAATTTGTATGATTACTAATTTTTTGTTATTCATTTGTAATAAAATTACATTTAATATATTCGTCTTTTTATGGTTATTCAATCTTTCTATCTAAATTTTAAGTGCATTTTATACTTGAATTATATTAATAAAATTGAAATATGATTTTACTTATTAGATAGTATTTAATTTTTCAAAGGTGCAATAGTATTTATGTATTTTCTTTCTGCATGAAAAAGGTATCCTTTTGCAAAAGTTTTATTTTTCTTTTCTTATTTAGATGCATGATGGAAAACGAGTTTTGGAATGTTTGAAGAAAGCTACAAATACGGCTAAACAGTGCATGGATTCCAGTGTACAGGCGCAACTACTGGTTGAAATATTAAATCATTGTATTTATTTCCAAGAAAAAAATAATGACCAAGTACGTAAATGTGACTTGTAAATTTTTGAGTCTTCATAAAATTATGCTTTAAGTTTATTTTTTGTTTATTTTTAATCAGATCTTGAGTTAAGATTAATTATTTATGTTTTTTTATTTAATTTCATTAAAAGATTTCAAGTATGTTTATTCTCCAGAACCACCCCTATTTCATTTTGAAATTTAAATAGGTAACAAAACTGAGCAGTGTTTTATTTAAGCTGTATTTCTTGTAAGAAAAGATAAAAATGGAACTTGTAGAAATTCATGTTTCTCTTGTAAAAATTAATTTTGTTATCAAAAAATTGAGCACTAGTAAAATTTTTATATTCTTATTTTTAATTGAGTATTCTGTTTTTGAAAGTTGTGTTATTTAAAAACTTTAATCTAATATAAATATCTTTAATTAGTATTTTGGTTTTTATACATTACCTTGATGATCCTAAGATTTTACTTTATTGTGATATTTTTTATAATGGTTAACAAAAGACAAATGTTTAAATTTAATTTGGTTGCTTTTATTCCAGATTCAAAATTTAACAAATCATTTGTTGACTGAAATTCGTGAACTCTTACCAAATCTTGAAGTCAATGAAGAAACTGAACAAATTAATAAGCATTTTCAGAATACTTTGGATCATATACAAGAGGGTGAAGGAAAAGAAAGTGCAATAAAAGAGACAGCTGTGGAAGAACAACTTGCACTTTAAAGATTTACTGTGTGTGGGAGGTATGTTATTATTTATTCCAAATAATTCAGAATTCATTACATTAAATCTATCTTGAACTTAAATATTTTAATTTAAAATTTCTTTTTCTGCAAGAGTTTTTGTAAAAAGACAATTGGATTTAATTTTTTAAAATTTAGATTTGTTCTCTTATGTTCCAAAATTATATGACCTTTGAATTTTACACTGTTTTCAGTTATCAAATCTTCTTTATTTGAAAAAACTACTAACTAGTTAAAGTTGATTAAGTTCAAATTTTTTCACTTAATATTTTAATCCCCACCTTAGTGTGTGTGTGGGGGGGGACTTGCACTTCAGGCATTTTGTATATGTTTATCTTTACTCCTTAATTTTTTTTTTAAGATATGCTCTTATGGTTTGTGTTCAATAAAGAAAATATCAGTTTTTTAAAAGTGAAATAAAACTGGATGGGGCAACAAATCGGTGTTTTGTGATGTTCATCATTGCATCAAAATGGCTTTAACAAGTACAAGTGCAAATTATAATATAGTTTATCAAATTTAAATCTACAATATAAATTTTGAATTACCTGTAATCAAAGTCCAACTTCAAAACCCACAATTTATGAAGGATTTAAAAGATTTATAACTCGTAGCATATTACCAAAACTAAAATCTGGCAAAAGCTTTACTGGTGTTAAATGATTTCAAGAAACTTTTTGTTATTGTCCTTGTGAATTTATTTGCAGTTGGGCTTGGCAACGTGAATACTGAAATCAACCATGCATAATGTAGCATATTAAAGCTTTATGGACTTCAATTTTTGCATGAGCTAAAGCCTGATGAGAAATCTCCACATCAAACATTGGCATATGAAATTTTACAAAAAATAGAGTATGATGACAACTTCCTACAGCATGCAATGTTTAAGAATAAAAGCAGTGTTTCTTGTATGAGATATTGCTAACCCAAATATGGGATTAGAAAATTTGCATGCTGCATTGGAGCAAGTAAGAGACAGGTTTAAAATAAACATATTTGGTTTAGTGTATGATCAAATTACAAAACCTGTTATCTTTTTAAAAATATTTGTCTGCTCTGACAGTTATTTTTATTAACTTGAAATGTTTCATTTCCTCCAATAGATGACTTAGTAGTAAAGTGGGGCACACTGCTACATTAGAGCTTAGAAGTGTAAAAGATTTTAGAAGAGGAAATTGAATCCTTGGGCTGTGTAGATCTACAGTCATAATGTATTTGCATTTCTTTTTTGGAGTATATGAAAAAAATCTCTTATTTGTGTCACTGATGAAATAAAACCAAACTATAGCAGCCATCCATACTAATACTTTTCTGAAACAGAGCAAGAAATGTTCTATAAACTCGGTGTGTAGTGCATAATGCAAAAACATAAACAAATTCCCAAGTGCATGATTTTTAATTATTCCTTTTTAAAAGCACGAAGTTACATTTCAAATACTCTGTATATGAAAAGCTTAATATGGAGTACAATGGAGTGATGCATATTAAATCCATTGTGAATTTTAAACACATCTGATGTGGTGTACAAGTTTTAAGTTATGTCAATATTGAAAGAGCCTTTCTCATAAGTAAATGGGGCATAGAATTGTGAGGTCCAATGGCAGTTGAGTAATTGTATTGCGGTGTTTATTAAAATAAATGTTTAAGTTCAGGAAAATAAGCAATCAAAATTTATGAAACATTTTTTTAAAAGAAATATTTACTGTGAATAACCTAAACAGTTGAAATAAGTTACTGTGCTTGATTATGAATATTGATATTTTAAATATATCTAATGTGTTTTTAACCCCTTTAGATCAACCAATGGAAATGTGCTGTCTTCAATTGTTTTTCAACTCTTGATTCACCATTCCATTAAATAAATGTAAATAGAAAGTGCCATTTAAAGTGTGTAATATGCTTTCTTGTTAGGATTTAGTTGTTGTATATTTAATTAAATAATTTAAATATTTGGATATTAAAATATGTTTCAATTTTTCTCATTTGTTTCATATTTTTAGATTATTTCTAGATTGTTTGAAGTGTCATTTAGTATGTTCAGTTTGTTGAATATTATGGCATATTTTAAATTTGTATTGATTCTCCCAAAGCCTGACTGTTAAATTCCAAGGGTTCTGTATTTGAGAGATTGTCCTTAAAACCCGACCTTGCAATAGGAATAGTGGTCATGATACAAAACACTGAGAAATAACTACAAACACAAATAATCAAGTTAAGGATTTTATTTAACTGTCCATACATAAAAGATACTCAGAAAAGATTACATTGAGGATTCAGACTTCTCATTTAAAAAGACTTATCCAAGAACTTTTCAGCATGAACTTCCTCTCCCTCACTCAACTTTATATCTTAGAACCAATTTACATAGTACATTTCTATTATAAGGAGAGGGCAATTTCTAAATATAAAATTTCAAGAAATATTTGCTTTTTTGTCTGTTTTGTTTAAGAAGAGATCATAAGATAGCCCACCGCATATTATTTTTAAATTCATTGTGAAAACTTCATAAAGAGCACATTATAAAAATTAAGAGTTCCAAAATATATACTTAATTTTAATAAAATATGATAAGAGGCAATATTTGTTATACAAGTTACATGAATAAGTATGACTTAAATGTAAAAATAACTGAAAATTGTATAATTTTTCTAATTTTTAATCAGTTTTAAATTCAATACCAAGTGGTGTAAAGAAATTTCTTTCTATGTCTAAATTTTATTACAAATATTAGCTTGACTTGAACATTAGAAGTAAAATTCAGTTTATATATGTGAAAAATACAGAAATGCATTTCATATCTGAAACTTTTTTTTAGAATATACATTAAGAGCTCTCAGTTGATAGCATGAAATATACTGCTTTCTTTGTAAAAGGTGTTTTTTTTAGAGGTATAGAACTTTAAATTGCAATAAAACAACGATGTATTATTCGATTGACATGAATTTTTTTTTATTCGAAAGATAATCTTGTGACATTACATTTTAAATATGATTTCTGGCATATGACTGCCATGGCTGGCTCGGATGTATGATCTCTCGTGCTTTATATTAATGCTTTTAGTAATGCTCGCGCGCACACACGCTTTTATTTATAAAAATTAACTGTAATTTTAATTATGGAAAGTTCTGGAACTTTCGATGGCAATAGATAAGGAGATGGAAGATTGAGAGTTTGGAAAATAAAAGTCGAGTTATATGTGGCAAGAATTGCTGACATTTTGATATTTCAAAGTTAAAATTTTATTATTTTTTTTATATTACTTGTTTTCTAGCATGAACAAATATTAAAGAATGAGCAAATAAATGTTTTAAAAAGTACGATTCAATAAGTAAAAAAAGTTAAACATAAATGTTTGAAGCCCTTTTTTTAATATTTTAAATCTTTTTAAGGAAATATATACAAACTATTAATTGATCAATAGTCACCAAAGACTTTGAATTTGTTTCCTTAGCTTCTAAATGCCCAGATGTTTTTTAATGCTTAAACATTAAGTGAATGTTTGTATAGGTAGTTGAAAAAGAGGAAAAATTAGTCAAAAGATAAGAAATCGTAAATTAATGAGGTAAAGAATCCCTAATTTATTTTTTAATAAATGATAAAAACCTTGTTAGGAAACTCCTATTTGATTAACCATATACAAACGAAAGTGCGCTAGCAAGGTTCCAATATTCTATTTAAGTGAGGACGTTTCTGACACTAAAATTATACTAACAAGATTGCTGTGTGGAAAATTTTACCCTCTAACGAGGTTACAGAAAAAAATTGCCAAAAAATGTATTGGTTGATACATTAAGAAGAAATATCTTAAAAAAAAACAAATATTTTTAAAATTTAATATTTATAACATTTTACTTTGATGAAGAATTTCGTGTGAATTAAGATTGTTTCTTCTAAAAATTGTAAGGTAGGATACATTATATAGAAAAGCATAGATCGTTTATATTAGATTTCTCTTAATTGTGAGGAATTTGTAATTATTTGCAAATGTTTTAACAAGTGTTTACTATACATGAAAATTTCTTTTGATATATTTAACTATATCAGTTTTTTTTTTTGCAAATGCATAAACTAGTAAATGTGATTTTTGTAAATACACGGAGCTCAGTAAATAAACTAAACAGTAAAATTTTGCAACAATAAAATTTATACAGAGCATTCTCACAGCAGTCAAAGTACATTATTAGCGAAGATTCCTAAAGAGGTGTTCATTGTTATTTCAAACAATGTTCCTTAAAACAGGTAGACAAAGCACAACAAAAGGAAGATAAATCCAGTAGTAATCGCCACCATTTTGTTTCAAAGTTTGCATAAGCTCTGAAGGAAGGAGAAAAACTCAAGATTTTTCAACAATTCCTCATGAACATAGTTTGTATGTAAATGTATTTTTGCTCAGTTATAAAGACTATTTTAATTAACAAGATAAGAGATTTTCATTTTGTCGTAACCGAATGCCATTTCCACCTAAAATCGTTCCATTCAATTACGTTTAATTAAGGTGCATTGTACTTTCTAAGCCCCATTTGCTACGTATTTTCAATAAAAAAAAAAGTAAAATTTAATTTGCGATTTTTCCGCTACTATTTAAAATTTCTTACAGAAATAATTACATACTATTATAACATTTTGATGTAAATAATTCAAATATAAACTTTGTCCAATTTTTTCGATTTTTTTTCACAATTCGAGTTTTTGCATTTATTATACAGATTTTCAAGTACTTTTACTTTTTACTTTTTAGCACATTCTTATAAAGGGTGTTTATTTTAGAGCTATAGAACTTTAAATAGTAATAAAACAATGATGTATTATTCGATTGACATGATTTTTTTTTTTTTATTCGAAAGATAATCTTGTGGCATTACATTTTAAATAAGATTTCTGGCATATGACTGCCACGGCTGGCTCGGATGTAGTCCAATCTGGACGTCCAATTTTCGATGACTTTTTTCCAACATTTGTGGCCGTATATCGGCAATAACACGGCGAATGTTGTCTTCCAAATGGTCAAGCATTTGTGGCTTATCCGCATATACCAATGACTTTACATAGCCCCACAGAAAATAGTCTAGCGGTGTTAAATCACAAGATCTTGGAGCCAATTCACAGGTCCTAAACGTGAAATTAGGCGGTCACCAAACGTGTCTTTCAATAAATCGATTGTGGCACGAGCTGTGTGACATGTTGCGCCGTCTTGTTGGAACCACAGCTCCTGGACATCATGATTGCTCAATTCAGGAATGAAAAAGTTAGTAATCATGGCTCTATACCGATCACCATTGACTGTAACGTTGTGGCCTTCATCGTTTTTGAAGAAGTACGGACGAATGATTCCACCAGCCCATAAAGCGCACCAAACAGTTTTTTTCTGGATGTAACGGTGTTTCGACATACACTTGTGGATTAGCTTCACTCCCAATGCGGCAGTTTTGTTTGTTGACGTAGCCATTCATCCAGAAGTGCGCTTCATCGCTAAACAAAATTCGCTTATGAAAATCGGGAACAACGGCAATTTCGTTTTGGACCCATTCGACGAATCTACACCTTGCTTGATGATCGTTTTGATGAATTGCCAAACCAAACTGAGAATAAATCACTTGGCAGCTGTTAAATCGGTCGCCATCTTCGAAAGTAATGCCAACTTAAACTTCTATACCTGGAAAAAAAACACTCCTTACCAAAATTATTTTAATTTATTGAATATTTTTCTGCCTGTCACAAAAGGTGCTTCACTTCACTACATTGCACAATAGTACAGCAAGTACTATTGTACTAGGAGTCTCCTGTTGTCTAGCAGTGCAGGCGTTTTGAATTCCGCTTTCCACATCTTTGTGGCACTTTTCACACCCTTCGGAAAATCTGTGCTATGCGTTGTTTCATAAATTCTATTCATCCTATGTAGCACAGTGGTAACAGCAACAAACAGCAGAAGTTAATTCCCTAAACTTCAAAGTCTCTTTTTTTTGAGAAAGGAATTGCATGAAGTTAGTTTGTATTCTAATAAACATGTAAAATTTATTAGAAGGAAGCTCATATTTTTTCTTTGATAACACAATCTGTAAAACAAGGTTATGGGCCAAGTGAATACTAATTAGTCGAAGAAGAAAATTTTTTAATCAGTTGACAAAGTTAAGTTGATGTCAATTAACTATCTTGATCAAAATAATTAAGGTATGTAGACTGAGAATATGAGAATTATATTAATAAAAAAAAATTGTTGGTGGAGGTCTAATGAGGATACTGTTTAACCGCAGGTAATCTCTTGACACCAATACAAGCTAAAAAAAACTAACTTCAAGGCTTAAAAAACACGAATTCCATTTCTGATAGTAAACCTAACTTTTATTAAAACAATTCAATGGAAAAAAACATTAAAATTAGTTAAACTAAAAATGTTTAATGTCTAGAAAACGATATTCTACTACGCGCGCGGAGAGAATTTCTGCGTGGATTATCTCTCGCATAGCTTCTGCATACCGATTCTTCTCAAGGATATGCCATGGTGATCAAATTTTGGCTAGAAATAAGGATTCGACAGTGAAAAAATTTCAACCCTTTTTATTGTCTCTCCTAATGTTTTTGGTGTCACGGAAAATCCGCCATGTAGAGAGGAGGATACACTTAAAATCTGCCGTGGTTGAAAGTTCTCGTGTTAGGAAGTGAAGAGTGGGTTAGATCCTAGTGGTCCTCTAATGGCGGTTTGAATTACGAACACGCTGTGTCTTATACATAACACTTTTTGTGAAAGAAAACCCTACTAACAAATTGATTATTATTTATTTTTTTGAAAAATGACTTGCAACATATGCATTTGTAATATGTTAAGTACATATAGCTTGACCACGCTTTAAATTAAATTCTCCTCCAATCAATGGCGTATCTAGCTTTCAGTGGACCCCGGGGCTCCTTAACATTCCACAATTTTTTGTTTACACATTTTGGGGGCCCTGAAGTGGGAAGGCCCCGTATCATTGATACGGCGGTAGCTGCACTCTGCCTCCAATTTAAATAAAATATAAACATATTAAAATAAAAATTCTTATATTCCTGTCTGGATTTCTTCTGTTACCACTTCTACATTTGCTTCATTTGAAATAGGGAATTAATATCCCCCCAATAAAACAGTTAAATTAATATGATATTTTCAAAATCATTTATAAACTTTGTTGGAGATGTATTTCTTTTAATATATACACTTATATATATTATTCTTTTAAATCAAATTCTTGTAATAATTTTAAGTAAATACAGAATTACTTCTCTTAACTTTTCTTCAGACGTAAAAAATATTGTGTGTGTCGGCTCCGACGTACGACTGGAGTTTACTCTTTGAGTACGGTTATCTAGGCAAACAGGATAAATAAACGCATCTCATATAATACTGTGTGAGTAATATAGACATGATGGCTGTCATATAAAAAGGGCCTTTCGCATAATCGAAGTTGATATAGAAACAAAAATTAAGAAAAACATACTTACAATCTGTTCATTACATTCTAAAAAGTAGATAAGAAATAAGTAAAATTGTTATCTGCATACTAACGACTGTTGCTTTAACCGACTCTTGGAGACGAAAGAAAAGAAGTATTGCATTGATAAAACAATACCTCTTCTCTTCCATTTCCTCTTTTCTTCGCCATATGAAAGTTTGAACTTCTATTGTAAATGCGATGACGACGATTATGTCTCTTGCGCTTCCATGTGGACCCAAAGGACCCACTCGTTTTTTTTTTATTTATACAGAGGTTTCACCTGATTCACATTAAATTTCATTGTGTTGCAAATGTTGAATTAAGTCCTACTCCTCTATGAAAATTAAAGATTATATATATAATATGAAATATATTTCTATAATATTTCTGGACAGTGGTAAAAATAATTGTAAGACGTGGTGAGTGGATGTTATTACTGTAGCGAACCAAAGGTCAGGGCGTAGCCAGTGGTGAGTGATTCCTGTATGTTGATGCATTTTCTATGGAAAGATCGACGAGGCAGTCTGGTAAATTAGTAAATCCAATTTATTGAATATCTTGAAACACCTAGGCATATTAATTACGATGAACAAGGACGACACAATACAGACAAAGAAACAACACACAACACAAAGCTGGCTACATGACTACGGAGAAATGAGCGAAGAGAGAGCGGGATTTCCAGAGACATCGGTTTTTATTCCCGACGGTGAAGACTGCGTAACATTTTTGTAATAAGAGCTCTGATTAGGTACAATGGGCGGGAAAGGTATTTATGATGTAATATTATTAGTCGATTACAATTCAGATCAGGGTGTTAGTTTCGAACCAAATAATTAAAAGATTATTTGAATATTATTAAAAGAGTTAATGAAAAGGATGCTAGGGGGAATTATTACACACACACACACATATATATATATATAAATATATATGTATGTCTCTCTCATGTTTCGAGACAGAATCAGATTAAAGTTTTAATAGTAACTTTATTCAATCATTTCTACATCTCTTATGACGCTGAGAGCAGGGAGGAAAAAGCACGCCACGGTGTTGGTTTCAAGTGGATAACACTTGAAAAACAGATGCGGTAAGTATCGCGGATTTTATGATTGTACTTGAAAGTTGATGCTGACATATGAGGACTATTAAATTTAACGATCTGGAATTAGACATGTTTATTGGCTAGGCCATAGGTTCGGAAGAAATAAATGGGTGATTAGTTTGATACTTGAAGATGTGAACTGAGAAAGATAAGTTAAGTGCTAGATAGGGAATTTAATTTTTAATTTAATTTAATTATCCTTACATTTGCCCCCCAATTTTAAAAGGGAGTCTCATGGCGTGGTTTTTTCTCTCTTTACAAACTTCATCAATTTTCAACAAACACAAAACAATACATAGTTATTTAGAAAGACATATTACACACAGTAGAAATATTTAAGCAATAAGAATACTAAAATCAAAAGGCAATACAATAAACGAAACTATAACAACAAACACAGTAATGACACTTCCAAAATATTAATTGATAAAAGATGAATTACCATACATATAATTGAAGATTAGCTTTTTCAAATCTATTCTACATCCAGAATAAGAGCTCGCGTCTCCTCCTATTCCTTCATAATAATAGATTCGTATTATAGCTAGCAGATAATGTTTTTAAACAAAAGTTTTATATTGGAAAATAATATATCAAACAATAAGATAGTAAATATAAAAATACATGATATCATACAAATGTTAAAATAATAATTTTGGATAAAAATCTACTCTGGTGCCTTATATTATTACACAAATTTTGCTTATATGAAATACATTTTTTTAAAAAGATGAAAAAAAATATAGACACTAATAAAATGAAATTATTAATAATATGAAAACGGTGTACAACACACAACTTATATGCACTATTCAACACAATAAACAATATTTTATTTCATATGCGTTATAAAATATAAAAATTATAAGAATATAGGAATAAAAGAATATAAGAGCTCTTTTTTATTATTTTTGAGTCGGAAAAGTGGACTCACTTCAATAATCACCTTTAGTATTTATGAATATTTTCTCAATATTCACTGCAACTTAACAATATCGCATACAATATTTTGAATCTTTCCGTAACCTTCTAAAAATTCGTTTCATATAGACAAAATTCTTTCTCTTACATCACACATTCACTAATATAAACTGTATCACACTACTTACTTTTGAACACATCTCTCTGAGAAATCTGCGTGAGATCAAATCGCAGATGTTCAGGGATGCTGATAAGAAACAATAAGAGGTATACATATCAAACAAAACACGTTTGTCCTCTTAATGTTTCAAGACATATACAAAAATATAATGATTGTATTCTCCCTTATCCACTGTATAATATCCAAAATAAACTTCAAGTTATTAAATTAATTTTAATTTTAGATAAGGAAAATTTCTTGAAATAGTTGTGACAAATCTATACGGAACTTTATCGCTAACCTTCTGAGACGTCCTTTTTAGGGAAATTTAATTCCCCTACCTATTTCCAATCAGCTCCAAAAAGAGGACAGGGATTCCTTATTATGCAGATTAGATAAAGTATTTAAGTCAAACGGAATAGTAAAGCAAAAAGTAGTAGGAGAGAGATTGAAGCAGGAAGGTATAATGGTGAAGTTAGAGATTTATTATTGAAGATTTCTAGGTGGATAAATCTCAGGAAGAGCTGAGCTGCAGTGTGGTAAATATTGATTTATAATTAAAGTCTCATTAAAGTTTTATATTAGGAGTGAGATTAAAGTTAAATGTTCAATAGGAACATTATTGAATATAATTCTGGGATCTCTTATCGCGGGGTAATCTCTGCGTGATCGATATTCTAATTGTTAATTAATTGGATCATTAAATATTTAAGTTAATATAAAGGAAAGTCCCCTTTAAACCTCATAAAGCTAATTTCATTTAGTTGTTATTAAAAGTCTTTGATTCTATTTGGGAAAGATAACCAAATAAAGGAAGTTATTTATAAAAATGGCTACTGGTTCTTATTTTGACTCAAAATCATTCTCGTTCTCAAAGTGAGATCCAAGGGGATCTTCATATAGTGAATCTTGATGTATGGCCGGTATATCAAAATACACAATTTCAAAATAAAAAAAATTAAATGACATGCAATAAGATTACTGCTGAATAAAATAATTAACAAAACAATAAAATTCAGTGGAGAAAAAATAATGCAACGTGACTTGGTTTTTGTTTCTCATCAATATCAATAGTATTAGTACATTAGAGTCACTTCTCTAATAACTAAATTTATGTTTTTCTACTTTAAAACACCAATTTCTATCATAACTGTTAACTCATTCGACATCTTAAGATAAAATTATGAGAAGTATATTAAAATTTCTCAAAATTTTGTATGACAAAACCTATACACTTTGTTTTCTCAATTAAAATATAAAGAAAATATCTCATTTAACACAACTATATTATACAAATTAAATATGTCATATCATATATTATTCTTTTTCACCGAAAAGTCTTGTTAAGCAGAACTCAGTTTCTTATGTATTACGTAAGAGATTTCTTTTAGTTATTTTCTTATTCTCTTTATTATGGGTATTTTGTTGAATGTAATTCAACTGAAAGTTTTCAGATGGATGAAAATGTCTTAAACGGACTGAATGAACCAATTCAGTGTCAGTTTTATTAAGGGCATTGGGTCTATCTATTTCAAATTATACATCAGAACATTTTCTTAAAATGGTATAAGGGCCTGAATAAGGAAGACTTAATTTCCTTGTATTGGGGTATTGAAATTCCTCATACATTATTAAGTCACCAACCTTGAAATCAGCTTCCTGAAATTTTTTATCATATCTAATCTTATTTATTTTATAATATTGTTCGGTTCTTTCTTTGGCTAATTTTCTTGCTTCTTCTATGGGAGGATATATCTCATTATCTTTTAGTGAAATTTCGAAAGGTAAATTACCATACATTAAGTAGGTTGGAGGGAAGCCTGTTATTGTATGGGGAGTGTGTGTTTGATTATACTGATGGGTTACTTTTTCCAGAATATTTGTCCATGGGACTTTACTTGAACTATTGCCAATTTCACACTTTAAGCGGGTAATGATGGTTTGATTTACACGTTCCACCTTTCCATTGGTTTGTGGTCTGTGAGAAGTAGTTAATAATTGAGTGACATTACTATGTTTTAAAAATGCTTACATTTTGAAGAGGTGAACGCAGTATTTCTATCACTTAAAATTTTTTCCGGTATATGATTCTGAAAGATTTGTCTTAAACAATTTATATAAGTATTTGTTGTTGCATTTTTTTAAGGGAAAGTCCAAATGCACCTAGTTGCATGATCAATAATAATGTGCAAATATTTTTTAACAGAGCTGAAATAATTTAAACCACCTACACTATCTATTGATAAAAGTTCAAAGGGTTTTTCACAAAGGGGAAGTGATTGCATCAGTCCGTATTTTTTCTGATGTGATTTCTTATTTATTTGACAAGTTTCACATAATTTCGTATATCAGTAATAATGTTTATCCACACACACAATAATATTGTGGTGATATTAATTTTAGCATGGTAGCTACACCAGGATAGCCAAATTTTTCGTGAGTTGTTTTCATTAATTTCACTCTTAGAGCTTTAGGTACAATTATTTTAGCCAAACCTTGTCTTTTAACTACAAAAACACCATCTCTCTTAAAACATTTAAGAGCTGATATATTTTCTATATTTTGAAAATGACTTATTTCATTGATATCTAATAAAGGTTCTGGGGGTGTATTAATTATATGATAAGCAATAGGATTTCTTGTTAACATATCAGCTTCAATATTTTATATATATACTAGCCGTTACCCACCCGCTTCACTGGGTATTTCACGATGTTGTATATATGTATACTGTTTACATATATATTAATTATTGATATCTAGCATTAAGAATTCGATTGTATTGAAAAATATATTTATAGCTGTTACACTCTCGCCCCTTGATATAAAAAGAGCATAAATTATAATATTTAATTTCTATTTATATCTAAAATAGAAGTAGAAAGATTTTTTTCGCTCACTTAACCTAATAATCAAGTGGATTTCCACCAAAGCAACTTTCAGTGGATCTCTACTCCACAAAATAAACATGCGTGTTAAATTTGAAGTCTAAATCTAACAGAGAGCAAAAACGGAATTTTTATCATAAATACCTCCTTGAGAGCATTCTTAACGTATTCCTATTCAACAAAAGAACCATACAAACCAAATTTTATTATTATAGTCTTAGCAGTTCGAAAACGGGAATTTTGTCTATCAATACGCCCCAATAACTCTCCCCGCTTCCCCCTGAAGTTGATTTCCGTAAAATCCATTCTTAGTGGAACTCTATTCAACTAAAGAAAAGTGCTCAACAAATTTCAAGTAAATGAGTTAAATTCAAAAACAGGAATTTTTCTATAACACGCCTTAATCCCTCGCAACCCCACTCCTTTAGGGGTCCATTTTCGCAAAAATCTTTGTAAAAGGAACTTTATTCCATGAACGAAACTACTGCTTTTAATTTTCAAGCAGGTGGTTCTATTAGTTGAAAAGCGAAAATATTTATCTATTACGCCCCTTAATCCCCCTCAATGACACTTGGGGATCAATTTTCCCCAAAAATATTTTGTAGCGGATCTCTACACCATGAAAGGAATTCGCTTACAAAATTTTAAGACTGTACGTCTAATAGTTTAAAAATGGAAATAATTATGTATAACGCCCCTGAAGCGCCCTCAACGTCCCTTGGAGGTCGACTTTTGTAAAAATCATTTTGTAGGGAAACTCTACTTTATCAAAGAAATCTGTGTACCACGTTTCACGACTGTACATCTAATAGTTTAGTAATGGAAATAATTATCTATAACGCCCCTTGGGGTTCGAACTTTGCAAAATCCTTTCTTAGATGACGTCTACTCCATGAAGGGAACCTACCTACCAAATTTCAAGTCTGTAGGTTTAATAGTTCCGGAGAAATCGTGATTAGTCAGTGAGTGAGTGAATCGCTTTTCTCCTTTATATATGTAGTAATGCAACGCCAGTTTAACTTAAGTTAATTTGATTAATTTATTTCGTTCGATCCATTTCAAATAAAACCCGGTTCTATTCTTCTGTTGGCGTCACACTATAGTTTACGTTTAAACATTAGATCTTTTAAAAACAAATAAACTGTACGCTAAATAAAAACCATTTTCTAATTAATCATTAATTTATTTTAAAACAATAAGATTGAATTTACGTTAAATTATAAAGAGATACATAACAGAACATGACTTAACTGTCAACTAATAGGGATCTGAGAGAGAGGAATCATGGTGTGGACATCTCGAGAGTCTCCAACCGCGGTGTTCGTCAAATAGGGTCGTCAGACCAAAATCGGTGATAAAAATTGTGTCAGAGAGTGTCTCAATTCGTCGTGCATGCGCTTATATTTCGCGGCGGTTTACTTGTGTATTCTGGAGCGGATTCTTTTTTCGAAACTCAATCAGCTTTTCTGATTGGTCTGGGGTCAGCGGAGGGATATCCTCTCGCGGTCAATGACTTACCCCAAACGCGGGAAATTCCCAAAAAACATCCCAAACCATGATGTATTTATGGGTACATTGCCTTCTTCCAGTCGTGGGAACGCGTCATCCTTTTCGGTGGGGTGAGAGGCGCTCCCAGAAATTCCTTTTCTTGTAAACAACAACAGGGCAGATATAAAAATTACAGTTGCAATCCTTAGGGACCGGCGGCCCCCCATCACTAGATACATGGGAAAATGACTACAACCTAAGGATGATAAATGCTTTATTTGACAAGATGAAGGATGAAAGATCCAAATTATACTAAACAGCAAAGGAGAACGTCTTTCTCCTACGTCTAGAGCTTAGCGTCCCTAACGTCTGTCTGCAAGTGGCAAGTGGCATGTCAATTACGGAGTGCCTGTCCCGGAACGGGACGTACCTCCTCATCAGAATTTTAGAATTAAGAGCCGAATTAATGGGATTACTTAAAATTAAATTTAAAAGATATAATAAAAATGGGCAGAACAATTCTGCTGGGATAACGTCTGTCTGCGTATTTTCCCGTGTGTCCTTTAGTCGGAGATTCCTGACGGGATGTGCCGTCAGTGTGGACTGCTCCACCCTAAGTAACAGGGGGAGGGGTTGTCACATTGCACATATCCAACCCTACATCGGCCATCATGACCGGGAAGGCGACCTCGCCTGATTATATACAATGATAAAATGGTACAGATACATAGTAATGAAATATTACAAATGTACACAGTTACACAGTAGATGAAAGAATTATACACAACACAAAATATCATCAATGAAAAAGTACAAAAATACTGAAAATGAACAAATTTAAAGTAATATTTCATAAATAGAAAAAATTTCATATATTATCCCTGGGGTAAAACAAATTATGTTAATGATACAAATAAGATCAAGGCTAAAATAAGAATCTGGAATAAGGAACATAACTCGTACTTCTAAACACTTAAATTTGTACTAAAATGAAATAAGAAAATGTCAGAGTCATTCAATAAAAATGGAATCAAAAATAAATAAATAGATAAAAAGTCTGTTGTTAATGTCCATAACGAAAGTCTTTCACAGGAAGAAAAATTGTGAAGAGTTTTTAATGGAGAAATCAAGTAGAGTTAGTTTGGCTTGGCCAGAGTTTCATGAATTCTGCACAAGTAGACGTTTTTGATGGTCCGTCGACAAAATCACACTTTTCTACGTCATAAGTGTTATTGTGCTTGACTTTTGTAACTTTGTATGTTCCGAGGTATTTTTGCTTAAGTTTCAAGCCTGGACCAAACTGAGTGCGTTTAATTGCTACTAGGTCATGTAGTTGATACTTATGAGCTTGTCTGCGCCGGAGATTGTACGTGCGGCGATTCTCATCTTGAACTTTGTAGATTTGCTTTTTGGCATCTTGACGGAGAGCATCACGTTGTTCTTGGAATTGAGCTGTAATCTCATCGTTAAGAAGTTCGACAATCTCAATGTCCTGGCAAGACTTCATCTTGTTGCCGAAAAGGAGCTCAAATGGAGTCATCTTGATGCTTCTTTGAAAAGTTGCGTTCAGGATTTCTTGCAGGAGGGGTATGTGAGAGTACCATTTCTCAGGATCGTCGACAGAAAATTTTAACAGTACAGCAATGATGGTGGAATTTTGTTTTTCAATTTGGCCATTAGATCTTGGGAGACCAGTTGTAATGGAGATATGAAGGATGTTTTGCTATTTACGGTAATCTTCAAATGCCGAGGAAGTAAATGCGGATCCTTTATCAGTGATAATCCTAGCGGGGTTTCCGAAGACATGTCTTTGGTTTTCTAATCGATTTATGGCTTCTGCAGCGTCCGCAGATCTAGTGGGATTCAGCCATGTAAATTTACTGAATGTGTCAATCACTGCAAAAACATGCTTATATTTCTTAGAAGTTGTCGCTTGGGGACCCAAATGATCTAGATGAAATGTATGGAGTGGCAAATCGTTTTTTTCTATTGGGTTAAGAATGCCATCTTGCTTACCACGTTTCCGGTTTGTGAGAATGCATGTAAAATAGTTTTGAATGCATTTTTCAACTTTGTCTTTAAGTCGTGGGATGTAAAAGTTTTTGCTAACTAAATCTTGTGTGCGTAGAACAGCAAAATGGCCACGTTCATGTGCAGTTTTAATGATGTTAGCCTGCATTTCGTCAGGTACCACTAGTAAATCGGTGCCATTGACTGTTTTGTACAGAAGTTTGTTTTTTACGATATAGTTATCATGCGGCGTTGTTTCTAGAAGCGTCTTTATCGCTGTTATTTGGTCATCAGCCTGTTGTGCTTTGAGAAATTGAAGATGGACACTATTTTGGATTAGCATACAATGTGGAGGTCAACTGAGCATCCATATGAGCCATCTTTGAGCCTGTACGGTGTTCTATTGTATAGTTAAATTCTTGGAGATAAAGTGCCCATCTGACTATCCTGGGGTTAAGCTCTTTTTTACTTAGTGTTTTGACGAGGGCGTCACAGTCAGTAATAATTTTGAATGATATTCCTAGTACATAGATGCGAAACTTTTTAAGTGCTTCGACCACTGCAAGGACTTCTAGTTCAAAACTAGTGTACTTTCTTTCATGGTCTGATGTCTTTTTTGACATGTAGAATACAGGGTGAAACTGGTTGTCATGTATGGATTTTTGGAGTAGGACTGCACCCAAACCATCGATTGACGCGTCAGTGTGAATCTCAGTGGGAGAATTTTGGTTAAAAATACTTAAAACGGGTTGTTGGGAAGTAAGTATTTTAATTTTTGAAATGCAGTCTGTTGTTCAGCATAAAATTGGAAAAGGGAGTCTTTATGAATAACCCATTTATCAACTTGAGCGTCCACTATATCTCGTTCAGCAAATGGCAAACGTCGGGGCTTATGAAATATTGGTTCGTCGTCGGTGAGAGCGATATCAAGCTCAATGTTTACAGTTTTTGTTTTTTTAGGCGTGTATGTCGATAGCAGTTGTTCGACTTCAGTTCGATTATGTTGATAAACATTTGGACCGATATCAAATGTGGGTGAACCGTCAGAAATCGTCATAGTAAAATTTTCATTTGCATTATCAGATGGCCTTAAAATTTGTGCAAATTTTACGCCTGTAGGCGATATATTTAGATGTGCTTGTTTAATTACGTCACAACCGATTATAAGGTCATAATTTGTACAAGAATTTGGTACGACAGAAATAGTAACAGGAAAAATTTGATCATCGATAGTAATTTCAGAATCAAAAGTTCCTATCACATTAATTCGCGAAAAACCAAAACCTGTTAATAATGTGTTGGTTTGTTTCAGTGGCGGTGCATCTATATTTATGTAAGTAGAATTTCTTAATAGTGTTAAATTGCTGCCTGTGTCTACTAACCCGTTAAGTTTACGGCCAAAAATTGTTACGTCTTTACACATATTAATAGGAGAAGGCAATTTATGCACAGCATTTACACCAGAAGGTGGTGTAGAAGTGTTAATTAAATTAGCTCGTCGGCATTCAAATGATTTGTGACCATAAAGATTACATGAGAGGCATCTGGGGTCACGTGAAGGATGAGGACAAGATTTTGATAGGTGACCTATATCATTACAATTAAAACAACGTTGGGGATTTTTAGCTGCGTCGGAAACGTTAAATTTTGTGGGTTTTCTTTGGAAGCTTTGTTGTTTAAAATCGCGTCCTCGGCATTCATATGAATGACGAAAATTCGGTGAATTATAGTTATGTATTCCCATGTTTTTAATGACAGTTTCATAGGTACGTAGTTTCTGCTTAAATTCGGGAAATGAGGTTGCACCATAGAGGATTATTTTATCTGAACGAGGCCCATCAATTCCATTAATGACGTACTGGATAATTGATGCTTCGTCCATTTTTGAATCACATCTATTTGCTAATTCACGCATGGAATTAAAATATTGCATTAAAGTCTCGGTTTTATACATTTTTCTTTTTTCTAATTCACGGTGAATTTCTATGGAAGTAACTGAATCCGAAAATTCTTCAATTAAAGCTTTTTTGAGTGACTCGTATGCATTTAAATTTCTTTGTGAAAAAAGAAATGATTTTGCAGTTCCACATACTAGACGTTTCGCGAAAATTAATTTTTGAGAAGAACTGATAGCTAGGAATAAATCAAAATTTTCTTCAACATCGCGAAAGAAACTATTTACAGAATAAAAATCTTCACTGGTAAATTTTCTACTAGTCGCCGAAATATCCCGCAAATAAGTCCAAAACTGGGTATTCATCTCTGTAAGGGAAGCATCGTTTGAATAGGGAGGAAAAGTATTTTGTGTGCAAAGAGATGAAATGTTTTGATTTGCCGGCATGAAAGAATAACCTTGAACGCTGGGTAGGGGTGCGTTGCTGACCAGATGTTGAAAAGGGGAGTGCTGGTCTGTCCCTTCCGATGAAAAGTTCCTGTCTAACGTGATTCGTTTTTGAAACTACGTTTTCGATTTCAGAAAAGGATGTCTCCGAATTATTTAATATTAATTGGAATTCATCTAACTTCGTCAAAGCTTTAAATATACTACTGCATAAATTTTGCTCATTTGTTTCTACGTCTAAATGCAATAAAATAGCGACTAAGATGAAATGAGGCAATGAGAATTCGGTTAAAATTTTTTCTTTGTGTTCTTCAACTCTAAACTCTTTACGGAATGTAGAAAAATTTCTTATTTATTTCGCGAAGAACGGTCAAATTCGGTGAACCTAATATAGAATTTAATGTTTTTACAGCACGAGTTGTACCACATTTCAACGAATTAGCAATTATAGGAATATCACCTAATTTAATATTTTTACAGGACATCTTAATATACAAAATTAATCAATTTGAAAATTTATAGACGGTGCAAGGTTGTAATCAAAATTTCTCTATCACACTCTGAGTTAAAACTACTAAATACAGTAATTTTAAAGCCAAAAAAAAAAAACGTTTAATTAAATTTTGCCTACCTGGGGTTGGGGAGCAGTCCGTACAATAAATCCAGAACCACAGTTGAGGCACTATAGGAATCCCCCAAGAAAAAGAAAGTCCAACAGCAACAAGTCGTTTTTACGCTTTTTGCAATGTAGCGACCACTGAAGAAAAATATTAACGCGTCTTAAAAATTTTCTCTCGTCTAAAGGAGATTTTCCTTAATATGCAAGAGAAAGGTCGAGCCCCCAAAATATGGGAAAATGACTACAACCTAAGGATGATAAATGCTTTATTTAACAAGATGAAGGATGAAATATCTAAATTATACTAAACAGCAAAGTAGAAGGTCTTTTTCTCCTACGTCTAGAGCTTAGCGTCCCTAACGTCCGTCTGCGTATTTTCCCGTGTGTCCTTTAGTCGGACATTCCCCTGACGGGGTGGGGGGCCGTCAGTGTGGACTGCTCCACCCTAAGTAACAGGGGAGGGGTTGTCACATTGCACATATCCAACCCTATATATATATATATATATATATATATATATATATATATATATATATATATATATATATATATGGGTTTTTAATTTGAACTTTCGGATTTTTTAGTTTGAACTTTTGATTTTAGATATTTTTTAATTTGAACTTTCGGATTTTTTTAGTTTAAACTTTTTAATTTTAGATATTTTTTAATTTGAACTTTCGGATCTCAAATATTTTTTATACATATACAACTATTTTTTCTACCTGTACAACTATTTTAAAGATAGGTGCATCATCTTTGATGTTCGATGGTTCACTTATATTATGCACTAATTTGTTTTAGAATTTTAATATTTTTGTGTTATATCTTTCAGAATGCGATGGCGAATAGTTTAATTTTTCAAGTTTAATGGTTTAATTTTAACTTTTTAATTTTAAATTTTTGAAATTTGGATAGTTTCCGATTAACTTACCAAGTTGAAATAGGAGGAAGGTTAGTGCCATCAAACTAATTTAACCCCACTTATCGGTCCTAAGTCCGAGGTTGCACTTGGATATTTTATAAAAAAAATTATAAATTTTTATTTTATAATTTTTTAGTTTTGTTTGAAAACGATGGAATTTTATCTTCTATATTCGCCATTGAGAGATATTTTGAAATAGGATTTAGTATTATAAGATTCGTATACTTCAATTTTTTAATCGATTATTGTGATTGTTTGTTGATGATTGATTATATATATATATATATATAGTGCTACCTTTCTTATATTTTATATCAAAATCATACATAGAAACTTTTAAAGACCATCTAAAAAGTCTACCTGTGGGATTTTTGAAATTTTTAAGCCAAACTAATGCATTATGATTGGTATGAACTGTGAAATGCAATCCATGAAGATAGCAATGGAATTTATCTAAACTATCAATTATAGCTAAGCATTCTTTTTTTGTTGTCTGAGGATACATGAGATCGCAGTTTTCGATGCATCTACATAAAGATGACAGGGGTAATTTGGATTGAATATAGCTAAAATGGGCTTTGAAATTAAGCTGTCTTTAAGTTTTTGAAAAGATTGTTGACATTCTGGGGTCCAATTCCAATTTTGATTCTTTTTAAGAAGATTATTTAAGGGCATTCTTAATTTTGCACATTGAGGAATGAATTTATAATAGACATTAACACTACCAAGAAATCTTTGTAAATCTCTTACATTTCTAGGGGTTCAAAGTTTTTTTAATTATCTCGACATTTGTATTATTTGGAGTGTATGATCCTTGTTTT
This sequence comes from Trichonephila clavipes, assembly GCA_019973935.1. Lineage (NCBI taxonomy): Eukaryota > Metazoa > Arthropoda > Arachnida > Araneae > Nephilidae > Trichonephila > Trichonephila clavipes. Next base: position 112,434 of record BMAU01005394.1, on the reverse strand, counting down.
ATTTCTTATCCTAAGAAATCAATTGTATCTTTACCAAATTTACACTTTGAGAATTTTAATTTAATATTTTCTATTTCACAAATTTTAAAAATTTCCTCTAAATGTTTTGCATGTTCTTCAATTGATTCCGAAAATACTATTATATCGTCAAAGTAATTTAATGCAAATTTTATTTGGTATTTATTTATAACCTGTCTAATAGCTCTTTGAAATACAGCTGGGGAATTTTTATATCCAAAAGGCAAACGATTAAATTGAAAAAGACCGTAATTTGATGTAACTGCAAGTTTTTCAGATTCATTATCATCTAATTTAATGTGCCAATAACCACTACAGAGGTCGATCGTTGAGAAATATTTTGCATGCGTTAAATTGTCTAAAACTGCATCTATTCGGGGAATTGGTTCTGCATCTAATTTTGTGATAGCATTTAGCTTTCTGTAATCGATACATAATCGTGTGTGTGTACGAGCATTATCCTCTTTTTTAAAAGCCAATGTTATAGGGGCAGCGTAAGAACTATAAGATGGTTTAATTATTCCTGCTTTCAATAATGCATCTAATTGCTTTTTTATTTCCGTATCATCTTTAAAAGATGTCCTATATGGTCGATTTGCAATGGGTAATTCTGATGTAAGTATTATTTTAGGAGAATTACATTTTAATTCACCCACATTAAATTTATTTTTAGCAAAGACATGCTTATATTTATCAATAATTTCTATATTAATCACATTATCAGCTCTCTTAGTGATAATTTTATTATTACTAAATTTAAGAGTTTCACTTTCTTTAATATTTTTCTTAGATTCATAATTTTTTAAAAATTTTTTTCCTTTTTGAAAATTTTTACAGTCACTAAAATTAATATTTAATTCAAAAATACTCATAGTTTTATTAGAAATTATTAAATATTTCAGTTTTACATTTACTATGAGGAATTTAAAATCTTTAACAATTTCTCCTATTTTCAATTGTAAAGTAATTGCCTCACTCACCTTAATTTGTCCATTGATGGTGGCAATTTGTGTTTTGATATACTTCACATTGTGGTGTCCCTTGATTTGTGTGTGTGTGTGTGTGATATTATATTTTTTAGAATAATGTTGACACTTGATCCTGTATCCAAGAGGACTTCAACTTGTTTGAAGTTGATTCTTCCCTGGATGATCATAAGTTCTCATGTTTGATGAGGTTGGAATACCGTATTATTGTTTTGTGTTCTTTGACGGGGGTAGAAAGTTGGAGCATCCGGTCGCAAAACTGCTGGTCGTGGTGGCAATCGTTGGTTTCTCGGATACATGGTTGGCCGCTGAAGAGAAAAGGACGGGTGCTGAAAACTGAAGAGAGTACACATTGTATCTTGAACCGATTATGGTATCCGGATGTTGAGATGGATTATTTCTCCAGTTCCATCTTCCATACTGTTGTCATGGTGAGGTATTCTTGTCAATGGATACTTTAAGTATATAACTTCATTCCTATTTGATTTTGATTTTTCTTGGATATCTAAAAGTTTAATTTTTTCCTTCAGTTCCTCTATGTTGCTGCAGCTTTGTAACTGTATTTCAATGGATCTATTTTCCTTTAATCCTTTTACGATGTAATATTTTTCAGCTTCTTCCATGTTTATCCGGGATGCGATTTCTTTTATTCTGTAGAAATATTCTATGTGGGTCTCTTTTGATGTTTTTTCTGTTTTAGATAATTGAAGATAAATCTCCGCTGGATTAACTTTTGTTCCGATGTCACGTATTAAATTATTTTTCAGTTCGTAAAAACTTTTAGGGATCGATTGTGAGATTTGATGTAAGTCTTCACAGCTCCATCTACTAACTTGATGTGACGTACTGGTTACGAAATTCACAGCCAGGCTAGATATATAAATATTTACAATTTATTTACATAACATTCTAAAAAACAATCTTACATCCAGAGCACGTTTATATCGTCTCTCTCTCTTCGGGACCCTCCAACCCGCTCCTCCGCATGTCCTTTTTAGACGAGTCTATCCGGAACGTAGGGGAACGGGATTCTAGTAAACCCTTCTCCCCCAATTCCTCGGAACATTCGCCACAACTCCTCCTTCCTCTAGAGAGAACTTTTTCTGATGAAGGAAAAGTTCTGTTCTTTTAAGGTCCACTAAAATCATTTAGGAGATATCACTTAAAAGTTCTAGGTAACACTACCTTTTTAACAGCGTACGATTCCCTTCTGGCCAGAATTACATACTACAATACAATTAACATATAAAAATTCAAAATAAATGAGAAAATCACAACTTATTAGATATTGACAAATTACACTTATCTAATGAATAACTCAAATCAATAACACAATCCTATTTACTCAAATCTCCTATTTATGAACTAAAAAAAACATCAAACACTTTACACGTCTTACACACAGTCTACTCTAGAATCATTCTAATGAAATGATTACATCACCATATTAGAAATATATAGTTTTTAAAAATAAGAACATTTTTTTTTCAGAAATGTTTGAAGAATCACACAACTATATTAAATATTGAGATATATGCACAACATTCAGTTTTATTATCATAATAAATCACTACTCATAAAAAAATGCTTATATTCAAAAATTGGTCATGCCTATAGTATGCATGTTTAAAAAGATATGAATATCATTTCAATTGTATAAGAAAATAGTATACTTAATAAGCAATACTTTTTCACAAAATGGTTTTTTTTTTAAACTACATAACATTCTAGCTTTCAATCAGAGAAAATACTTTGAACACATTAAAATGTGAAGATTTTTTTTTCAGGCGATTGAACATCATACATTTTTTTAGAAACCGAAATTAATTTAAAGTTTATTATCTACATACAAAAAAATAAATAAAATTGTTTCGAGTTGAAAAATAAATCGTTTCGTGAAATCAGGGGCGTATAAAACTGAATTAGTCGACAAATTTCCCTCCAATTGTCTAAAGAACTCTGGACATTCAGAAGTCTATTTAATGTCCCCTTTCTTTGATTTTCTTTTTAACGTTTCTGTAACCGGAGTAACTAACCGAGAAAACATAGGGATATATTGTCGCTCATATCCCAAAACTTTAACCTGAGTTTTATACCGTAATATTGAAAAATATATCATTGTCCTAGCCTTCAGTTGAGCTGGGGACTGCTTTCCCAACCCCACAACATGACCACAATATTCAACGTCATCCTGAGCGAGTTCAAATTTCGCTAGCCTGACCGCTAAATGTGTGTTTAGCTCCAATATCCCATCCATGTGGTCTATAGGAAAGTCCTTTCTAAAAATCTGTGGCAACGCCTCAACAAGGGGTGTGGATGCCGTCTCAGGCATAGGTACTGCCTCATGGCACCTCGGTGACATAGACATGCCAGATAAAATATGTTTGTTTTCTGGTATAATAGGAAGGGGTCCTACTCTATTAACATTTAACTTAGAAAAGATTTCTCGTCTTACAGGAACTAATTGCATGGGTGCTATTTCCTGATCTCTGACTTCGTTATTAATGCCATGTTCTATCTTTTGAATCAAGGGAGCTGATTCTTTACTTTTCTGCTGTGTTTCTATGAATTCATAAGCATTAATTTTAATTAATTTCATAGTGTACTGGTCTTCTTTTGTTAACGAAGGTACAAGATTTTCCTCGGTTTCAACTAAATACTCTCCTAATCCAAATTGATCATTATATTTTTCCTTATCCAACTGTACCGGACTAACAACTGGCTTTGAGACCACGTGTCCCAGCCCACACTCAATCTCCAGTTCTGCGGGACGCAGACACGCCATACCCTTATCCAGAATATGTTTGATCGATGCATGCTCACCTGTAAACATCTCTGGTGCAGCATATTTTTCACAACCTATATCTAATGAGGCTTCTGTATCCTTAAGGACAGGCATCTCAACCTCATTCTCCTTACTTCTAATAATACAGGGATTAAGTGAAACGCTTTCGGATTTACCTTTTACTTTATTTATAGTTTTAGAGTTGTATTTCTTTAATTTAAGAAGTGTTTTTAATTCAACAGTGCTTAAAATATACATTTCATTTAGATCAAAATATTTACTGACACGTGACGTGCTAGTTTTTAACCTTTTCTAAATTATCATACTTAACATTTCTCTAACGAATTCTTCTTCGTAATTTGGGCTATTAACAATAAGATTTTTAAGGTCTATTATTTTTAGATCGTCGTTTACTTTTTCACCTAATTGTTTTGCAATATATCTTAGTTCCTATTTTTTTCCTAAATAAGCCATTTTTAAAAAGTTTTTACAAATAAAAAAAAAAAATATTTCGAACCCCACAGTTAAAATGAAATATCACTTATACACTTTTTCTTAAGAAAATAATAAATAGTAAAATTCAAAATTGGTAATCATTAAAAATACTTTTACCAGCAAAACTCCAATACGTATTTGATAACATAATAATATTTGTAACACACATATACACACTATTTATAGATATAAAAATACTTTTATCAAATTTTATACTAAGATTTTTTTCAATGAAAAAAAACTAATTTTCATAAACAAACAATAAATTGCAAAGTATCAAAAGCCAAGTTTTTTTTAAAAAAAAACCCTGCTATTCTTTATACAAAATAGTTTAAAATAAATATTTAATATAATTTTTTTAAAAAAAAAGAATTATTTCTTGTGATTAACGGTGATTATTAAGTCTGAGGTATCTAGACTGCGCCAGCAGTCTTCTGCCCTCTATCTGGAACTGCGATGTTCGTTGTGTTGGAACTTTGTTGGAGGGGTGGGCGTGACTTCGATAGAGATCCAATGTGATTGGCTGAAACCAGTTTCTGTGGTGTGGCTTTGAGATAGAATGGAAGTGAGCTCTTGGAATTGATTGCATGATCTTGATATTTTAAAAAGAATTAAAAGTTAAATATGGAAGAGTAAATTAAATTTAAAATAAAAGTAATAAGGGAAAAATTTTAGGTTGATTATAATGAGTAAAATTAAAATTATAAAGTTTAAACTTTATCCATAAATTGCTTCTGCGAGAAGGCAGGTTTTTCTTCATCTGAGTTAGCTTTTTTAAATTTAGTGAGTAGATCTAGGATTTTGGGATTTTTCTTGACTAAATTAGAAATTATTTGGAAGAGTTCTAATACTTGAGTTAAGTCTGAGGTGTTGTTACTATCTTGACTAAGGAATCCATGGGGGAATCTTCTTTTTGTCATCGATAGGAATCTGATTGGGGACTTCGCCGCTAACAACGTTAGCGAAGGAAATTCCCTCTTTAATCCATTTAGAGGCGAAATTTCGCTTTTCTTGGGGTCTCCGAAAGGGGTTCCTTTTTCGGCTGGGGGAATTTGGGGCATTTAGTGTAACATGCCGAGTGACCGTAGTCTTGGCAGTTGATGCAGAATGGATTTCCTGTCTTTCTTTAATTAGGCAGTTTCTCGTGGCATGGTTCTTTCCACATTTTAAGCACCTTGGTTGCATGTGACAGTTTGCGGCGGTATGATAAAAGTTATTACAGTTGAAGCTTTGGGTTATTCCTCTAACGAGGTAACCCTCAACTCTCACTTGTAAATAACTTAGATGAGTTAAGTCGAAAATTTTGCTATTGTGCGCGTTTCTCGGGAGAATTATTAAGAAAAATGGGAGGGTTTTTTTTGGTTCTTTTAGAAGTAAGCTGAGTACAGCTTTCAATTTTGAAACCTACATCTGCTAGGTCGCTAGTAATATCATCGGTTTTAGAGGAGTTGGGAGGCCTTTAATTACTGCTTTAATGGGCTTATCTTTTTAACATCAATGACGTAAAATTCAAAATCTATGTCAGTTTTTAAAAATTGAATGAGGGATCTGCGTTCCTCATGATCATTAGAGAACATTTTTACAACATCACCAACGATTCTGTTGCGGAGATTTGGGAATTTATTTATTATAAGTTTCATCTGATCACGTAAATTATCTTTTATTTTAAGCATTACTGGGTAGGGGGTTTAGTCGGGGGGAGTAATTGTTTCGGAAATTACATTTTCATTCGTAGGGAGTGGATGCTCGACATCCTGTTCGAGATCGGAAAAATTATTTTTTGTTTCTATCGGGTCCTGGGTAGAAATGGGGGAGACGGCCGAGCCGTCTTTTTCGGAAAAATAAATTCCTCCGAGGATTCCTTAGTTCTATTTTTTTCGCTTTTTTTATTTTGTTTTTTTCTTCTTGACATTATGATTAGTTTTATCCAAAGTGGATTCACTAACGTTAGAATCCTCAACAATCGGGGAATTTTATGCTCTTTGCAATCATCTCTTGTACATGGGGGAAGGGTTTTGAGCTCACTTACCAATTCGTCTTTTTTCTTAGCCAAGTCGAAAGAAGTCATCTGGTAGAGTTCAAGGAAGGAGTTCTTCTTGGTTGGTGTACGTGCACCTTCTGAGATAGAGCTATGCATGGCTGAGATGCTGTGAACAGTATCCCTGAGTTTTTCGCAGGCTGCGACTTTTGATTGTCGCGTCGGTGAGAAATCCATAAAATCGCTGATATCACTGATATCGCTCATGATTATAAAAAGGTCGTAGAGCTCACTGGTGCGTGGTCTCCGTATTATTTCTTGTGAAATGCTTATGGATTTTATATGAAACCTTTCTCCAAGTAACTTGCGTAATTTTAACTAAAACACACCGGAAAAGCAATAAATAAAATATACAGTATTACATAATCATGCTATTCGCAAAAAAAAAAAGAAAAAAAGAAATATATATGTTTAACTAAACAATTTCTCTGCTATCACAGGATGTGACTCATGCAAAAAATTTAAAATATATATATATATATTTATTCTCCAGTAGACAATTAGTAGCTTCCCTAAATTATATGCTTATAAATAGAGAACCAATTAGAGAATAACATGAGAACAATTGAATCTCAATACATAGGATATGTAATACAGTTTAGTCACCTAAATTTAGTACTTCAAAACACAAACAAATTTTTTAAAAAAGCACAAGGTGTTATTTAAATAATTTGGCCAGATAGAAAGGAAATCGTACCTGAAATATATTTTCGTTGATCCGCACTACGTACTACGGCGCTTCCAAGACCAGGGGTTGATCTTATCTCTTTCTTATGACAGGAAATGTCGTTGGCCGGGGTGGCACTTGTTTCAAGACCAGGGCAGTCTTAATACTTTTCTTATGACAGGAAATGTCATTTGCCGGGGTGGCACTTGTTTCAAGACCAGGGTGGTCTATATACATCTTCTATGAGCAGAACTTCTTGCGTGCCGGGACGGCTCGTTGATCTCCTCTAAGATGGTGTGAATTTTCTGTCATACTCAATCTTAATTCATCGATTATATATCTAGCCAAAAATTACATTTGAGTAATTATTCATCTCCGTCGGTGCCTCCATTAAATAGACTGTGACGTACTGGTTACGAAATTCACAGCCAGGCTAGATATATAAATATTTACAATTTATTTACATAACATTCTAAAAAACAATCTTACATCCAGAGCACGTTTATATCGTCTCTCTCTCTTCGGGACCCTCCAACCCGCTCCTCCGCATGTCCTTTTTAGACGAGTCTATCCGGAACGTAGGGGAACGGGATTCTAGTAAACCCTTCTCCCCCAATTCCTCGGAACATTCGCCACATTGATTACAAATAGGATTTTCTGTTTCTCTGTTATATCGAAGGAATAGCACGTACTTTCAAAATTTCTAATGAATGTTTGGATGGGCATTTCCAGGTTATATTTTTGGAAAAAAGTCTGTAGATCTTTAAATCGAATATCATTTTTTATAATGGTTATAGGTTGTTTTAATTTTTCTTCATCTGCATCTCAATTCTCTTCTTGCTTAATTTTATTCTCGTTCTTTCCTTCCATTTTTGAAATATGACTTTCTGAAATTTTATTCAGAGAAGACGATGGTTCTATTTCTTTGGCAGTAAGAGCGATGTTCTTTTGGGGATTACTAGCGCGTTTCTTCTTTTTCCGTACCATAGTTTAATTCCGGCAACCCGACGTCTTCAGCATATAGGCATATGGCGCAGTCGAAGTTCCATCAAATTCTCCAATGCAGTTATTACTGCAGTTGGCGATCGTTTTTATTTTAAAATTATTTTATAAAAAAGATTAGTTTTTTACGTTAAGATTTGAAATCCATTCGCAGATAAAAAAAATCCTACCGGCTTTAATCCTGTCATGTTTCGAGACAGAATCAGATTAAAGTTTTAATAGTAACTTTATTCAATCATTTCTACATCTCTTATGACGCTGAGAGCAGGGAGGAAAAAGCACGCCACGGTGTTGGTTTCAAGTGAATAACACTTGAAAAACAGATGCGGTAAGTATCGCGGATTTTATGATTGTACTTGAAAGTTGATGCTGACATATGAGGACTATTAAATTTAACGATCTGGAATTAGGCATGTTTATTGGCTAGGCCATAGGTTCGGAAGAAATAAATGGGTGATTATGATACTTGAAGATGTGACCTGAGAAAGATGAGTTAAATGCTAGATAGGGAATTTAATTTTTAATCTAATTTAATTATCCTTATATACATATATATATATATATATATATATATATATATATATATATATATATATATATATATATATATATGTTACCGGTAAAGTATGAAATGCCCCTAGGCATCGTATAGAATGCCGGACGTTTTTAGGCAAAGTATGAAATATGAGATTTATTACATACTTTGCCTAGGCATTGTATATAATGCCTAGGCGTTTTATAGAATGCCTAAAGCTATTTAGGCAAAGTATGAAATAAATTTATGATAAGTCTATGATATCAATGACGTACATTCCTAGAAATACAAATGTTTTTCTAGGAAAATAATCAAAATAAGAGTATAAAATAATGAGAGTGCCACTAAAAAAGTTATTCAATATACGTAAAGGAAAATGAAAGCTGTACCAAAAAAATGTATGTTCTTTCTTATTAAGGAAAACTAACTTTTTAAATAAAAAGTAAGGAATTAAAATGAACCTGTATGTTGCTACTTGGTAGGCTTGAATAAAATTTTGAATTACGTCCATTACATTTTTCACGATTCTTATGTTGGTGCATTGTTTTACACATACATTTGATGAATCCTTGGCCACTTCCATTGGGCTGAGCAATTGCAACTGACAGGAGAGGAAATTAGTGGTCAGGAAAATCTTTAATTCTAAGTAAGTTCTTAGGGCACAGAGTAAATTGTGATTTTACCTATACATGTTTTAAAATTCCTTCAGAAGTTCTAAATCGATAGTACCCATCAGTTTCCCACTCTTTACAAATGCCGATATATTGGCATTTGGGAAAAAATCTCAGGTTTCACAACAATAGTTTTTTTTTTCAATAATTTTCTGTTTTTTTGTGGCAAGATTCACAAAAGTGGATGTACAATTCAATATCATAACGTGTAACATTTTTGTATTTGGTTGAAAGTTTTTTCAGAATTCTATCATGTCCCCAGAATCCGTGACGTCATACTGTATAGCATTGCCTCCCAAACTTTTCATCTTCCAGACACTGGCGTTGCAAGTTCTGAGTGGGCTATGTATCAAAATTCCTTCTAGGGCCCTTTTATAAATATGAGAACCCTGTCAGTTCTACCGTAGTTACACATGTTGGGGCTCTTGTAGCTTGGGGCCCCCCTGTCACTGATGCGGTGGTAGCTATGCCCCTGTTTTTTTTCGTACGGGTCAACGTTTGATAATTTTACCGCGGACCCCTGTGAGTGGGACGTCGATTACTTATATTATAAATTGTTTTGATTTAATAATTTAATTGTATTTAAAAATGCCCTCAGAATAAAATTCAGTTGCACCAAAAAATGAATATAAGGTTATTTTACATGAAATATAAAGTAATCTTCATGTAAAGGCACGCAAACAAGAGAAAAATATTCCCCTGTAAATAAAATAGAAATAACTTAATCTTCCTTGAGTGGCCCGGTACAATTTGATCCACGGACCGGGGTTTGGGGACCACTACTGTTTGGTACTGATGCTTGTTTAACAGGTTAAAAGAGTTTATTTTATTTACCACAAACCATTACATCAAAGCTATTCAGCTACCAATAATCCTTAGGTTCCTTCTTATTAGTCATTTTGGCATTTTGTACATCCGTTATTAACTTCTAGTAAGTAATTTCAGTTAAGAAAAGTGTGTGTTTAGTGTAAATTCAGTGTTTTTGCAGTATTAATTCGAATTTCGGGCAGTTCGTTGTCGAATAGTTGTTTTATGTATATAGACAAGGGGTTAACAACCTTTCAGAGAGCTGTGGTGTATTAAACCAATCTACCAACGTGATTCAGCGTACCACACAGTATGGCATTTTTGAAACTAAAGTCAAAAATTGACAAATTTGTTGCGTAGTGCAAAGTGCCACTAAAATTGTACCACATGCTACATGTGGCACGTGTACCATAGGTTGCCGACACCTGCTATAGACCATCACTCCTTCTCCAACACCACAGCTTGCTATTTCATTTTCATGCAACACAGGAAAAAACCAATTTTTTGTTGAAGTAGTTTTAATAAAATTGAGTATTTTTTTTTTGATACTCCCAAGAAAATCGCAATGTGCAACTGACAAATTCTGAGCCTGAGGCATGCGTTAAAAGTCTCGTATATAGCCACACAATTTTCGAAATGAATCGGAGACGTATTTCATACTTTGCCGGTAACATATATATATGTATATATATATATATATATATATATATATATATATAGATATATAGATAGATATAAAGAGAGAGAGAGGTTACATTTGTGCATTAACATCAAATAATTAAGCTGCAAAAACACTTTTACAATGTTATTGCTTAATCAAACAATCGATGATAAAAAAAACAATAACAAAGAATAATTTTTCTATCTGCTTAAGTGAACTTTTGAAAGAGGCAATGCGAAATTACAACCAAGAGCACATGAGTTACAAATATATGCAATACTATACACATTAGAAAAGGAAGCAATATAATTTTTTTCCTAACCCATTCAATCAATCAGAGTGTTATGTAGTTTCTTGTTAAGAAAACTTCAAAAAAGGGAGTAGAGAGAGCATTCAAATAGCGTAATGTCCATAGGAATTATGAAACCGGTTCAAATGGTGCGAATGATGATGTGTGTATCACGCAAAAAACGAGGAACAGAAACGGAAAACAGAAACATAGTTTTCTGAACAGACCTTACAGTGAAAACTGTTATAGTTTCTAACTCTGTTAGCCACTCTTCTAAATATTTACTAATTTCAAAAGTAAAATCTTTCCTTGAGCTGTCAGACTTCTTTTGATTTTGAACTCGTTTTGGGCGAAAAACTTAGGGACTTAACTTTCTTTGAAGTGACAATTTTTTACATTTTCATACTTTTCGGCTTGTTCTTCGGGTTCGCGAGCAATGAATTTCATTATTTCTAAGGGTAACAAATCCAATAAAGGCCCTACCCAATCTTCCGTTTCAATTAACGCTCTTTTTTCCTGACGTTCGAAAATCACCATATATAAACTAATATCCAATTGATTTGGGTTGAACTCTGGGATAATTTTTAAAAAGTTTAAATTAGAGGTTACAGAACCGGTTGATTCGTCATTTTTAAGAACTCAGATTTCTACCTTAAACCTTTCTAAATCGCTTTTCAATTGCATTCCCTTCTCTTTTAATATTTGCTCTGCGTATTCCTCTTTCATTTTCCTATTTGCAATAATACTCTAGAGCAGATTTTTATCAAATTCTTCTTCGTAACCCTCACTATTAGTTACAGCGATTCTTATACTAGGGATAGATATGTTTGATAGGGTATCTACTAAAATTCTTCAGCAAGTGTAACATATCTTACTTTTTCCCTTTACCAAGGAAAGCCATATTTAAACAATATCAAAATCTAAAACTTAGTGACAGATTTTGATTACTTTAATCACAATAAATCTTAAGCTAAAATGGTACACACTACTCTTATTTACAATGGTATTAAGATTTGTAAATGACCTTTACAAATCCCCTAATACCATTGCAATTATTACAACTGAAGGGGAAAAAATAACAGCATTCACCCTTTTTGAAGTACTCAGCTTGCTATAGGAAACCGCAAATGTCTGCAGGAATTTGGGCACTGCTCGTCTACTTGACCTAACCTTCGAATCTATGAAATCCCCTCCGATGCAACCATTAGATGTAGCGTGAGAGTCATGAATTTGAATATTTGGCTTTCTTACGTCACATCTATTAATTACAGTATATACATTTACATTGAAATTATTCAAAATATTAGTTATTTCGTTAGAGTTCAGACTATGATATTTGTGAGGGAAGACACAACCGATCTTTCCAAAGGACTTCGCTTTCTGCTCTCTCCGGAGTGTGGTGGGCTCTTTTTGACACTTCGAGTTACATTCGGCTCGTGGGTGAGGTGGGGTTTTCTCAAGGTCAAAGGTGGTCGGGGCGATGACAGAAGACAGGTCCTCACAATATTTAGGAGTGCACATGTGCACAGAAACGCTGTACCCACCCCTCCCCTATATATGGGGAGCTTTTTCAATGCCATTCAGCTTCCCTTCTGAGCAGCCCTCGTTTTCGCTAGCTATTAATCTTATTTTCATTCGTTCAGAAACACTGTTATCCTATCCACAAAAAGAAAGCCGATTTTTCAGCTGTGTCACAACCCTCTCCTTTGCTATTTACTTGTGGTCACTCGTTCCACTCTCTTAAATGAAATTACTTTTTCCTAAGCTGTGTTTTGTTTTTAAAATTAACCTTAATCTCTTAAAATGGTATTTTATTTTTTGATTAGTTGAATGGAATGAATGTTTCGGGAGTGTGGTGTATCCTTTTTCTGTATGGAGGCATTTGATCTCATTTAAAAGAAATCTTTCCGAATCTTTTTTTAAAAAACGAGTGAAGCTTATTAATGAATATTGACGGTAACTGTATATTTGTGTGAAATAGAACTTTTGATACAATATTGTTACGCAATCTGGAATTAGAAATTATTTCCTAGTTTAAAAGAAGTAAAACAGTTATATTCGTTAAGGCCATAAACAGCAAATTTAGTGGAATAGATTTTCTCGCTCTTTTAAAGGTTTTAAGTTCTAAAAAATGTTTTTTCTATTTAATACTTTGATCTATTTGAGAGTAGTCGGACAGAAAACTGAATTGTACGATGTTGAGTAGTAATTTGCGTTCTCGAACTAAAATACTGATTTCGATCTAAGTTCACGTATTATATTTGCAAAATGTTACAATTATGGTTGGTTATTATTCTGTTTTAGGTGAGGCTAAGTGACTCAAAATATCTTTCATTTCTGTATCATTCAAGAGAGCTTCTTTATTCTCTAAATAATACAGTTAAAAATGTATTTTAATTTAGACTTTGCGTATGAAGCATCGGTAAAAAAGAAAGATTGAACTTAAGGGAAAGCTGGAATATAGAAAAAGGAAAATGAATATTACAATCAATCGACAGATTCAAGAAAAATTATGAAATCAAAATGTTCCGTAATCTTAAGTAGAAACTAATCACAAAAACAAACTCCCATTGAAATAATTTTTTTAAGAAATGAAACTATAAATTTTCTTTTTTCTACACTTTCTTATTAAATACCGCATGATTATAGTCGCGTATTGACGGTAAATCACCAAATGTTATCATCCGCTACACATGAAATGTTAAAAGGATAATCTTCCCAATATGATTTTTTAAAGAAATACAATTTTGGACTGCAATAGAGGAAATATTTATTTTTGTAAGAGAATAAGTCACCTCGCGCTCAACATGCGGGGGGAAATGCATAAAAAGAAAATTTATTTTGGAGATTTAATTCGTGGTTCTAATGTAACGTTTGTATTTATCTGAGTAAAATAGTATTTGTTTAAAAACATCAAATATTACCGAGAATGGATATCCTGACACGTCTCGAGTTTCATAAAAATTGGGAGTACCGTAAAATCCGGCGTGTATAACGCGCATTTTGACACAAAAAAATATAAGATTGAAATTTAATGGGGCGTGTTATGTCCCCCCCCCACACCAGGGATAAAAATGATAGCTTTAAAAATAAAAAAAAGCGATGAACATAAAAAAAATTGGCAGTTATAGGGACTGCCGATAGAAGTGAGAACTTTTAGTATTAAAATTTGAAATTTCATAATGTTTGAATTAAAATTATCAACACCAATCTGGTTTTCACATCTATTGACACTCCGAGCAACAATTAGATGCATGTTTATATGTTTTTTTATTATCCAAATATATATTATGGGCTGTACAAGTTCATGACAAAATATAAATACAATTCAATTGAAATAACAATTAATATACTATCATATTATTTATGGATAGTATTTGTATTTTCAATGTATTTGATTTTTAACATTATTTTAATTGTTTGCATCATTATCATCATTAATTTCAACAATGCTTAGACTTTTTGTACTTTTAATTATTTCATTTTCTTCTAAAAAAGATACAATAGGCTTATGGTAACTAAAGTAAGAAAAGAAAATGTTTGATTCACAAATTTATCTAAGTATCACGTAAAAACCGCATCGATCGTCGTTTTATATTTTGTAGTATTGAGTTTTCGATCATTGGATAGATTTAAATTAAGTGTTTCATTTAGAAATTCGATTAGTGGTAGATTTTTATCATCTGCAAAGTTAATATTTAAGTCTCCAATTGAAATCATCAGTACATTATCATATGTTTCGCCAAATCTTTTTCGGGTATTTCAGAGCCTTCTTTTGTATAAATTATCAAAATTTCGAATAAAAATTGTTATATCTGTCTCATAGATTTTCCAGGCGAAATATAAACGGCAACCATTATTATGTATTGCCCATTCTCGGAATCGCACCGAGCAACGCATATTTCTCCTTTATCAGAAACATTAACACCAAACGATATAAAAATATGATTGAACAACTAGATGGCTGTTTTACCACGGTAGTAAGAAAACGTCTAAGTCATTGTGAACTACTAATCCGGATTGCGTGATGCATTGCAGAGATTAAAAAAATATTAGAAAATAAATAACACAACATTTTCAAACGCCAGAATAAATGCGAAGATTTAAAATAATTTTAAAGAATATAAAAATTTCAAACGCCAAAATAAATACGAGTATTTAAAATAATTTTCTGTTATTTATTTTTTATCTTAAAAATATTAGTATATTTATTTAGTACTCACTATTGTACTGCACAATGATTCTTCAATTAAGCGATTCAAACAAAAACACTATTTCAACAATGCATAGAACTTATCACTAAATCCATTCAATTTCACTTATAAGATATACACAGCACAATACATCAGCCGTATAGCTACAGATGTAATGCTATAAGCCCGTCGGTGACGCGAACGCACGAGATTTCACCCATCCCAAAAGTTTTTTAGTCATACAGCGCCAGTCATGAGCATGTCAGTGACGCACAGCCAAAAGATTTTCCTTTGACAAAAAGTGCCCAACGTGGCTAAAGAAGTTTTCATTTCAAATCGAACTACTGTTTATTTGAAAGAAATGGCATACCCCTCTTATGAACTTAAACAGTTGTAGTTTTAGAAGTATTCTATTTTTGTCAAAAGCCTGGGAAAATATCTCGATTAAATGGCTTCAAAATGTAAGAGTACAGCGTACGAAAATTTCGTCGTAAAAAAGGGGTATGCGGCGAGTATACCTTAAAATTAAAAAAAGCGGCTTTAAAGTGTACATGCGCGCTATACGCTGGATTTTAAGGTATGTATTAACTTCCACACTTATTTATTGCCCTTTTGGAGTATTAAATGAGGTAATCCTGTTATTGGGATTCAACTCGAGAGCCAAATGCACAGGCAGTGCTTTAACTTACAATCACGAAGGATCTAGGCAAAATAAGAATTTTATTTTACTGAGATAAAGAGTAAATTACATAAACAATCAACCTGTTCAAATAATTATATACTCAAGCTCTGTGCTAAAAAATCAACAAAAAATGGGGGACTTTATCGATTTTATAGGACGGCTGAAACATCGAAAAAAACGGCTCTATTTTTCAACGATAATCCACTCTTAAGACAAGGATGGAATTGTTTGGGTGAGTTTTTTGTTAGCCGTGGTTTTCGTAAATAAGTAGCCAACACAGCACTGAAATGGTTGAACACTAGGGGTGAATTGGGAAATATATAATTGAAGTGGATTAAAACTTCTTCACAAAGTGAAAGAATAACACTCGATGTGAGCACTTACGGATTATAGCAACTATCGCCAACTCCATCAATAACTCGCCAAGTTGGCAACCCCGATTTCTAATACATCGTATGCGCTGAATTGGAGTACGTAAGTGCCCGGATGTTTCCTCTTTCTCTCAACAATGGAACAAAATAATGTTTTTTTTATACTTACGCATTATTGCAACCTATTTGGAACATTATATGAAACGAAACGTATGATTGCCAAATCAGTGCATACGACATATGTGAAATTAGGGTTGCCAATTTGGTGAGCTATTAATAGAGTTAGCGATTGTTGCAATATAATACGCAGGAACTTTTTTTTTGTAGGTGCCAAATTGATCCGCGTGCGTGCTTATTCTTTCAGGAAATAAAATTTATCATTCAGGAAATCATTAGGTAGAGAACTATCATATATTTTGATTCATAGAAATTGAAAAACTCGAGAAGGAAATGCTCTGACATTTTAAAGTGTACTGCATAATTACAGTTTTTAAACCTTCAGAGTGAAATGCATGCACAGAAAATGAGATTGTAAGATGGGACACAAAAGTGCAGTACAAAACAGAAAGATTATGAAAAGTAAAAAGAAGGATCCAAAAATGACTTCACTGACATTATGGTGGTGTGGTGTTCAAGAAAGGCAAAAAACCAATTTGGGGAAATCTTAAATCATAAGAAAAGTAGGTACTTGTCCATTTTCGGCGCAAATATCTTTTTTGGCGACAATACACTATTATACACATAAAATGATGCTAATAAATGTTGGTTCAAAAATGTTTTTTTAATTCACAGGCATACCGGAATAGATTACCAGGAATATTCCATTAGGTGTCGGTTGTATCATTTTTGGAGACTATCGCCTACGCCGGTGAAACGAAAAAGTACCGAAAAGTTTTAATCCTTTCGATGTGAGATCTCATTAACAAAGCAAATATTGAGTGGCGATTCTTTATGCATATTTTATGCGTAGTCTGTAAAAGCGACCTCTTGGCGTGTTTGCTTGGCACTAACCGAATCGTAACGATAATACTAAGTTTAGGATTAGAACATTAACATTATTCAAGAAGTGCAATACCCCATCTCACTTACAAAATTTGGCGCATTTCCCGTCAAATAATAAGCAATTATTTCACGCAATAGGCTGTAGAATATCACTTCGTTAGCACCATTTTCCTTGTAAGTAGTAAATGGCCCATAACATTTTACCTGAATTTACTTGGAAACATACCAATGAAACCTACAAATTTCAAAAGAATTAACATTTAGATTTAAATTTCCAATTCGTTCACCAATACTTATTTCGGCTGTATTATTTCACCAACTAGGAAAGCTACTCCTTTTATCAGTACCGTGCGTATTATTAAGAAAAAGATGATTCAATTCAATACAAAGAGAAATTTCAATAAGATCTGGTGGAATAAAGATCTTCCCATGTGGCCAAGAGTTGCCGAGTTTCGTCGGGCTACTAGACACGACCGCCAAGTTGCACAGGCCCCTTGCTCTGTTATTTTTGGGAGGACATTCGCCGCTGCCCAGCACTAAAGAGCTCCTCTTTCTGTGATCTTTATTGGCAAGCTAGGGATTTATTGGGTTCATAGACTTTTCTCGCCTCGTTATTTCCTACTTTGTTTTGTCTGTTTTTGTTCCTACCCCCTTATGGTGTAGTGGTCTTTTGTAACCCTGGTCACTGGAAATAAAAAAAAAATTCACCAACTTGTCGATTTATTTTCGTCATATTAACTAGAAGTCTACTACAGCAAAACGAATTTTTACGCGATTTGGCGTCTTTTTATACTTTGTCGCCAAACGTGTGAACTAAACCCAATACCTATGCATATACAGTTGACAAAATGATTATTTGTACACCACACACTTTTTTCTTCGTTTTTGATGAAATAAATACCCATATTTTAGTTGCGAATTAATCATGCATTTTTTTAATACATCTAACTGTTGTATGCAAATTATTTTTCTTTTTAAGTGTAAAAGTAAATTGTAATCTAGAAAAGAGTGAAAAATCGTTGCAAAAAGAGTATTTGTACAGAATTCTTTTGGTGTAAGTATGGCAAAAGTTTTGATTACACTTTTTAGATTCAACTTAGTTTTTCATACGTTTTTCTTAGTTTATCAATAATATTTAAATAGTTTCAGATTATATTTAAATTTACAGATATAATCTTCAAAATGGCTCTTAAAACCAAAGAAATTTCCTTAGATATGTGAAAACATATTACAGAGCTCCATAAAGAGGGAAAATCTTTCCGGGAAATAGGAAAAATTTTAAAACTGTCATTTATACAACCGTTGGTTACATCGTAAGAAATTATTTAGAGGCCTGCAGTGTTGAAAATAAGAACAGACTTGGTGGTCCGAGTAAATTGACTTCAAGAGCTAAACGAATGATTGTAAGGTCAGCAGCAAATAAACCAATGACATCAGCTCAAAATATTGCCAATGAACTTCTGTCATCATGTAACGTTTCAGTGTCTGCTAAGACAGTCAGAAGTGTACTGCACAGTGCTCGTCTGAAAGCCAGAACTCCCAGAAAGAAACCTTATATTAGTGAAGTAAACAGGAAAAGACGTTTTGAGTTTGTCATGAAGTACAAAAATAAGCCCATGGATTTTTGGAAAAAGTTTATTTTTTCTGATGAGAGCAAGTTTGAGATTTTTACACCAACAGGTATTCGAAAAATTGGGGAAAAAAATAAAACAGCTCTTGAACCCAAAAATGTACTTCCCACTTTAAAATACGGTGGCGGAAATGTTATGGTGTGGGGATGTGTAGCTCATAATGGAGCGGGTAACTTAGCATTTATTGACAATAAAATGAATGCTTTAGCTTATATCTATGTGTTGCGACATAATTTGTTAGATAGTGCTAAGAAATTGAGCATGGAGAACACTTTTATACTCCAACCAGACAATGACCCGAAGCACACCGGTATAGTTACCAAGACCTGGTTGCATTATCATGCTCCAAGGCAACTTGAAACACCTCCACAATCTCCAGATCTTAATCCTATAGAAAATTTATGGATGCATTTGGACACTGAAGTTCGGGGGAAAAATGTAACTAGTAAAGAGAACTTAAAAGAAAAACTTCAAGAAGTTTGGAACTCCATTGACACAGAAAATACAAAGAAATTAATTGAGTCAGTGCCAAGGCGTCTTGAAGCAGTTATAAGCGCCAATGGACTGTTTACAAAGTATTGAAATTTCATTACATTGTTGCAAATGTTTTGTTAATGTTTACTAAGTAAGTTTACAAATAATCTTTTGTGTAATTTTTTTAAAAAAAAAATTCGTTTATTTGAAATAAATGCTTATTTTATTTTTTATTGTGAAAGAATCTTATTTTTTTAAACAATTTAAATGTATCTCAATAACTTTTAGTTAGATAACTTAATTTATTTTTGAAGAACATACAAAATTTTAAGTGTACAAATAAACATTTTGCCAACTGTAGCTCACATTTTTTCTGCAACATTAAGTTTCATCAAGACTGTCTCAGGAGAAGTTTTTCTTATCAAATGCCCAACTTGCATTTTTCTAGAAGATTTCGATTAAAAAAATTGCTTAATTCCATAAATATCCTTGCTAGCGCTTTCTGGTACTTAATTTATGTTTATTTTAAGACATTTTAGTAATTTACTTGCTACATTTGCATTATTAGTCGAAGTTTTTGATTATTTTAAATTCCGACTTATAAACTCAAATTCGATATTTTTAATCTTAATTCTGTTTCTATCATGTTAATCTTTACTAAAATTTTGCATTATGAAATTTGGATTTAAAGCAATTTCAGATATAAAGAGTGTTTTTTTTCCAGGTATAGAAGTTTAAGTTGGCATTACTTTCCAAGATGGCGACCGATTTAACAGCTGTCAAGTGATTTATTCTCAGTTTGGTTTGGCAATTCATCAAAACGATCATCAAGCAAGGCGTAGATTCGTCGAATGGGCCCAAAACGAGATTGCCGTTGTTCCCGATTTTCATAAGCGAATTTTGTTTAGCGATGAAGCGCACTTCTGGTTGAATGTCTACGTCAACAAACAAAACTGCCGCATTTGGAGTGAAGCTAATCCACAAGTGTATGTCGAAACACCGTTACATCCAGAAAAACTGACTGTTTGGTGCGCTTTATGGGCTGGTGGAATCCTTCTTCAAAAACGATGAAGGCCACAACGTTACAGTCAATTGTGATCGGTATAGAGCCATGATTACTAACTTTTTCATTCCTGAATTGAACAATCATGGTGTCCAGGAGCTGTGGTTCCAACAAGACGGCGCAACATGTCACACAGCTCGTGCCACAATCGATTTATTGAAAGACGCGTTTGGTGACCGCCTAATTTCACGTTTTGGACCTGTGAATTGGCCTCCAAGATCTTGTGATTTAACACCGCTAGACTATTTTCTGTGGGGCTATGTAAAGTCATTGGTCTATGCGGATAAGCCACAAACGCTTGACCATTTGGAAGACAACATTCGCCGTGTTATTGCCGATATACGGCCACAAACGTTGGAAAAAGTCATCGAAAATTGGACGTCCAGATTGAACTACATCTGAGCCAGCCGTGGCAGTCATATGCCAGAAATCATATTTAAAATGTAATGCCACAAGATTATCTTTCGAATAAAAAAATTCATGTCAATCGAATAATACATCGTTGTTTTATTACTATTTAAAGTTCTATAGCTCTAAAATAAACACCCTTTATAAGAATGTGTTAAAGTAAAAAAGTAAAGTATGATAATCAAGTACTTGAAAATCTGTATAATAAATGCAAAAACTCGAATTGTGAAAAAAAATCGTAATTGGACAAAGTTTATATTATTTGAATTATTTACATCAAAATGTTATAATAGTATGTAATTATTTCTGTAAGAAATTTTGAATAGTAGTGGAAAAATCGCAAATTAAATTTTACTTTTTTTTTTATTGAAAATACGTAGCAAATGGGGCTTAGAAAGTACAATGCACCTTAATTAAACGTAATTGAATGGAACGATTTTAGGTGGAAATGGCATTCGGTTACGACAAAATGAAAATCTCTTATCTTGTTAATTAAAATAGTCTTTATAACTAAGAGCAAAAATACATTTACTTACAAACTATGTTCATGTGGAATTGTTGAAAAATCTTGAGTTTTTCTCCTTCCTTCAGAGCTTATGCAAACTTTGAAACAAAATGGTGGCGATTACTACTGGATTTATCTTCCTTTTGTTGTGCTTTGTCTACCTGTTTTAAGGAACATTGTTTGAAATAACAATGAACACCTCTTTAGGAATCTTCGCTAATAATGTACTTTGACTGCTGTGAGAATGCTCTGTATAAATTTTATTGTTGCAAAATTTTACTGTTTAGTGTATTTACTGAGCTCCGTGTATTTACAAAAATCACATTTACTAGTTTATGTATTTGCAAAAAAAAAAAAAAAACTTATAATTTAAATATATCAAAAGAAATTTTCATGTATAGTAAACACTTGTTAAAACATTTGCAAATAATTACAAATTACTCACAATTAAGAGAAATCTAATATAAACGATCTATGCTTTTCTACATAATGTATCCTACCTTACAATTTTTAGAAGAAACAATCTTAATTCACACGAAATTCTTCATCAAAGTAAGATGTTATAAATATTAAATTTTAAAGATATTTGGGTTTTCTTCTTAATGTATCAACCAATACGTTTTTTGGCAATTTTTTTCTGTAACCTCGTTAGAGGGTAAAATTTTCCACACAGCAATCTTGCTAGTATAATTTTATATATAGTGTCAGAAACGCCCTCACTTAAATAGAATATTGGAACCTTGCTAGCTTACTTTCGTTTGTATATGGTTAATCAAATAGTAGTTTCCCAACAAGGTTTTTATCATTTATTAAAAAATAAATTAGGGATTCTTTACCTCATTAATTTACGATTTCTAATCTTTTGACTAATTTCCTCTTTTTCAACTCCCTATGCAAACATTCATTTAATGTTTAAGCATTAAAAAACATCTGGGCATTTAGAAGCTAAGGAAACAAATTCAAAGTCTTTGGTGACTATTGACCAATTAATAGTTCGTATATATTTCCTTAAAAAGATTTAAAATATTAAAAAAAGGGCTTCAAACATTTATATTTAACTTTTTTTACTTATTGAATCGTACTTTTTAAACCATTTATTTGCTCATTCTTTAATATTTGTTCATGCTAGAAAACAAGTAATATAAAAAAAATAATAAAGTTTTAACACGAAATATCAAAATGTCAGCAATTCTTGCCACATATATAACTCGACTTTTATTTTCCAAACTCTCAATCTTCCATCTCCTTATCTATTGCCATTGAAAGTTCCAGAACTTTCCATAATTAAAATTACAGTTAATTTTTATAAATAAAAGCACGCGCGCGCGCGAGCATTAATATAAAGCATTAATAAAAGCAATATAAAGCACGAGAGAAATAAACAATTACCATTTGTTACAAAGTCAGTTTCTACTTAGGTCAACAAAGGAAAATTTTATTATAGTTACTTTTTATTAAATAATTCCAATTAACATAAATACGTATATAGGTACATATGACAGAATCACAATAACAAGTGATTATTAATTTTTATTAATTATCATTAAAGTATCGTATTGCCATCCAAAATAATCGTGTATATAAAATTTTAATTCAACGGAATGCTTTAAAACGTGAGAAAAAAACCTTTTCAAGTTTTGACACAAGTCGCTAAGTCACCAATGTGGCTGTATTTGTAATTATTTGAATAATTAGTTTTAATCAATTAATTTTATTAATTATAAATAAATTACCATATTGTCATCCAAAATAATCGTGTATATAAAATTACAGCTCAATTGAGAGCTTTAAAATATATTTTATTAACGATTAAAAATTTGAACAAGATATAGGAAGATTATGAATTAATAGAAGGAATTGAATATAAAAAAAATCTTACATAAAGAAGTTGATCTGAAATCTCTATATGTAGTTAATTGTGGAAATAATACGCAAGAGAATGAAAGTATTAGTACTTTGTATTTCTTGGAAGATATTTGTGTCTCGCACATTACAATATTCAAGAATGAAATATTTCATTTAAGTTGTTAGTATTGCAGATATCTCCGCAAAAACAAAACCTGTGAGCAAAAAAAAAGAAGCATTTCCTGGTCTCACTCTGCCTTTGTTACATACATTATTTAAACTCATTCAACGAGCAACTTTTATTTTGCAACTATTGCTACCTTAAACTATATATATACCGGGTATTTCTAAATGAATATCGGAGTTTTGTAGTTTATAGTGTATTTATTACGTAAAACTTACAAGTACAATTCATAAATCGAATGAAAGAGTAACTGAAATGGTTTTACCTAAGAGCTTACAAATGTTCAATGTGAGCCCCATTCATCATAGGCACACATTAAGCCAACAGGCTAGTTCATCTCAAACTTTGTTCAGTGAGTCTGAGGTAATTTTTGCAACAGCTGCTTCAATCCTGTATCTTATGTCTGGAAGGTCAGCTGGTAGCGGAGGTGCGTACACACAATCCTTAATAAACCCACACATATAAAAATCCCATGGCGTCAGATCGGGTGAACGTAGAGGCCAGGCGAAACAAGCTTTATCGTGAAGCCCTTTGCGGAAGATCCATTGGTTGAGTACATTGATGTTCAACTAATCGCGTACTGAGAGATTCAAGGGAGGCTGTACCCCATTTTTCTGCCAAATGAAGTTATCTGGTTCACTTTCTTTCAATTGAGGAAATAGCCATAGTTGCAGAACATCAAGATAGGCAGAACCAGTTACAGTTGGTTCTCCGGAAACGAAAGGACCGTGTACTTTCCGCCGAGATATGGCACAAAACACATTCAATTTAGATGAGCACCTCGTGAGGATTTTCTAAGCTCCAGAAGTGCGCATTATGAGTGTTCATATATCCACTGAGTTGTGAGCCTGAAAGCTCGTTACACAGTAATAGCAGATTCTGTCTTTGCAATATGGGAACACAAAACGCTTTCTGTTCACTAGTCCCCATATTTCTACCAGCGCTCTGAACGGTGGGGAAGGGGGGGGAATTAACATACGTTTCGTGCACATACGCACACATGCCAGCAAACAAAACTGTTTCAGTTGGTCTTTCATTCAATGTATGAGTTGTACTAATAAGTTAAATGTAATAAATACTATAAAGGGTTAAAACTTCGTTATATAAAAATATTGTTACGTAGATCCGGGTTCGTGGATTTTATGCAAAACAATCACAAAGAAAGTAAACAGTTCTTTAAGAGCGATGTGAATTTATTATCGAAAATCCAATCCTTTAAATACAGGATTCAGTAGCAGTATTCACAGGGTAAATATATCCGAAGGTCTTCACACCTTCAACAGCTATCAAACACAATCACCAGAGTTTAAAATTACACGTAGTCACGTGTTCGAGCCCAGTACCACTAAAGACCCACCGTGTAGGGCAGCGATGCACGTTAAATCTGTCGAGAGCTGAAACACCCTCCCGTTGGTGTGGTGTGGTAGTTAGGAGAGGGGGGTACCAGCTCAGGTGTCGTCCACGTCACTTGACCTTGGTTCAAAATTGCGTGGTCCGTCACCAAAAGCCCTCGTGTAGCTGAACAGTGCGACGTTAATATTTAATCAATCAATTTAATCAATCAATTAAAAATACATGTAAGTAAAGATTATTCACAAGAACAGCCGAGCTAATCGCTAGTCAAAACAATCCTCACTACTCGCTGGCTTAATCAAGACTCTTCGCCGTACCGGCGAGCATCCTTTTTATATGCGTGACAGAAACTTCCAGAGATATAGCCGCTCGTGTCATTGAACGTGACACTAGTGGAGAGATCTACTACTTTCTAGAAGATTCCAGAGGATTCCGACCTCGCCAACATGGTCGCCAATGCCGCCAAAATGGTCGCCAAAGTCGCCAACTCGGCTCTACCGCCAAGATTTCGCCAAGCTCTCATTGAATCGCCATTATAACGCAAAGGGCGGCACTGCCTGTGAACAGTACCATTTTAAATTGAAATAAATATAACATCGAGTAATATAAATGCATTAAACACTCAAATACAAATTATTTACACTATTTACACAAAATTCGTAACAATATATATATTCATTCATAAAAAACACTCTGTATATTAAACCACTCTTCTAACAATCTCATCAGCAGAGTAGTCTTGATAGCAAACTCGTGGTCAGAGTTGTCGAGTCCCGCGTTCGAGTCCCAGTGCCACTGAAAGCACGCCCTTTAGAAAGTCTAATATACGATAAATCTGTATAGGCCCCAAATCTTCGTAAAGACAGGGTGTGGAGGTTTGAAAAGAGGGTTTAAGCTCAAGTATCGTCTTTATCACATGAGCGTGCTTCAAAATAACGAAGTTCTCCGCCAATAGTCCTCCTGTTGCTTCTCAGTGGAACGCAAATTAAAATCAATCGAATCCTCTTCTAGTTTCAAAATTTTATTTCTCGAGCTATTGTGTTACTTTCGGCTACCTAACTCATCACTCTGTGTGTGGAATCCCACTCTGTTAAAAGTTTGCCACAAAGATATCGATACAGTTCCCTCAATGTTTAAACAAAAATGTGCAATTCTGAAAAAAAAGTGTTTACAATCTTTCGGTATGTGCGTAATTGTCATTTAACTGTGGTGATGTAGCGGTTCAATTTAATTGTAGTAAACTTCAATTAAACTATGTCCTGAATAATTAGCCAAGCATGTATTTTTACAGGGGCAAAAGTTCTCCCATGCGATTTTTTTCTAGTAATTATAGGCCCTAAAAAGTGTTTTAATACTTTTATCTATATTTTCATTAAGTGATGAAAATACATTTTAATGCAAACAACTTCGAATTCGGAATTCGCCACTTATGGGAACTTTTTCAAATGCTGTATATATATATATTTTTTTTATTGAAAACAATTATAAAATCCCCGTGCACCACAAAGTATCACACGGGGCTTACAGAAGTAAGTATTAAACACACATTCAAGGGAAATAAACAATCAAAAAAATGAAGTTAAGAAGGATTACAAACAGTTACAACAAATTTACAGAAATTATTGAAAGCACTTCTGGTGGAAAGAAATTGGTGAAAATTCGGTGGCCAATTAATGTTGAGTCTCTTGAACGCCAGTCTTATGATCTTTCTCTCTGTGACATACTTGGAACACAGAAGGATCACATGTTCTACATTTTCCTCGCCACCAATATTACAGTCACAGAAAGATGAAGGAGCTAAATTAAATTTGTTCAGGTAGCTTTTGAAATTACCGTGACCAGAGAGAAATTGGGTTAATTTGTAGTTAGTGTAAAAATGATGACATGATAGTCTCTTATTAATGGTGGGAAAAAATTTCTTTGTTATGCTCCCCTTATTAGAAATGAGATATTCTTGGTTCCAAGACTTCATCATTCTTTCATTCGTGATCTTCTTGTAAAACGATTTAGGAATATTAACGTCAATGTCAATTTTGCGTTTGGTTGCAGCTTTTGCAAGCCAATCGGCTCGCTCATTTCCAAGAACGCCCGTGTGTCCGCGAACAAATGCAAAATGCTGTATATTAAAAAAGTAAAGTATTACTGCCTCTAAAGTTCTTTCTGAGCGAATTATCTCGCACATTATTACTACCAACTAGTTACCAACTACAACCTTAACGCATAAAAGAGGATTTGGCGGGAAAAACTTTGAACATTCATTGCAGCAGTTTTCCCGAAACTATTGGCAAACAATTGAAATTACATTTTCTTTTACATAAATTGAATACTACAGTACTGTTCGATTAATCGATCCCCGATGATAAATCGCCAGATATTACAATTATTTGTTAGAGCAATATATCACCAAACGAACACTTTCCCGTCGTTTTTTTTTCAGTTTTTAAAAAATCATAAATTTCTTCTACCATTTTCTTCGCAGTCTCATTTTCTTCCCAATGTGAAATCTAAATAAAAATTTGGGCAGTAGCAATAATTTCTTTTGAAAATAACACACACACACACACACACACATGTAATATAAAAAAAAAATTAAGTCAATTCCTACTTAGATCAACAAAGAAAATTTTTATTTTAGCTACTTTTTATTAAATAGTTAATATTAATATAAATATGCATATATATATGAAAGAATCACAATATTAAGTGGAAATTAATTTATATTAATTATCATTAAAGTATCGTATTGTCATCCAAAACAATCGTGTCTATAAAATTTCAGCTCAACTGAATGCTTTAAAACAGCGATACTCAACCTGCAGCCCATTGGCCTTTTTTGAGTGGCTCAGTGATGGGAAAATTAAATTATTGGAGAACAATGTACAAAAATTTAACAGGAAATTCTGTCAATCAAGCAATCAAATGCATACATTTTGCTATCAATTTGTTATTTAATAGCAGATTGTTAGCAAAAGGCTTGGTCACAGTTGAAATAATATAAAAATTATCCCTTAACTCAGTAAAAATTCATAAAAATAATTGTTTTGTTGTGTGTGTTTCATAAAAAAATTAATATAGTATTAAAATAAAAGCCGAAAATGAGTTTTAATATTTTTTTAATCAATTTTGTTTGTCAATATTGCTTTGGTATTATAATGTGTTTTTCCACTATCCGCATGAAATACCTACCATTAGTATGCGGCCCGGCGTGAAAAAAGGTTGAGTACCCCTGCTTTAAAACGTGATAAAAAAACCTTTTCAAGTTTTGACACAAGTCACCAAAAATGATGCCAACCGCGCTGTAATTGTAACTCTTTAAATAATTCGTTTTAAGCAATTAATTTGTATTAATTTTATTAAATTATTGTATTGTCATCCAAAATAACCATGTATATAAAATTTCAGCTCAATTGAGTGCTTTAAAATGTATTTTATTAACGATTGAAAATTCCACCAAGATAAATAAATAAACGAACAAATAAATAAATAAATAAATATATAGAGATTGTGAACTAATAGTAGGAATTGAAAAAGATATCTTGCCCAAACTTTACAAAAAAATCGCTAAATAAAAATTTGAGTTCGGATTTCTTGACTTGTCTCAGGTTTCATTACAGTTGAAGTATGTTTTAACGTCAACCCTTAATTACCAAGATTTGGGAAGTAAACTTGTTGTAAACAGTAAGAACTATAAAACTTGTGTACAAAGTACAAAAAAAAACAAAACAGGATGATTCTTTTGTCTCGTTAATGGGTATTTATAAAGAATTGATCGTCAAAGGAAGTGTTTACTTCAGCAGGTAACAAATTGATCTGTGTGTGAACATTGCTATTTAGATATCCTTGAAGAAAAAATTAGGGAAAAACTATCATATATTTTGATTCGTAGAAATATAAAACTCCAAAGCAGCGAAACTCAAAGACAATGTTCCAAAATATTTAAGTTAACCTCATAAGGACAATTTTGAAGGCCTTCAACGTGCCTCACGATAAATCCGTTAACAAAAATTATAAACTCAAAAGGGAATTTTTAATGCCGCCAGAAGTTGAATTAAACCGATACTTACGTATTATGGAAGCCTATTGGCAACATTATATGAAACGAAGAACCTGATTGCCAGTTCAGCACGTACGACACATAGAAAATCGGGGTTGACAACTTGGCAAGTTATTGGTAAAGTTGGCAGCTGTTGCAATAATGCATAAGTACTGTTTTTTTAAAATTATTTATTTATTTATTTTATTTGTGCATATTGTGCGCCGCCGCTCAGAGTGTCCTTTTGGAGTATTTGCTTGGTGTCTAACGAAATGATAACGTTAATAATGGCTTTTACTTTTGACATTAACATCATTTACGAACATGTGAAAAACCCCTTCGGCAAGAAAATTGGCGCAATTGCAGCTAAACCTAAACCAATAATTTCATGTAACATCGCATAGGAAGTACATGAAGTTACTGCAAAATTTCTAGTTTGACGAAAGTGGTAGATGAAATTTTGTACATACATTTAAATTTATCTCGAGCTGCTTGATGAAAACCATAAATTTAAAGCGAATTAAAATTTAGATATAAAATTCCAACGGTTGTGTCCTATTTTATTCTGCCAACTTGGCAAATTAAGATTTTAGATAAAAATGCTATGCTGAAAAACGAGTAATTTGGTGTCCTTTTTAAACTATGTAGCCAAATGTGTGTACTAAACTAAACGCACATCTGTTTCAAACATGATCTTGAACTTTATCAACGTTCTCTTCAAACCTTAATTTCAAACATCTTATTCTTATCAAGCATTCTGAACTTTTATCTCCTCAGATAGACATGGGAATAAGCTTTTTTTTATTATATTCTAATCGGCCATTTTTCAAAAAAATTTCATTGGAAAAAGACCTGGTTAATCACCAATATCTCTCTAAATTCGATTAATCAGGAAAATGGTGTATGATGCTTTTGGAAGAATTTTCTAGAAAAGTCGAATTCGCGCTGGGAAAAAAACTATTCCCTAATACTTTCTCTCTCTTTGCTATTGTTGTCCCACCGTTGCATAGTCATAACGTTTCTTCTTAGATTGTTCGATTATCAAGTTTAAAGAAGCGAATGGTTTCTGAGGGTTCTGATTGGATTTATCATATCGTATTTTCAGCTTCTGTATTCTTTTAATTTTTCAGTCGTCTCATAGATTAAGAAAACTTATGAATTTTATCGCAACTATCACCAATTCTATAATAACCGGCCAAGTCGGCAACCTCAATTTCCTTTGTATCGTACGCGCTGAATCGGCAACCAGGGGCTTCGTTTCGCCAATAGGTTGCGGTAATGCCTTCCGTTTTAAGCATGTATACAATCGAATTTTAAGCTAAAAAATGTAAAGAAATTTTTGCATTTCATAAATATAAAAGAAAAATTTATTTTAATTTGAAACAAATTCATATAATTTGGTCAAATTTCTATGAAAGTTTATTAGATTAATTGGTTTATTTTTATATAAGTAAGGATATTTTATTAAATATTTATTATTTTTCGGTTTTTTAACATTGTCCGGCAAAAATGAAATTTTGGATAACTTTGAATTCCGTACAATGGATTTGTAGCGGGTTCTCAACACGTTTCCATTTAAACTCTAAGGAAATCTATTTTATGGATTGTTTGACTGATTTGAGAGCCTTGTCCATAACTGTTATATATGTAGATCAGGTTTACTAAATAATTGATGTAATATGAAGTGGGATTGAGAGGAAAATGTGATTGTAATTGTGAAAAGTTGCTTTGGCGGTCGTATGTGTGTGTGTAAAAGTCTCTGTGATTATTTGTTATTGGAATTAAGATATTAGTTTAAATATATGTATATATATGTTGAGTTTTACAATGTCTCTTGATATATCCCTTACCACACTTATAAGAGTTAAAGTTCAGTTAAAAGTTTTCTATAAGTCTGATTCTATTTCTATTGTTTTTAGAATCTCATTTAATACTTTATTCAATTTTCACTAACATTTTACAGTGTGAGAATTAGGTTCATAGTGAATCCAGATACACATAAATGTGTTAAAATAAAAAAAAAAAAAGCATTCCAGTAAAGCATTGGGAATTTGTTTTACGTATAAAAAATTAAAGTGGGGAAAATCGAAATTAGACTGAGCTTAAATTATTTGAAATATGTAAATTAATATGTTTATTTTTTTCTTAAAAAATACCTGGATGAAAGCGGAAGAATCACATTAAATTTTGTTTTCTTATTTCATTGAAACCATATACTCGGAAAGCACAATGTGATTTAATTTAATTGTATAGATTGATTGTGTAGGTAGGAATTTCACACGGTTTTTGCAAATACGATCAAATGGAAATACTTTATTTTAATGGTTATAAAGGATATTGTAATTAATAAAAACATATAAGAGTAAATATATTTACTTACATGAAAAGTTCACTCAGGATCGTAAAAAATAATGAAGATTATCTCCTTAATTCAGTGATTATGCCATCTTCAAGCAAGATGGCGGCGATTTCTGCAGGAATGAGCATCTTACTATTGTTGTTCTTAGTTGACCTGTTCTAAGAAACATTGTTTGAAACAACAATGATTTTGTTTAATATTTTACTCTAATAATGTACTTTCACTGTTGTGTGTGTTCTTTTTCAAATTTCAACGTTACTAAAATTACCATTTAATATAGATTTCATTATTGCTCTATTTAACTCCTTCATTCACTGCGAAAAACCGGTATTCAGAACGGAGTACAAAATACTCACTTTTGAATACGTCACATACTCAAAATAGCTCCGATGCAAACATCTCAAATTTGAGAAAAGCCCATTCTCATCTTTGGCATCGGCTACGTACTCAAAATTGTAAACATCGCATACTCATTTTTGGCGTAGCGTTAAATAAAGAGCACTTTTTGAGTTCCTCACACCCTCGGGCATTCCTCTTCGGCACGGTCAAAGAAAAGAGGTTGCTTGTCATTGGTAGGTGTGCAATGACGTCATTATTCTGGGTTGCCTGGTTTGGCGTTATAGCATTTTTCTATGCCGTAGTGGTTCATTGAAACATAAAAGTTTTGTCCCAATTTTGGAGATTCTTTTTCAGGCAGTTTTTTCTTCCGTGTCTTGAGTATAATAGCTAAATTCCCTTGCGTATGAAATTTTCACTGTAAAAATAACAATCGGTTCTTTTTTCATTCACGTAAATCAAAATATTTTTAATGGATTCAATTTTGTAGAAGAAATATATATTTGAGCTTAGTAAATGAGGAACTCAATTACAAATAAAAAAAAATTGTTATATAAGTTTTTAATAATCCATTTACTGTGATTAATAATACTTTGAAAATGAATTACATGTTTCGAGTTTTATCCTTATGTAAGAAAAAAGAAATCACTTATAAATAA
Source organism: Trichonephila clavipes (assembly GCA_019973935.1). Classification (NCBI taxonomy): domain Eukaryota; kingdom Metazoa; phylum Arthropoda; class Arachnida; order Araneae; family Nephilidae; genus Trichonephila; species Trichonephila clavipes. The sequence goes on along the minus strand of BMAU01005394.1, from coordinate 80,382 downwards.
AGAAAATGTATGTTTTTTTATAATATATATTTATTGTTAATATTAATGTACATTTTAAAGGTAAATGAATTCGTTCTTATATCAGAATGAATTTGTACAGGCAAGTGATAATTTAAATTATTAGCTTAATTTCATTTTTGTAATTTGTGATTTGTTTTTTGTGTATATATATATATATATATATATATATATATATATATGTGTGTGTGTGTGTGTGTGTGTGTGTGTGTGAAAGACTCATTTATTCACATTTATAAAAAAATTCGTCTAATACTCTGTTTCCTTTTAAATTTTAGAATTAAATTTACTGCAAAAGTTTTAGCTATTATAAACTTAACTATATAAATAAACTCATACTTAAATTTTTATTTTCTATCTTTAGTAAAATAGTATAAATAAAGAGATTCGTGGCTATTGTATAAGAAACACCTCGCTGTTCTAACTTCCACATCACATCCATATTATTCGTTCAAGTTATCATCGACTCATTTATTCACATAATTCTCAATTTTTGCAATTATTTTAGAGGTTTTCTAACATGCTCACACATATAAATCTTCATTCAGGGTTTAAATCAAAAGTCCTGAAATAGAGTACCACTTGAATCCCTTCATCAGTGGTTTGCTTTAGAGCAGTGATTCCCAAAGTGGTCTATATAGACCCCCAGGGGTCTATGACGACCTGCAAGGGGTACATGAGGTGTAAATGGGGGTCTACATTGGTGTCTCTCATTAATCCAGGACGTGACTAATATTAAAAGGAAATTTAATCAAGTGGAAACTAGACTTACCTATTTAACAGATGTCTTTACTAAATTTAATGAGGTTTAATATTACAGTTACAAGGTGATAGCATAAATTTTATTAAAACAAGCACCACATTTCAGATTTTTTTTTTTTGCCAGAATTAAGCTAAAGGAGTATAGTTTTGAGCATAGCCATAGCATTCAAATGGCTTTTTTTTAGATTTTGAAACTAGGTTTGAGAATTTTTGACTATCGTAACACCATATTAGGCAATGGATTCATATAGTCACACTTTGAAAAAAAATGTCATATTACAAGAAGAATATTAGAATATGCACTAACGCAGATCTTTAAGTAAAGTTTAGAAACGATGTCAACAATTTTAGCTTTAAAAAGATATGCCTGTTATTTATTCTATAGTGTGGAATATCTTGAGAAATTTTTTTAATGTTTTTTTCGGATTGAGAAGGAGTTTCAGTGCGCTTGCCAATCTCCAAAACAAAAAAGAAAGAAATTACTGGACACTATTAACCGAGGAGATATTCAGGGTTAAAACCTCATAACAGTAATGGCAAATGTTGAAAATTTGTCATTGCATCCCCCGATTCATCCCTCCATTAAAAGCATATGTTTGTCGCTCATCTATTTTATGTAACAGTTATTTTATGCATCAATTATTTTAATTAATTAACATGTGTTTTCTTTAGTATTAAACATTATATACATCACTACGGTAAAAAATTTTAATATTTTAAAGTAAATAGCTCTATACCTGCTATCAAAAACACATTTAAGTTGATAAATTCGCAAAAATTTAATATTAGGTAAGTAGGGGTCTACGCCAAGCTGAAAAACCTGTCAAGGGGTCTATGAGGCAAAAAAGTTTGGGAACCTCTGTTATAGAGAATAGTTTGTTTTTATAACAGGCAAGTATGATGAAGAAATGGTCATTATTGGAATTTGGATTCATCTTAAGAAGTATTTACTGATCTGCAATAGCGCACACAGGAATTTTTCAAGGGGGGTCCGGGGTCGAAAGTTCACCATTCTGGTATCATACTCCTTTTGATTTTGTCGATTTTCGGGAACAAAACACAGTAAAAAACTAATTTTTGAATAAATAATTAGCATTAATTAATAAAATTAATCATTAATAACAAGTAATTAATTAAATTTTACGTACTATATACTTAGAATTATAATCAATCGGAAAAAATATCAAGGGCTTTGGAGGGTTCCGGACCCTCCCCCTGTGTGCGCCACTGCTGATCGGTGTTGTGCCACTCGAAGCATATCAATTTTCTCCTTTCCTAAAGTATGTTTCCTCCTGTAAAGCTACTGCTCGAAAATTAATAAGAAAATATGACATAAAATTATACGTTTTCGAGCAAAAATAAAAATTAGCCATTAAATTATAATTTCCAAAAACTTATTTAGATTTTGCATACGGCAGATACCTTTTACACGTTTTGAGTGTAAATTATTGGGAGAGGGGATTGATCTTAAATTGATTTTCAAATGTAATGGTTTTTATTGCTATGTTAATAAAGAATATTCGATTATTGTGAATTTTTCGATTTATTTTTGGACTGTGGCTAATTTTTTTTCTGAGCTGCACATTTGGAAACTATTGTATTACCATACGTCCTAAAAGGGAAGATTGTGTTTAGAATTAGAATGACGCGTGCATTATATTTCTTAAAATATTATTGAAATTTATTTATTTTTATCACGCAGAGATCAGAGCATTTATCTTAGAATTTCAGTAACGTTATACTAACTGATACATCAAAAGAATTATAATTAATTGTAACTTAAAAATAAGAAGCTAACAAGTTTAACTTCTATCCATAAAACTAATAAAATAACCTTTTTATATGAAAGATGAAAAGTAAGGAATAAATGTATTGTAATTAGTCATAAAAGAACAATTAAATACGAATAAGAATAGTTTTTTTCTTATATAAATAAGTTTACCAAGATACATGAATGATTTGCTCCTTGCTGACTTAAAGATATGTGTAGTCATAATTTTGTCTTATGTCAACTAATTGTTTGCGTTTTACTAATCAAGAATTTTTCTAAAAATTCAAAGGATTTGATATTTTATGCTAACGAAAGCAGTACATTACAGTTGGAAAAAATATAAATTTTACATTTATTCATTAAAGGATTTATTTTTTAAGAACATGCAAGTAATTCGATAGTTTATTACTGTCTCATTCAGAGGAAACATGAGGGATATCGCAATGAGACGGACCTCATTATTTGAATAACAATCAAGTAACGAGGATGATATCCGACCTGGAACCCAGCCGATTATGTTATGACGACAATGAAAGTACTTTAAGCCTTTAGAACAGTGCTTCTCAAACTTTCAATACTGGCGCCCCCCTTTTCAATCACAATTTTTATCGCGCCCCCCTATACATAATAATTTACTGAATGCAATAATAATGCACTTTTACGATAAAGCAACTGTTCAGTGTACGTATGTAAATGTAGAGCGCCCTCTAGCGCTCAGAGTGTCTAACGAATCTGTGTAACCTCTGACTCCATCGAGTAAGGAGTCAAATGCAACAAGTAATAAAAACTACAGTCCACTTACTGAGAGAGACCTTTTTCTTGAGTTTTACTTGTGTACCCAACATTCTGGTCCAGTCTCAACCGGAGAGACCTATGCATTGAAAATACGAGGTATGTGCTGTTGTTTTTTGACTTTTCGTTGAAAAATCGAACTTTAAACTTTAACGATGTTTAAAGGAGCAAAAAAAGAAGACTTGAGGCGAATCGCTTCTGAATTAGAGTTGTGTGTCAGTGATAAATTAACTGTTTTAGACTTCATGGATCTTATAAAAAACTGTGATAGATACAAAAACGATCCTGATTCAGTGCATGAGTTAGCAAATTTAATTATCGAAGAAAGAAAGTATGACGAAAGTCAGCAATTAGAGTTAGAAAAAATAAGAGAAAAGTCTAAGCTTGATTTAGAGATAGCGAGAATACGAGCAAATGATAAAGACAATAATACTGAAGTTAATTGTAATGATTCCTTTTCTGTGGATTCTTTAATTAAAAGTATCCGCACACTTACAGTGAAAATTCCCGACAAACCTGAGGGATGGAGTTTCTTTTTTATCATTAGAACGTGCATTTGCAGCCAAAGTGTTACTGATAAATTTAAGCCGGAGATTTTGTTAAATTTATTAGGAGAAAAGCTGCAAATATCATTATATATCTGAACGATGAGGATCTTAAAAATTATGATAAAATAAAGTCCATAATACTCCAAGAATTTGAGCCAACTCCTCAATCGTGTTTAGAGAATTTTAAGAAAGCAACACGGCAAAATTGTGAATCCCATGTCCAGTTTGAGAGTAGATTAACAACAAATTGGGAATACTATTTAAAATTGAGAGATGTTTCAAATTTCGAGGTATTAAAACAATTAATAGTTTCAGACAAAATATTTAGTACTTTAGATAAAGAAACCGCATCGCATATTAGTGTCAGACAAGCAGATAAATGGTTTGATCCCTTAACATTGGGAAAAGAAATTGATTTATTTTATTCATCGCGAGGAAAACCACTGAGTGAGAGTATTAATTATTGTCGCAAAAATCAAAATTCTAAAAATATGTCTAGAGTATTTTTCTCAGATGTCAAGGGGAAAAAATGTGTTTTGTGTCAATCTGATAGTCATTTTTTAAATAAATGTCCTCAATATAAGCAATTATCAGTAAATAAACGGGTAGAGCTTGTTAAAAATAATTCCTTGTGTTTTAATTGTTTAAATTTGCATAGAGTCAAGTTTTGTAAATCTAAAGTTCTTTGTAAATGCTGCCAAAAAAAGCATCATTCTTCTTTGTGTTTCTCTGGAGACCCAAATTTTACGAGTGAAAGGGTCATTCAACCTTCTTCATTGGGGGGCAGAAAGAGCCGGAAACAGAGGAATCCTCGATGAGTCAACTTTCAGCGAAGGCGTCTGCGTTCAAACCCATAAATTACATAGGGGAGATTTCGAAAGAGGTGTCTTCTCAGGGTGTAGGAGATCTGTTTACTGCAACGAGTTACGTAAAATCGAAATCCGTTTTACTTTCAACCGCGATTTGTTTCATTAGAGATTCCTTTGGGAAAATGCAGGAAATCAGAGCACTATTGGACGGTGGTTCAACAAGCAATTTTATTTCGCAACAGTGTATGAATAGACTCAATTTAAAAAGAGAGAAAATAAACATTTTAGTTTCAGGATTAAATAATTCAGAGTTAACGATTAAATCGCGCGTTAATGCAACAATTGCAAATAGAGGAAATAGTTATGAAACTAATGCAGACTTTTTTGTAGTGCCGCGAATTACGGATATGATTCCTTCTCAACCATTTAACGTTAGTTTGGGTAATTTCAGTAGAGAGAAATTAGCGGATGAAAATTTCAACATTCCGAGAAATAATGATTTATTGTTGGGAGCAGAAATCTTTTATGAAATTCTTTTACCAGGACAAACAAATCTTTTAAATACAAAATTAATTTTTCAGAATACAGTCTTCGGCTATATTGCGAGTGGGAGTATTCCAGTTTCTAGTGAAAATAAACCTCACTGTGGGTTAATCAAAGATAATGTCGATTTAGAAAAGACAATGAGGAGATTTTGGGAAATCGAAAATGTTGAACCTGAGACAATAAAAATAAGGAAACGATAATTTGTGAGGAGCATTTTCAAAAAATCATACTAGAGATAGTACGGGAAGATATATAGTATCTATGCCATTTAAAAAGGATCCAAATTGTTTAGGCCAATCAAAAGATATTGCCCTTAAAAATTAAATTCTTTATGGAATAGATTAAAGCGTGAGCCTAACTATTTAAAATTATATAGAGATTTTTTAAAAGAGTATAAAGAGCTAGGCCATATGCAAGAGGTAGACGAGAAAGAGGAGTGTGGAATGTATTTCATACCACATCTTGGTGTTTATCGCTCTGATAAAAAACAAGTAAACTGAGAGTAGTTTTTAATGCGTCGAGTGCAACTACAAACGGTTATTCTTTAAACTTTCTACAATACAATGGGGAGTTGCTCAAAATGACCTTTTTCAATAATGGTTCGCTTTAGAAAGCACATATTTGCATTCATTGCGGATGTGCAAAAAATGTATCGAATGATTTGGATTAATCCAGATCAGCGTAAACTTCAGCGCATTCTGTGGAGAGAGAACATGGACGAACCAATAAAAACGTTTGAGTTGTCAACTGTGACCTATGGAACAACGAGTGCACCATTTTTAGCGACACGTACGCTAAAACAATTAGCCCTAGATGAAGCAGGGAATTTTCCATTAGGGTCTTCAGTTGTGATGAGTGACATGTACATTGATGATATACTTACCGGTGCAGAGACCTTATTAGAAGCAAAAGAACTGAAAAATCAACTGATCAATATCTTCGCTAAAGGAGGTATGGTTTTGCATAAGTGGTGCGGAAATAATACGGAATTGATTGGAATTGACTGCCCGGGACGTGCAGTTCTTGAGAGGGGGCAATGTTACGAATTTAGTCTTATTCTAATTGTTTCTACTCATTTGTGTTCATTTTTACAGTTTAATTTGTCGTATCTAATGTGATTTTTAACCCTGTTTACCTGTAATATCATTTCCACTGCATTGCACGGCCCCCATGCTTTAACATTGGTTTAAATGGTAAACTCGCCAAATATTGCAGCTAGCGCCAAGTTGGCGACGGATTTGGCGACTTAATTTTTGGCGCCAAATGTGGCGATATGTCGCCAAATGTGGGCGATAAGCTTGGCGACCATGGCAACCCTGCTCCTAATAACCCTGTCTGGCAACCCTATCGCGGTATTGTAACCCTATTGTATTGAATGTATTACTGTATTGAGCTTTTCTCGTACGTTCCGGATTTTGCTAGACCTTTCTATTTCTCGATTATTCTGGCAAGTGCAAGAGGTTTCTGACCGAAAGGTATAAAAAGGGCCCGGGCCGGCTAGTCAGTTAGTCAGATCTCAGCTTTCATGCAAGTGATACCTCTCTGCTTGTGAGAGAGAGAGACGATTGCATAGTGCGTGTGTTATTGCTTTTATTGAGTTATTATTTTTGTGCTGAGTGTTTACTATTGCTTTTGTTAGTGTATTACATCTGTGTTATCAGTATTTTCATCGATTGTACGTGAATTTCTCGAACTGTTCTACAATTTGTGGAGGACTGTTTTGGCCAAGAATAAAATTGTTTTGGATTCCGCTCTTCGGCTTCAATCATTTCGAACCCCCGAAAACGCAACAATATATTTTCTCGTTAATCATTTTATTCTTTTATTATGCATTATTTTTTAGTTTAACTATAAAAGTGTGTTTTTTGGTTTTTTTAAACTATAATTTATTTTTCATTTTTTAGTTCGATCTACAATAAAAGCATGCTTTTTTAATTTTTTAAACTATCATTTATTTATTTCCATTTTCAATGAAAGTGGGCAATTGTTTATATATTATAATAAGAAATTACTGACATGAGTGTTTTCGCTTTAGAGTTGTAACAATCTTTCAGTCACCAAATCTGGAAATGGGAAATTGTTAATCGTCATGATCCTTATCAGGACAATGGAACAAAATTATTGTATTGTCATCAGTCCTTGAAAAGTGTGCAAAATTCCGAATTAATCAGACCTTTTAGAGTGGGTAAAAATGTAGTTCAAAGATTCCGTTACATACAGGTGAAGCTTATAAAAGAGTCTAAAAAGATTACTAATTGAAAACGAAAATTTATTTTGTAAACTTGCCTTTTTCAAACCATGCAAGGCATTTTTGAGTTCAATATGAAAGTAAAGTTAAAATTATTAAGATGATCAACCATTCTCCTTTTTATAGATCCTGTCCTTCCTCGAAAAGTGTCCTCCTTTTTCAATATTTTAAAACAGATCTGTTAATCTCTGTATTCAGAGATGAACCAAACATGTTTCCAATATGTCGAGGAATAGTCTGAAACAAATATCACAGGAAATAACAGTTTTCAATGGTGTTTTTGGACTTTTTAAATTGGGCAGATATAGAAAACTGTGTTGATTTTTTTATCAAAAGAAATGCCTGATATTAAAATCATTGACAATGGTCAGTTTGCAGACTGAATGTATATTTAAATTATAATAAAACTGAAACAATTGGAAAATCAACATGCTGAAATTGATAAGATGGATTGAAATACTTAACCATTTCAAAAATAAGCACATCACATAAGAAAATTTAGTTATTCTTTTTTAATTTACATTGTGCTGCCCGGGAACTAATGCACCAGTTGAGTCTTTTCTGTTCGTAATTTATGGACAAGTCAGAAATCAAGATTGAATGTTGATATTTTTTAGTTGCAGTACTTATAGTAAAGATGAAAGGTAATTTTTGCTCCGAAATTTCCGATAAATTATAAAATATATTGAGAAACGAAACAATGCATTTTTGTTTGAATTAATAAAATGTTTCACACATTTACGTTGAAACTTTTTCTTAAATTTTTCGTTCTCCTTTTCATTTTAAAAATCTGGTCACCTTAAAAGTATTCCAAAGTAACACAATTATTTGCCTGAATAATTTAAACAAAATGACTTATTATGAATCAAGTAAATTATATTACATTTATAACAGTAATCCGCCAAAATAAGGTGAATATTTTTTTATCCCATTAAATTTTTCGTTCAAAGGCAGTTACTTAAGAAATACAAATGAGTACATTTATCTCAAAAATCAAAACAATCTTGTACTTATGTGTTCTTCCGCGGGTAGCGTGGTAGATACAAAAAATAGTTCGGAAGATTTATGAGAATTAAATTTGTTGTTAAGCCCCAATTATCAAAATATGTAGCCGATATATTAAAAGAGTTTCTGCAATCCTGAATATCTTTTTTAATTTTTCCGAAAGCATTAATTAGCATTTTTGGGGATTTTGAGTACATATAAGGAATCAAATTCAATCAAGGCATGCGGTCAAATCTGATGCAAACATTCTCATTTCAAAATGAGTATGTTTACGTACTCATTTTTGAGTAAGTCTTTTTTCTTTGAAAAAAACTCAATTGAGTTTTTTTCAAAGCTTCATGTAGGCAGTTAATTATACAATTTATTACAGCATATATTGGAAGAAAAATTCATATTTTCTTAAATATAATATGTTATGAATATTTTACTAAAATAATCCTAACTAAGAATTCACATAATTATGAGAAGCATGCTATCAATGATATATTAGAATCATTTATTAGTTTAAAAAAATTATCTTAGGAGTCGCGGTAAATATTTCGGTCTAGATCAAAATATAATGAAAACGTTTTGAAATTCATTCTTATGCTCCTTTTGCAATACATTTATACTGTGATATATAAATTAATATATTTTTACCAATTATACCCTTATCCTCTTTTGGGGAACACAATTACACATGATACCTTCCGATCAGAACTATTTTAGTAATGCAAATGTTTTAGCGATTAGAATTCTTGAAACCAGCTTGCTCACTTTTGCTCGAATATGGTTAGTCAAACAGGACTTCTTTGATAACTTTTTGAACATTTAGTTAAAAAGTTATCGGTTCTGATTTTCCGGTTTCTAATTCTTTAACTAATTTCCATTCTTTCAATTCAGACTGCGTTCCTTAGAAGCTTTTTCGTCATATTTCGGCAAGAGTAAATAAATTTGAAAAATTTAATAATCTTTTTAAAAAAATAAATATTTTGTACTGTAAAATATTAGTGTTCTGTGGTTATTAAGCATTTTTAAGACTTAACACTGCGTTAAAAAAGTTATTCGGTCTTTTCGTGTTATGAGAATATTTGAGACTTTTGTAAACTGACGGTACTTTAAAGTATCAATTTAGTTAGTTAGCTATAACAAATTTTGAATTTCCCGAAGTTGAGTATTTTATTTATGTATTTCTCATGCAATATTTTTCAACGCAGTGAGTGAAAAAAAATATTGCATGAAAAAATTTGCAGTAAATCATGATGCGGTAAACAAAGGGTTGAGAAATAAAAAAATACATTTTTAAAAAGTGTTTTAAAAATTGCGATATTTTATAGATATTTTGAAATACAAGAGATAAATAATACTAAAATTAGGTAGGATTTAAAGAGTATGATGCATTTTATAATTCTAAAAAGTTTTATGCATCAAAAGCTACTATTTTAGAAAATAACATGCGCAATGTAAAAATTCCTTGATACTTATTTGAGAAATGTTTCTTATTTTCACATGCTTATAATTTTTAAAATTAATTATATTTTTAATATTTTGTACTTTTTGTAACCTAATTCTCTTATATAACTTATGTGTAAAAGGTTTGAATTATTTAGCTTAAATTTCAAAGAATTGTACTTGTTTGAAAAGTTTATATTTTCAGCCCTCGAGACACAATTAACACTCCTGATACCCCTTTTAATAAATTTATGTGCAAAGTTTTCGACTTTGAATCATTTAGAGTTCTATAATGATGTTTTGAATCTCTGCGTAAATGATCGTGGATTAATTTTAATTAAAATTCGTATAAATGGGAATTACGTTGTTTTAATCTACGTTTCGTATTTAAAATATTGTTACGAATTTTGTGCAAATAATGTAAATAATTTGTATTTGAGTGTTTAATGCATTTATATTACTCTATGTTATATTTGTTTCATGTTAAAATTGTTCTATTCACAAGCAATGCCGCCCCTTACGCTATAATGGCGATTCAATGAGAACTTGGCGAAATCTTGGCGGGAGAGCCAAGTTGGCATCATTTTTGGAGACCAAGTTGGTGACCATCTTGGCGACTATTTTGGCGTCATTGGTGACCATGTTGGCGAGTTCGGAACCATCTGGAAACTTCTAGAAAGTAGTAGATCTCTCCACTAGTGTCATGTTCAATGCCACGAGCAGTTATATTTCTGGACGTTCCTTTCGCGCCTATAAAAAAAGATGCTCACCGGTACGGCGAATAGTCGTGATTAAGCCAGCGAGTAGTGAGGATTGTTTTGACTAGCGATTAGCTCGGCTGTGCTTGTGAATATTCTTTATGTACGTGTATTTTTAAACACTGGGGATTGTGTTTGATTGCTGTTGAAGGTGTGAAGACCTTCGGATATTTACCCTGTAAATATTGCTGCTGAATCCTGTATTTAAAGGATTGAATTTTCGATAATAAATTCACATCGCTCTTAAAGAACAGCTTATTTCATTTGTGATTTTTTTGCATAAAATGCTCGAATCCGGATCTACGTAACAGTTTGGTGTCAGAGGTGGGGTTTTATACCAATAACATGAGCGATGGTTGAACAACTGAAGGCTCTGTTGGAAGGCATCAATGTCTTGAAAAGCGGCCAAGAAGATATGCAAAAGAGTTAAGAAGAGACCAAGAAAGGTCTGGATGATACTAAGAATGAGTTAAAGGAAAGAATGGAGAAAAATCATGAAGAGACTAAGAAAGAAACGCAGAAAGGTGTAGAAAATGTACAGAAATGTCAAGAACTGAAGAATTATCTGGAAGAGGAAATAAACAGTGTGGAAGAAAGAATAGCTGGAAAAATGAAAGAAGAGATCACAGTAGTTGAAGAGAAAATGGAAAAGGAAATAGAAAAGATTAAAGAGAAAGTTTAGGAAAGAATTGAAGGAGTGGTTGAAAATTTTAGCCTTATATCACAGCGTATCGAAGATCTTGAGAAGAAACTTCTAGATGGTGGAAATGAGAACAAAAGCAAGAGTGTGCCTGTGTCTGCCTTTCCAGAGCCTGTGCTTGCTTCTCCAGTGCCTGTAATTGCTTGTACAGGACCAGTGAAACTGTCGACTTATGACGGAAAAACGAACTGGGAAGTATACAAGACACAATTTTCCACAACTTCTAAAGCCAATGGATGGACTGAAGGGGCGAAAGCATGTCAGCTAGCAGCATCCCTTAGAGGAGAAGCTGCTGAAGTACTACAGACTCTTCCCGACACAGAGTGACTGAATTTGAACTCCCTGTGTAACGCTCTGGATCTTCGGTTCGGCCAGAAATATTCCAAGGACTACGCACGTCTGCAGATAAAAACAAGACTCCAGAAAACCGGAGAAATCTTGCAGGAGTATGCCTTTGAAATGCAAAGGCTCACCACCTTAGCCTTTTCAGATTTCTCAGCAAATGTGCGAGAAATGATTTCTCTCGAGTATTTCGTGGACGGGCTAAAGAATGAAGAAATCCAGATGGCTGTAAGAATAGCAGATTTCAAAGATCCTAAATCTGCACTGTTATATGCCCTGAAAGTGGAGGCCGCCAATGAAGCCAGTTGCAGAGACCGTCATTCCATCCGAGGAGCTAGAGTGACTGCAGATGCACCCTGTGAATCTCCATGCATAAAGGAGATTGAGACACTGAGAGAGGAAATTCAAGATTTAACGGCTAAACATCAGAACCTGAGGAAACGTAGAATCACCTGTTGGGGGTGCGGTGGAGCAGGGCATCTGAGAAGTAGCTGCCCTCGAATAAATAAAGAAGATCGCAACATCAAGTGCTGGGGGTGCGGTAGAACCAGGCATGTAAAAAGTAACTGCCCTCGAGTAAATCAAGAAGATCCTTGTAGTACAAGTGTAATCGAGTCAAAGAAAGTGTGTAGCCATCGAAAAAGATCAGCAGATACAAATGGAGACGTCCGTTCGAGAAAAAATTGCCCGGAAAACAGTAAATACTGCTCGAGAGTAGGAAAGAAATTTGGTGGAATAGATCCAATAGTCCGCCAAGTTACAACGCCATCAACATCGGCATTGGACCCGTGGACTGATAAGAGCGTTCGAAAAGATCAACTGGCTGATCCTGAAATAAAACCAATCATAGAATTCAAAGAGTCGTCTGATGAAAAGCCCAGCTGGCAAGACATCACCCCTTTCCATCCTATAACGAAGCGTTATTGAGCTCTTTGGGGATCTCTCCATCTGAGAAATGGAGTTTTATATCGAAAGTGGGAGTCTGACAACGGAAAAACATTCAGGTGGCAATTAATATTCCCAAAGACAAGAATTTCAACAGTTCTTAAGGAACTGCATTGCAGTCCACCTTCAGGTCATTTTGGTGTTATGAAGACCTTACAAAAAGTTCGTGAGCGCTTCTACTGGAACAATGTGCGTAGTGACGTGGAAAAGTGCTGTCGCACATGTGATCCCTGTGCTGCACGCAAAGGTCCCAGAAAACGCACTAGAGGAAGACTGCAGCTATATAATGTGGGAGCGCCTTTCGAAAGAATAGCTTTTGACAACCTAGGTCCACTTCCGAGATCATCAGATGGCAACAACAACATCCTGATTGTCATGGATTACTTCACTAAGTGGCCTGAAGCCTATCCTATTGGCCTCAACTGTTGCAGAGGTTTTGCAACACTGAATCTCATGATTCGGGGTCCCTCTACAACTGCACTCCGACCAAGGGAAAAACTTTGATTCTGCAGTTTGCAAGAGACTATGTGAAATACTCGCCATCGACAAAACCAGGACAACCGCTTTGCATCCTCAGTCTTACAGCATGGTAGAGAGATTCAATAGAACCATTCAGAACAGCCTCTCTCTCCTGGTATCCAGTAATCAACAAGACTGGGACAAGAAGCTGCCATTTTTCTTGCTTGCCTACAGGAGTGCCGTTCATGAGACAACCGGTTATTCCCCATCCCAGATGCTCTTTGGACGTGATCTTCGTTTGCCTGCAGATCTTCTGTTCAGCCGGCCACCAGATGCACCCTTGGCGCCAGAGGAGTATATCGAGAAACTCCAGGCACGGATGGAGGAAATGCATCATCTGGCTAGGGAAAGAATCGGCATGGCTTCCGAGAAGATGAAGACCCGATACGACGCAAGAGCAACTGGACACGACTTCCACCAAGGTGACAAAGTGTGGTTATGGAATCCGAAACGTCGCAAAGGACTCTCTCCGAAGCTACAAACGAACTGGGAAGGTCCTGAGAAGTCCAAAAGACTGAATGACGTTGTGGTGCGGATACAAAAATCACCACATTCCAAACCAAAGGTAATACATTACAATAGGCTAGCCCCATATCTTGGTCAAGATGAATAAGATCGTTAAGTTCAGACCATGGTCATTAATTATTTTGTAAATAATGTAAATTATTTCTCTTTCTAATTCCTTAGTTTTCTTTTAATATTAGAATTGATGTTTTTTTATGTTATTTCAGTTATGTTTCTCTTCAGGAGCTTTCGATTTATTTGTATTGTATATGTTGTGGAATACATTTGTTACTTTATATGTGATTATTATATGAATAGGTTGCCTGTGTGTGTAAATAGATTCCTCTTACTCAGGGATTGTACTGCCCGAGACGTGCAGGCTTTGAGGAGGAAGCAGTGTTACGAATTTTGTGTAAATAGTGTAAATAATTTGTATTTGAGTGTTTAATGCATTTATATTACTCTATGTTATATTTATTTCATGTTAAAATTGTATTATTCACAAGCAATACCGCCCCTTACGTTATAATGGCGATTCAATGAGAACTTGGTGAAATCTTGGCGGGAGAGCTAAGTTGGCATCATTTTTGGAGACCAAGTTGGTGACCATCTTGGCGACTATTTTGGCGTCATTGGTGACCATGTTGGCGAGTTCGGAACCATCTGGAAACTTCTAGAAAGTAGTAGATCTCTCCACTAGTGTCATGTTCAATGACACGAGCAGTTATATTTCTGGAAGTTTCTTTCGCGCCTGTAAAAAAAGATGCTTGCTGGTATGGCGAGTAGTCGTGATCAAGCCAGCGAGTAGTGAGGATTGTTTTGACTAGCGATTATCTCAGCTATGCTTGTGAATATTCTTTATGTACGTGTATTTTTAAACACTGGTGATTGTGTTTGATTGCTGTTGAAGGTGTGAAGACCTTCGGATATTTACCCTGTGAATATTGCTGCTGAATCCTGTATTCAAAGGATTGAATTTTCGATAATAAATTCACATCGCTCTTAAAGAACTGCTTATTTCATTTGTGATTGTTTTGCATAAAATCCTCGAATCTGGATCTACGTAACAATATAAATGTTAGTATAAAAGAATGCTTATTTTCTCTCGGAGTATGTGCTATTTAATTTAGGAGGACAAGTAAAGATTCAATTGACAAAAATCTGATAAAAATTCTAAACTTTTTTTTACCTTAGATTGTTCTTCATATGTTCTTTTATAGTATCGTAAAATTTAAAAGCTTCAAAATACAAGAAAATTAGAACAGAAACTTCAGTAGCAAATAAAAACGAGAATGATCTCGAAAAGAGAACTATGTATCAGTTTTACTTCATTTCAAATACTAAGGCCTTTTTTCGGCTATTCTAAATGATTCGATCAGTGCCAAACATTACATTCCAATCAGATTACGAAAACGCCGCTGAAGATGCCAATCTGAGCACAATCCCTCCGATATATTGTACACAATTCGGTAAAATACTGCGCGTATGTTATTTTCAACAGAATTGCTTGTGAACACTCTCCTAAAAATTGTACTCCGAAACCATAATTTTTATTTGAACTTAACTTTCAACTTCAAGGGAATGACTGTTTGGGAATATGTGAAGTGTCGTTTTTTATTTCGCTCTAAATTGATAGAAAAGTCAATCCTTCAGATCCTCCCAGTTCATCAGTTAGATTCTACAAATTTATGTAGATAAATGCTAGGATATCCTTGCTGTGAAAAATGCGTGCGTACTCTTTTGAAAATTACTTGTAGCCAACCTCTTATAAGAAATTACGTTTTCATAAACTATGTTTATATTTAAAATTAAATCGCTAGATGGAAGGGATTACTTTTTGAAAATTTGCGTGCTGTTGCTTTTATTTCACTCTAAATTGATTGTTTAAAAAAAAGAAAGAAAAAGAAAAAACTGCACCCTCTCAGTCAATCCGTTAGATTCAACAATGTTATAAATGTTTGAATATCCACACTAGAAACATGATATTTTTCAAAGAAGTTACTTGTACCCATCTGGTTAAAAGAAATTGTTTTCCTAACCTTTGTTTTCAAGTTCGAATCTATTCTTGGTTGAAGGGAATGATTATTTTGGGAATCTGTATTGCGTAGTTAGTTACTTCACTCAGAATTGACAGAAAAAGGCCACCCCTCGTCCCAGTTGATCCGAGGAATATTCCATTTGGCGTCGGTTGTATACTCTTTGGCAATTTCATCTCCTACGCCAGCGAAACAGAAAAGTACCAAAAAGTGTTAATACTTTCGAAGTGGAATCTCTCTCTCTCTCTCTCTCATTAACAAAACAAATATTAAGCAGCGGTTCTTTATGCACATTCTTTGTGTAGTCACTAAAAGCGTTCTCTTTGCGTGTTTGCTTGGCACTAACCAAATAGTAACGATAATACTAACTTTAGGCTTTTCGTATGAAGGGACATTAACGTTATTTAAGATGTGCAATACCCTCACCGAAATGGCGCATTTCCCGCCAAATTTAAACCAATTATTTCACGCAATATCGTACAGAATATCAGCATTTTACGCTATCACCTTAATTTACTTGGAAACAGACCGACAAACCCCACAAACTTAAAAATAATTAGCATTTAGATTTAAATCTCCAATTCGTTCGCCAATACAAATTTTATCTGTATTCTACCAACTTGTCGATTTCTTTTCGTCGTATTAATTAGAATTATTATCGCGATTTGGCGTCTTTTCATACTTCGTCGCCAAATGTAAGAGCTAAACCCAATACATATGTATATATCACCCATTTCTCCTACAACATGAATTTTATCTCCTGAGATAGGCTTCATAAAAGTTTTTTTAACAAATGCTCCTCTAAAATTTTTCGAAAAAAATTGTTTAATTCTGTAATTTTCCTTGCTAACGCTTTCTAGTACTTTATTTATGTATATACATATGCATATATTTTAAGAAATATTAGTAATTTCCTTGCTTCATTCGCATTATTAGTTGAAAATGAAGTTTTGATTATTTTAAATTCCGAATTATAAACTCGGATTCGATTTTTTAGTCTGATTATGTTTCTATCATGATAATTTTAACTAAAATTTTGCATTATGAAATTTTGATTGATAGCTATTTCAAATATATAAGAATGTGTTAAAATAAAAAAATAAAGCACGATAATCAAGTGCTTGGAAATCTGTATAAAAAATGCAAAATCTCGAATAGTGAAAGAATCGAAATTCGACAAAGTTTACATATATTTGAATTATTTCCATCCAAATGATATAGTATGTAATTATTTCTTTAGGAAATTGTGAATAATAGCGGAAAAATAATAAAAAAAATTACTTTGTTTTTTATTGAAGATACGTAGCAAATGGAGCTTAGAAAGTGGTATGCAGTTTAATTAAACATAATTAAATAGAATGATTCTAGTCAGAAATTGCATTCGGTTCTTGCGAAAACGACAAAGTGACAATCTTTTACATCTTACGGTCATAGAAACTACTTTAATTAATATCTTAACATATAAGAGCAAATATATTTACTTACGAACAATGTTCATGTGGTATTGCTGAAAAATCTTGAGTTTTTTTTCCTGAGTTCCGACCTTATGCAGAGTGTTTAGTAAAATGATGGCGATTACTGTGAATTTATCATCTTACTGTTGTCCTTTGTTAACCTGTTTTAAGGAACATTGTTAAAAATAACAATGAAGACCTTTTTCAGAATTTTTGGTAATAATATTGTTGCGTTTTCGGGGGTTCGAAATGATTGAAGCCGAAGAGCGGGATCCAAAACAATTTTATTCTTGGCCAAAACAGTCCTCCACAAATTGTAGAACAGTTCGAGAAATTCACGTACAATCGATGAAAATACTGATAACACAGATGTAATACACTAACAAAAGCAATAGTAAACACTCAGCACAAAAATAATAACTCAATAAAAGCAATAACACACGCACTATGCAATCGTCTCTCTCTGTCTCAAGCACAGAGAGGTATCACTTGCATGAAAGCTGAGATCTGACTAACTGACTAGCCGGCCCGGGCCTTTTTATACCTTTCGGTCAGAAACCTCTTGCACTTACCAGAATAATCGAGAAATAGAAAGGTCTAGAAAAATCCGGAACGTACGAGAAAAGCTCAATACAGTAATACATTCAATACAATTGTGTTACAATACCGCGATAGGGTTGCCAGACAGGGTTATTAGGAGCAGGGTTGCCATGGTCGCCAAGCTTATCACCCACATTTGGCGATATATCGCCAAATTTGGCGCCAAAAATTAAGTCGCCAAATCCGTCACCAACTTGGCGCTAGCTGCAATATTTGGCGAGTTTACCATTTAAACCAATGTTAAAGCATGGGGGCCGTGCAATGCAGTGGAAATGATATTACAGGTAAACAGGGTTGAAATCACATTAGATACGACAAATTAAACTGTAAAAATGAACACAAATGAGTAGAAACAAATAGAATAAGACTAAATTCGTAACATTGCCCCCTCTCAAGAACTGCACGTCCCGGGCAGTACAACCCTTCATCAGACGTTAACATAATAATAAAGCAATTGATTAAAAACAACTAAATGAATATGCAATAATAAACATGTAATACATAGTACAAAATAAACACCTAATGCATAGTACAAAATAAACACGTAATGCATAGTAGAAAATAAACACTTACAAAACAATAAACAAAATTATTTACAAGATTATTTACACACTGACTTATTTATACAAGACCATGGTCAAAATAAATTACACGATAATTGACACACTAAGAATTATGGCCATAATATGGAGCAAGCCTGTCGTAATGAACGACTCTAGGCTTCGAATTCGTTGACTTACGGATCCGGATTACGACGTCGTTTATTATCTTTAAAATTGTATAAGGACCGTCCCAATGCGATTGTAGCTTAGAGAAAGTCCTTTGCGTCGAGTCGGGTTGTAGAACCACACCTTGTCACCTTCCTTGAATTGATGTCCTGTGGCTTTTGTGTCGTACCGTGTCTTCATCTTCTCCGTCCTCAGGTTGATCCGTTCTCGAGCCAAATTGTGTACATCTTCAAAACGTGCCTGGAGATTCTGCACGTACTCCTCAGGCGATGAAGGTGTATCCGGAGGGCGACCAAACAGCAGGTCACAAGGGAGACGAAGATCTCGGCCAAAAAGCATCTGGGATGGTGAATATCCGGTAGTCTCGTGAACGGCGCTGCGGTACGCTAGCAGAAAGAGAGGAACTTTCTGGTCCCAGTCTTGTTGGTTCTTGGAGACCATCAGTGAGAGGTTATTCAGGATGGTACGATTAAACCTCTCCACCATGCCATCTGACTGTGGGTGCAAAGGTGTGGTCTTGGTCTTGTCAATTCCGAGTAGTTCACAGACCCCCTTCAATACCGCAGAGACGAAATTTCTTCCCTGATCGGAATGAAGTTGAAGAGGTACCCCATATCTCGATATCCAGTGCTGCACTACAGCCTCCGCTACGGTGGGGGCTTCCTGATCCGGAATGGGGTACACTTCGGGCCATTTCGTGAAGTAGTCAATGACAACAAGTAGGTACTTATTACCAGACGCAGTCCTTGGCAGAGGTCCCAGGATATCGAAAGCGATACGTTCGAAGGGTGCTCCAACATTGTAGCGATGCAGCTTCCCTCGGCTACGTATCTTTGGCCCCTTCCGAGCTGAACAGGCATCACAGGACTTGCACCACTGTTCCACGTCAGCTCTCACTTTACCCCAGCAGAATCGCTCTCGAACTCGGTGCAAAGTTTTCATGACGCCGAAATGACCTCCTGTTGGGCTGCCATGCAATTCTTTGAGTACCTCTGGGATATGAGATCGAGGAAGTACTAATTGCCACCTGAATGTCTTTCCATCCTCTGATTCGAATTTTCGGTATAGAACACCATTCCTGAGATGTAGAGAATTCCAGAGGGCCCAATACTGCTTAGTTGTAGGACTATAAGCCGAGATGTCCTGCCAACTTGGTTTATTGCTGGAAGACTCCATAAACTCTATAAGGGGTTTAATATCAGGATCCGCCATCTGGTCTTCTCGAACTTTCTCGTCACTCCAGGGATCGGGTGGCGTCGCTGTTGAAGTTGTTATCTGGCGTATAGCATAGTCATATTTGGTCTCTACTCTGGAACAATGACGACAATTTTCTGGGCATGGTCTTCTTGAAAGGGCATCCGCATTTCCATGCGAGGAGCCTTTACGATGGCTGATGTCAAAGTAATACTCGTTGAGCCGTTGTATCCATCTGGCTACCTGGCCTTCAGTGTTTCTAAAATTCATTAGCCAGGTTAAAGAGGCATGATCGGTACGTAGAAGAAATTTTTGGCCATAGAGATAGTGATGGAAATGCTCGATGACTTTTACAATAGCCAGTAGCCTTTTTCGAGTGACACAATAATTTCTTTCCGGTTTCGATAAACACTTACTCCAATAAGCTACGACTCTTTCCTGGCCATCTATTTCCTGAGATAATACTGCTCTGACACTCTCATTACTGGCATCAGTGTCCAAGATAAATGGCTTGTCCGGTTGTGGATATATTAAGATCGGTGAAGACGTCAAAGCTTCTTTAAGCTGGAGGAAGGAATCTTCACATTCTTTTGTCCACTGAAACTTTTGTTTACTTTCTGTTAGCTTGTGCAAGGGTCTTGCGATGTTAGAGAACCCTTTCACAAACTTTCGGTAATAAGTACATAGTCCCAGGAAGCTTCGCAGCTCACGGAGGTTTTCAGGGCGTTTCCAATTCTTTACGGCGGACACTTTTTCGGGGTCCGTACGAACACCTTCTGCAGAGATGATGTGTCCCAGATAATTGACTTCTTTCTGGAAGAACTTGCATTTCGAAGAGTTTAGCTTCAAGTTAGCGTCGCTTAATTTTGATAACACCTTCCGGATATTTTGAAGATGTTCTTCAAACGTACGCCCTCCTATTATGACGTCATCCAGGTAAATAAGGCAAGCTTCAAAAGTCAGACCCTTTAGCACGGTCTCCATCAGGCGCTCGAAAGTAGCTGGCGCATTGCAGAGCCCGAACGGCATGACTTTGAACTGCCATAGTCCTTGGCCGGAAGTGAATGCTGTTTTTTCTCTATCTTCGGGATGGATCTCCACTTGCCAGTATCCGCTCTTTAAATCTAAAGTCGAGAACCATTTATGACCGGAAAGGGTATCCAGGGTGTCATCTATCCTTGGAAGAGGGTAGCTGTCCTTCTTGGTGACGTCGTTAAGTTTTCGATAGTCCACGCAAAATCTTGTGGAGCCATCTTTCTTACGAACCAAGACGATTGGAGATGCCCACGGACTCGAAGACGGTTCTATGATGTCATTTTCCTGCATCTCTCGTAGTAGTAATCCGACCTCTTCCAGTTTAGCAAACGGCAAGCGTCTTGGGTGCTGTTTAATCGGCGGATGGTCTGCTGTATCAATTCTGTGTCGTGTCACTGTCGTATGGCCAATATCGCTACTGTTTCTAGAAAACACGTCTTCAAATTCTTGGAACAGTCTTTCTGCGGAGCTTTTCTGTTCGGGGGACAATTCAGCATTCTCTAGAAGGTCGGGAGTCAACTGTTGAGGCGAGTTGGATAGGAGCAAGCTCGAACTTTTGCAGACACACGTTACTGGACTGCAGGTTGCCAACACTTCACCTTTCTGGAATACTCTAGGTTTTTCAGTTACGTTGCAAATTCTTACCGGGATAGTTTTTCTGGAAAGGTCCACTAGCGTCGAAGCTATTAGCAATCCATTCGCTTTATTTTCCGCAGATCCAATTAGGCCAGAGTTGAAACTCACATTGTTACCGATGTATCCAGGTACTATGATTTCAGTCCTTGGGGGAATGGTAATATTCTCGTTAGCGGTTACCTGTCGAATAGATTCTGTCCTGTGTTCAATTTTGAATATAGTGACTTCTTCGTGTATGGAACGTAATTCGTTCTTGTTGAAGTCTAGAGTGAAACCATGCTCCTTTAGAAAGTCCAGTCCAAGAATGAAAGGGTCTGCAATATCTGCGACATACACAGCATGTTGGTAGGTAGTGTCTCCAAACTGGATCTTGACTTTTAATTTTCCGTGAATATCAATCTTTTCCCCGTCACGGTCTGTAGCACCACGCGAGGCGGGGTCCAGATAAGTTTCTCTTTTAATTTTTGAGCCAGATCGTTCCGAATGATAGACACATTGGCTCCTGTATCGATGATCATGTTGCAGGGAAGCTCGTTAACATGTCCCATTATAAAAATTCCATTCTCACCGGTACTCTTTGTCGAAATTTGACACACTGGAATGTGGGGCTTTCCAAAATCTGGCAACCTCCGCCCCACGAGATGGTCATTAATTAGTTTTCCGACACCTCCTTCTGGAAGGCGCTTATTAGTTTCAGCGCCTTGGCGTGCCCGGCAGCTTCTCTGCAGATGCCCTTCTCGACCGCAGGTCCAGCATTTAAGGGTCTTCTTCCCGTCTGCTTTCTGGGACATCAAAGACTCAACTCTATTCATGAAGCTTCTCATCTGTCGCTCTAACCGCTCCACGCTTGAGTTCGACGTGTCCGATTCGTTGACGGCTCGTATGGGGTGTCTGTCCTTTCGTGTTGCTTGCTGGGCTGCCTCGAATTTCATAGCAAACACTAGGGCCCCCTTTAAGTCCTTGAGATCCGCCATTCGGAGAGCTTTCTGGATTTCCGGATCACGCACCCCGTCGATGAAGTGTTGCAGCGCCAGGACTTCTCTTTACTTCAGTCGGACAGTCAGAAAACGCCAAGTTAGAAAGCCTCTCGACGTCCGTCGCCAGTTCTTGGAGCGTTTCGACACTTTCTGCTGCCGTGACTTCAGCTGGAGTCTGCTGTAATCCTTCACACATTTCTCTCCGAAGCGTAACTCCAGAGCATTAACGAGAGCGTCGAAATCCAGCCGCTGTGTTTCCGGCAAAGTTTGCAAAATGTCAGCAGCGTCGGCTCGAAGAGAAGCAGCTAACTGGCAGGCCTTGGTCTGGGAGTCCCACTGGTTTGCATCCGCCACTATGGAGAATTGGGTCTTATACACCTGCCAAGAGAACTTTCCGTCATATGTAGAAAGGTTGATGGAATGCTTGGAATAAGGAGCTTGAAACTTAAATTCATCCCCTTGACCAGTCATGACTTTTTGCTTCAATTTCTCTAGGTCACTCTTGAACGAGATGGAAACATCTTCTACCTTTTCGAAAATTTTCGCCTCTAGTTTGCTCTCCATATCTTCGAATTTATTTTCAACCGACTCGATTCTTCCTTCCATTTCTTCAAATTTCTTGTCCATAGTCGTCAATTTGTCGCCAATGCCCTTCAAATCACTTTTCAACTCTTCCTTATTGGCGCTGATCTGCTCGTTTACGTTAGTAAGCTTGGTATTCACTTCTGCGATATTGGTGGTCAACTCCGATTTCATTTCGCCCATATTGGCATTCATGCTGGCGGTCAACTCCGATTTCATTTCGCCCATATTGGCATTCATGCTGGCGGTCAAGTCCGATTTCATTTCAGTCAATTTTTCTAGAAGAGTCTGGAACTGGGCCTCCATCGCTCTTGTTGTTGGCATTCAACCCCACTTCTGACACCAATTGTTGTGTTTTTGGGGGTTCGAAATGATTGAAGCCGAAGAGCGGGATCCAAAACAATTTTATTCTTGGCCAAAATAGTCCTCCACAAATTGTAGAACAGTTCGAGAAATTCACGTACAATCGATGAAAATACTGATAACACAGATGTAATACACTAACAAAAGCAATAGTAAACACTCAGCACAAAAATAATAACTCAATAAAAGCAATAACACACGCACTATGCAATCGTCTCTCTCTGTCTCAAGCACAGAGAGGTATCACTTGCATGAAAGCTGAGATCTGACTAACTGACTAGCCGGCCCGGGCCTTTTTATACCTTTCGGTCAGAAACCTCTTGCACTTACCAGAATAATCGAGAAATAGAAAGGTCTAGCAAAATCCGGAACGTACGAGAAAAGCTCAATACAGTAATACATTCAATACAATTGTGTTACAATACCGCGATAGGGTTGCCAGACAGGGTTATTAGGAGCAGGGTTGCCATGGTCGCCAAGCTTATCACCCACATTTGGCGATATATCGCCAAATTTGGCGTCAAAAATTAAGTCGCCAAATCCGTCGCCAACTTGGCGCTAGCTGCAATATTTGGCGAGTTTACCATTTAAACCAATGTTAAAGCATGGGGGCCGTGCAATGCAGTGGAAATGATATTACAGGTAAACAGGGTTGAAATCACATTAGATACGACAAATTAAACTGTAAAAATGAACACAAATGAGTAGAAACAAATAGAATAAGACTAAATTCGTAACAATATACTTTGACTGTTAAAAGTATATATGTTCTGTTTAAATTTAATTGTTACAAAATTTACTATTTATTTTATTTATTGAGTTCCATGTTTTTGCAAAAATAACATTTAGTATTGTTTGCATTAAATATATCTTGAGAACTTTTCATCAATCGTAAATACTTGCAAATAATTACAAATTCCTCACAATTAAGAGAATTTACTCTGTCCCCGATCTATACTTTTCCATAATATATCACACCTTGAAATTATTAGAAGAAACAATCTTAATTCATAAGAAGTTTTCAATCAAAGGAAGTTGTTACGAAAAATTACTAAATATTAATTTTAAAAAATTTGTTACTGTTTTTCAAGATATTTCTTCTTAATATATAAACTGATACTTTTTTTGCCAATTTTTTCTGTAACAACCTTAGAGGTAAAAACTTCACTCGCAGCAATCTTGCTAGTATAATTTTAGTATGAGAAAAGCATCACGCAAACAGAATTTTTGAACCTTACTAGCATACTTTCGTTCGTATATGGTTAATAAAACAGGAGTTTCCCAACTTTTGGATCATTTACTAAAAATAAATTAGAGATTCTTTGCCTCATTAATTTACGATTTCTAATCTTTTGACTGATTTTCTCTCTTTCAACTTAACTTGTATCCAATAAACATTTACATCAATGCATTGAAAACATCTGGGCATTTAGAAGCTTAAAAGAAACAAATGTAAAAATCTAGAGGTTTTGGTGACTATTGACTTCGTATATAATATTTCCTTAAAATATTCAAAAGAGGGCTTGAAACATTTATGTTTAATTTTTTTACTTACTTAACCGTACTTTCAGGAAATTTATTTGCTCATTTTTTTATATTTGACCATGCTATAAAATAAAATTTTACGAAGTATTTCCACAATTGACCATATATGAGATTTCAGATCAGCTTTTTTATCCAAGGGAATGAAAATATTAGTACTTATTTCTTGAAAGGTATATATGTTTCGCACATTACAGAACTCAAATAACATATTTAAGTTGTTAACATTGCAAAAATCTCCGTAAAAAGCGGAAAAAGTAAGCGAAAAAAAAAAACACTTCCTTGTTTTCCTCTACCTATATTACATACATTTAAACAGTCAACAAACAACTTTTATTTAGAAAATGTTGCTATACTAAACAAAAAGCCATTATTCTTGCAATCTCACGGCTGTGGTAGCAGAGTGGTCGTGGTAGGGAACTCGTGGCCGGAATTGTTGAGTCACGCGTTCGAGTCCCAGTGGCACTGAGCGCACGCTCCTTAGAAAATCTGTAGAGGCTCAAAATAATCGTAAAGTCAGTGCATGGAAATTTTAAGAGAGGGTTTCAACTCAAGTATCGCACTCATCACACATGACCATGCTTCAAAACTACGAATTCCGTTGCCAATAGCCCTGCTATTGTTTCTGAGGGCAACGTACATTAAAATCTATTTAAGCCTCTTATATTGGGTTGTTCGGAAAGTAATTTCGGTTTTTTTTTTCGTGGAAATGAAAGACAGTTTTCGTATAATAAACAAATACTTTATTAAATTATATATTCTGGTTCAACACATTTTGCCATCTTTCTGGTAGTACCATAATTCCACGCTCATAAAATTTTTGGCCTTTGCTGGCAAAAAACTGATCGAGGTGGTTTTTGACCTCCTCATTTGAGGTGAAGGTTTTACCGTCTAAAAAATGTTGGAGTGACCAGAACAAATAATAATCCGATGATGCCAGGTCTGGAGAATATGGTGGGTGTGGCATTGTATCCCATTCAAGCTGTAAAAGCTTTTGGCGAGTGACCTAACTTGTGTGAGGTCTCGCGTTGTCTTGGTGAAACACTACACCTTTCCTGTTGATTAGTTCTGACCTTTTCTGTTGAAGTGCATCATTCAGTTTGTCCAGCTGATGACAGTAGACTTCCGAATTAATCGTTGTGTTATCCGGTAAAAGCTAAAAAAAAAAACGATTCCTTTAAAATCCCACCAAACAGACAGCATCACCTTTTTTTTGGTAAATATCGGCTTTGGAAATGGTTTGAGCCGGTTCATCTTTTTTGCTCCATGACCTTTTTCGTCAAAAGTGATGATGCGCTTCAAAAACGGATCATTTTCGTTACGTTTGAGAAGCGAATCGCAGACGTCAATGCGGCGACACAGATTTCTCTCTGTGAATACATGGGGAACCCATACATCGAGCTTCGAGGATAATCCCAGGCCTTTCAAGTGGTCATAAACTGTTGAATTTGATAAATTTAACCTCAATCCGATCTCACGTGTTGTTATTCGCCGGTTCGCATCAACTAATGCCTTTATCGCGTCTTTATCAGCTTCAAGCGGCCTTCCCGAACGTGGTGCATCTTCGACATCAAAATTGCCGGATCGAAATTTAGCGAAACCAGTTCTGGCACTGGCGTACTGTCAACACACCTTCTCCATACACATCGGTCAATTTCTTTCTGGCTTGAACAGCATTTTTACCCTTTCTGTAGTAAAACAGTAAGATATGTCGAAAATGCTGCTTATCGCTCTCCATATTTAAAAGGGCACTAACCAAAAACTACTGCGTAGAATTAATTGGAATATTTCACACACAAGCCTTGCTGTATGAGATCTCAAAGCATATAAAAGTTATACGGCTTAAATGTGAAGTTGGGTGCAAAAAAATACAATTAAATCCTCTGTCGGGAAAAAACGAAATTAGTATCTAAATTATCCCAATAGTATCAAAATTCTACTTTTCGCGTTATTTTCTTTCTGCCATCTAACTCATTACTCTGTGTGTGTAACCCCACTCTGTTATAGGGTTAAAAGTTTACGACACAGGGGTTGACACAGTTCCATCAATGTCCAAACAAAAATATGCAATTCTTAAAAAAAAAAGTGTTTATAATCTTTCGGTATGTGTTATTTTCATTAAAATGTGGTAATGTAGTGGTTTAATTTAATAGCGGTAAACTTCAATTAAACTATGTCCTGATTAGGGATTGAAATACCGGTATTTTAATCCATTTGCACAATTTTGTAATACCGGTATTCACAAGTTTAAATACCGGTGTTTCGGTATTTACTAGAAATTTTTAAAATTGTTTCCTCTATACGTTCAAGGATCGCCAACGTAGCAAAATAGTATACGTTTTTGTTTTTATGTCTTCCTAACAGGCGAAATTAGACTGTGAATATGAAGTTGCATCGTACAATCAAGCAGTGATAAAATATGTGAATCATCGAAGGAGGCGTGCCTTAACTATCCTATTACAGCACAGAGTGATTTTGCACACGCGCAAGGTTTGTAGTTTGGTATTTGTGAAAACAAGGTTGTAGTGGTGAAGAATGAGCGTAAAGTTTCGAAATTTTTAAATTGGTGACTTTGTTATTCCCAATGTATTTGCATATCATACTTATAATGATTTTACAAATGAAAATAGAAAGAAGAAAAGAGACTAACCAATTCAAATTTGATCAAGTTTATAGAAAATTTTCTTGACATTTTTTACCCACAAAACTTTTTCCATTCAGAAGAATTCGGTACAGTTATTGAAGATGATGATAACACTAATGTAGAATGGTGAAAAGGAACCATCTCTGAAGAAAAATTAGAATGAGAAAACTAAAAAAATTTCCACGTACATTCAGATAATTTAGTCAACTTTCTATGAAAGTTTTTCAGATTATAATTGTTTATTTTTATATAAGTAAAAATACTTCAATAAATATTTGTTATTTTTCGGTTTTTTAACATTGTCCGTAAAAAATGAAATTCTGGATAACTTTGAATTCCGCACAATGGACTTGTAGCGGGTTCTCAACGCGTTTCCATCTAAACTCTAAGGAAGTCTATTTTATGGATTGTTTTGACTAATTTGAGAGCCTTGTCTATAACTGTTATATAAAGGGTGTTTTTTTAGAGGTATAGAACTTTAAATTGCAATAAAACAACGATGTATTATTCGATTGACATGAATTTTTTTTATTCGAAAGATAATCTTGTGGCATTACATTTCAAATATGATTTCTGGCATAGAACTGTCACGGCTGGCTCGGATGTAGTCCAATCTGAACGTCCAATTTTCGATGACTTTTTCCAACATTTGTGGCCGTATATCGGCAATAACACGGCGAATGTTGTCTTCCAAATGGTCAAGCGTTTGTGGCTTATCCGCATAGACCAATGACTTTA
Organism: Trichonephila clavipes; assembly: GCA_019973935.1. Lineage (NCBI taxonomy): Eukaryota > Metazoa > Arthropoda > Arachnida > Araneae > Nephilidae > Trichonephila > Trichonephila clavipes. Next base: position 52,155 of record BMAU01005394.1, on the reverse strand, counting down.
CATAGCCCCACAAAAAATAGTCTAGCGGTGTTAAATCACAAGATCATGGAGGCCAATTCACAGGTCCAAAACGTGAAATTAGGCGGTCACCAAACGTGTCTTTCAATAAATCGATTGTGGCACGAGCTGTGTGACATGTTGCGCCGTCTGGTTGGAACCACAGCTCCTGGACATCATGATTGTTCAATTCAGGAATGAAAAAGTTAGTAATCATGGCTCTATACCGATCACCATTGACTGTAACGTTGTGGCCTTCATCGTTTTTGAAGAAGGATTCCACCAGCCCATAAAGCGCACCAGTCAGTTTTTCTGGATGTAACGGTGTTTCGACATACACTTGTGGATTAGCTTCACTCCCAATGCGGCAGTTTTGTTTGTTGGCGTAGCCATTCAACCAGAAGTGTGGTTCATCGCTAAACAAAATTCGCTTATGAAAATCGGGAACAACGGCAATCTCGTTTTGGGCCCATTCGACGAATCTACGCCTTGCTTGATGATCGTTTTGATGAATTGCCAAACCAAACTGAGAATAAATCACTTGACAGCTGTTAAATCGGTTGCCATCTTGGAAAGTAATGCCAACTTAAACTTCTATACCTGGAAAAAAAACACTCTTTATGTAGATCAGATTTACTAAATAAGTTATTAATAGAGGTAATATGAAGTGGGATTGAGAGGAAAATGTGATTGTAATTGTGAAAAGTTGCTTTGGCGGCCGTATGTGTGTGTATAAAAGTCTCTGTGGTTATTTGTTATAGGAATTAAGATACATTAGTTTAAATATATATATATACTAGAGGACCCGACAGACGTTTTCCTGTACACACATCTTAAATTCAAAAATTCCAAATTTTTATGAATAAGCTTTAACAATCTGGATCCTTTTTAGTAAAATTTGTATTAAAAAGTTATAACAATGTAATTATGTGCCAAGTTTTATACTTCTGGGTTGCTTAGAAGTGAAACACATACACAAACCATTTCCGATAAGAAATAGTTTTAAATAAAAAAAAAGTTTAATAATGTGTGTAATCAAGTATCTACACAAATAGATTTGTAGGTTAGGATAATTGTTGTCAACGCACGTGTAAATTTAATAGAAAATCATGTAAAATACTCACTTCAGTTGCATACTAAATTTGGAGAATGTATAGTTTTATATGCACACTTCAAACGCTAATTGCATCTGAATGTAATAATTTAATTAACACATGATTTATTTCAACAAAGTAATAACACGAAGTGACAAAATATTTTCCTGAAATGATCACAGCACCAACTGACGGGAACAACTTGAATTATAATAAAAGATTTTTGAATATTCTATACTGCGATCGTAGCACAGTCTGCCGGATCCAACGTAAAACATTCCAAGATCAACAATTTATAAATAAAAAATTAATTAAATAAACATTTCTAAACCGAAGTATAAATCTAAACCATTCACGAGTCCACTGAAACAGACAAAAACTTTCATCAAAATCGGTCCAGCCGCTTAGGAGGAGTTCAGTTACATACACACGCACAGAAGAATTACATACATAAAGATTATTTGAAAAGATATTAATTAAAAACGCTAAAAAGCGTGAATCGTCTGCATTTTCGTAACAATAAAGACCGGGTTTGACCAGTTTGGCTGAAAATCAATTTTCGACGCAACTTACGTCTTTTTCAATTCCTACTATTAGCTCACGATCTCTATACATATTTTATTTGTTTGTTTCCTTATTTATTTTGGTGGAATTTTAAATCGTTAATAAAATACATTTTAAAGCGCTCAATTGAGCTGAAATTTAATGTACAGGATTATTTTGGATGACAGTACGATAATTTAATTATAATTAATAAAAATTAATTGATTTAAACTAATTATTTAAAAATTACATATACAGCCACGTTGGCGACTTATGTCAAAATTTGAAAAGGTTTTTTTCTCACGTGTTAAAGCATTTAGTTGAAAGGAAATTTTATATTCACGATTGTTTTGGTTGACAAAACGATACTTTAATGATAATTAATAAAAATTAATTACCACTTAATGCTGTGATTCTGCCATATGTATATACATATTTATATTAATTGCAACTATTTAATAAAAAGTAGATAAAATAAATTTTTCTTGGTTGATCTAAGTAGGAATTGGTTAAAAAATTTTTTTTTATATTACTTGTTTATAACAATAGCGCTGTTGCAACAATACAGGTGAATGTCGAGTTGTATTTTTTGAATGTTTTTAATTAATATCTTTTTAACTAATTGCGATATCGGACCGAATTGCAAATCTAAACCATTCTCGAATTTACTTGATGCCACTCAAAAAATTTCATCGAAATCGGTCCAGCCGTTTAGGAGGAGTTGAGTGACAAACATACGTACAGAAGATTTTATATATAAGCTACTAGCTGTACCCTGCCATGTGTTGCTGTGGATCAGTCTTGTTAAGCAGAAAGGACATATTTTCATTATCTCTATATATAAAGGAGAAAAGCGACTCACTCACTGACTAATCACGATATCTCCGAAACTATTAAACCTACAGAATTGAAATTTGGTAGGTAGGTTCCCTTCATAGAGTAGACGTCAGCTAAAAACGGATTTTGCAAAGTTCGAATCCCAAGGGGCGTTACGGGAATTTAAGGGGCGTTATAGATAATTATTTCTATTACCAAACTATTAGATGTACAGTCGTGAAACTTGGTACACAGATTTCTTTCATAAAGTAGAGATTTCCTACATAATGATTTTTACAAAAAACGACCACCAAGGGGCGTTACACATAATTATTTCCATTTTTAAACTATTAGACGTACAGTCTTGAAATTTGGTAAACGGATTCCTTTCATAGAGTACAGATCCGCTAAAAATGGGTTTTGTGAAAATCGACACCCCAAGTGGCGTTGTAGAGAATTAAAGTGGCGTTATAGGCAATTAACTCCTTTTTTAAACTATTAGACGTAAAATCTCGAAATTTAGTGAGCTGATTCCATTCATTGAGTAGAGATCCGCTATAAGATGGGTTTTGTGAAAATCGTTTCCTAAGTGGCGTTGCGGGGGTTTAAGGGGCGTTATAGATAATTATTTCCGTTTTTAAACTATTAGACGTATAGTCTTGAAATTTCGTAAGCCGATTCCTTTCATAGAGTACAGATCCGCTGAAAAATGGGTTTTGTGAAAATCGACACCAAGTGGCGTTGTGGAGAAGTAAAGGGCGTTATATAGGCAATTAACTCCTTTTTTAAACTATTAGACGTAAAATCTCGAAATTGAATAAGCAGATTCCATTCACTGGGTAGAGATCTGTCATAAGACGGGCTTTGTGAAAATCGTTTCCTAAGTGGCGTTGCGGGGGCTTAAGGGGCGTTATAGATAATTATTTCCATTTTTAAACTATTAGACGTACAGTCTTGAAATTTGGTAAGCGGATTCCTTTAAAAGAGTACAGATCTGCTGCAAAATGTGTTTTGTCAAAATCGACTCCCAAGTGGCGTTATAGGCAATTAACTCCTTTTTTAAACTATTAGACGTAAAATCTTTAAATTGAGTAAGCAGATTCCATTCACTGTGTACTGATGTGTCATAAGATGGGTTTTGTGAAAATCGTTTCCTAAGTGGCGTTGCGGGGCCTTAAGGGGCGCTATAGATAATTATTTCCATTTTTAAACTATTAGTCGTACAGTGTTAAAATTTGGTAAGCGAATTCCTTTCATGGTGTAGAGAACCGCTTCAAAATAGCTTTGGGGAAAATGGATCCCCAAGGGTCACTGAGGAGGATTCAGGGGCGTAATAGATAAATATTTCCGCTTTTCAGCTAATAGAACCACCTGCTTGAAAATTAGAAGGTATGTTCCGTTCATCGAATAAAGTTCCTTTTACAAAGATTTTTGCGAAAACGGACCCCCAAAGGAGTGGGGTTGCGAGGGAATAAGGCGTGTTATAGAAAAATTCCTGTTTTTGAATTTAACTCATTTACTTGAAATTTGTTGACCACTCTCTTCTTTAGTTGAATAGAGTTCCACTAAGAATGGATTTTACGGAAATCAACTGCAGGGGGAAGCGGGGAGAGTTATTGGGGCGTATTGATAGACAAAATTCCCGTTTTTGAACTGCTAAGACTATAATAATAAAATTTGGTTTGTATGGTTCTTTTGTTGAATAGGAATACGTTAAGAATGCTCTCAAGGAGGTATTTATGATAAAAATTCCGTTTTTGCTCTCTGTTAGATTTAGACTTCAAATTTAACACGCATGTTTATTTTGTGGAGTAGAGATCCACTGAAAGTTGCTTTGGTGGAAATCCACTTGATTATTAGGTTAAGTGAGCGAAAAAAATCTTTCTACTTCTATTTTAGATATAAATAGAAATTAGATATTATAATTGATGGTCTTTTTATATCAAGGGGCGAGAGTGTAACAGCTATAAATATATTTTTCAATACAATCGAATTCTTAATGCTAGATATCAATAATTAATATATATGTAAACAGTATACATATGTACAACATCGTGAAATACCCAGTGAAGCGGGTGGGTAACGGCTAGTGTTAAATAATTTACATTGCAGGTATGATCTTTTATAAAAAAATGTATAAATATATATACGAAAAACTTTCCTAGACTGATATTTATAATTTGTTAACCAAATGCTTGAAGTTATTACAGCTTATTTTTGTCCTTATGTCATGTTACGAACCTAAATTTATTTACATTGTCTTTAAAGTGGAGACCTCAAATTTGAAGATAAATTTTAAATGGCTCTACTCTGGATTCCTTGAGGGAATTGGGTTAGTTTTACAATGCTTATAGATATTTTTATTAAATCAGAGGTGTGTTTACAAATGCACATTTTATCCAAACAATGTCACTTGGAAACGAATTGTATTTCCTGATGTTATATAGAAAATGTTTTGATTCCGCAGTATATCTATCAAGCAAAGTTTGTAATGGCTTTGTTGTTCTCCGAGTTGAGGCAGTTTAATTTTTTCAGTGGTACAAACCATTCCTTTGGTTTCTCCCTTAAATTCCAGAACATTGCGCGCAATAAGGATACACTTCCATCATTGTGTAAATGAGAACATGCTGCCTGAACCTAGAATCTTCCACTGGGTTGTACCAGAATGCAAGGTGACTGTTATTGTGTGATTGCTCACCACAAATTCATGTTTGATGCAGATGTGCTGTTTCTGGTTAACATCTTTCTGATGTTGTAAAACACGAATGATGTGTTCATAAATGTGCATCCTCAAGTCTGGCTGCATGTTGCTCTGCTGCGCCCTCAGCCTGTGTTTGTAGCATTCTTTGTCTGCTTTTCTTGTTTACTGATATCCATTCTTTCTCAGTTTCATGTGCAATTACACTCATTGTAGTACTTTTGCCTTGCAAGTATGACAACCTAAGTTTGATTTCCTGCAAGGCATTATTTTTATCTATTGAAGCCAATTGCCTGCCCTTAAAAAGAAAAAAAATTCAAACAAAATATATAAAATTTCTTAAAAACTTAAAACTACACTTAAAAAGAAAAGAAAATTAAAACAAACACACAAAATTTCAAACATTAAAAAAAAAGAAAAAAATGCTAATGAAATATTTAACTTTAAACGTGCATCAATTGACACAGCTGAAATTCAACGCAATGAGAGGCTGAAGGTTTTTTTAATCGAATACGCCAGGAAAATTCTAATACAAACACGGATTTTGCAGCAGAAAACTATGACAAAGTGTTGATAATGATGGAGTATCTTTGCAATTCACAATTCGATTAGCATTAGCAATTGTTATCAACAAAGTTAAGGGCCTATCTTTAAAACAGAGTGGCTTATATCTAGACACAGACAGCTTTTCACATGGACAATTATTTGTTATCTGTGTACTTAAATATTAGCATCACCGCAGCCAAATTACCGCCATGCAAATCGCAACATTTTCCCTCCATTTCTTTTTTCATAAAAAAATGTTAGAATCTTTATTGTTTAGATATTAAGCTACGATACACATGGCACCAATTTTGCTGCAGTGATGCTAATACATAATTACTGATGTGTGTTACAGATCAGCAGTAACCAATTGGTGATGCGTGAAAAATTTTAGATGGTATGCAGAAAAATTGGGAAATTATTTATACTTTTATGAAGATTCGGTTTAAAAAAAGGTGAACAACAAAATAACATATTACGGAACACGAATTATTCTTTACTAAAAGCTTTTAGTTACCGAAATAACTAAACAAAAAAACAAAATTCCTGAGGTTAGCGATTTTTGGTAACCTCAACCAATTTTTGGAAAATTGTAGGCAAAACACTTCAGTCTGTTAATTGTTGCTTTTCATGAAGCTTATTTTCAGGGCTTAGAAGATTAAATAAAGACGTAAATATAACTATAGTGATCCACCACATAGAGGTCAATCCTATTAGTGAAACGCTAATTATAAAGTTATACATTAAGTGGTTCATGAAGTGTTGAAAAATGGCAACTACTGCTCTAAAGTAGGCACAACAGACAATTTCTGTATACATACAGACAATGAAGCAACACAAAATGTCTACTCATAAGCATTGTAAAATTAACCCTTTCACCTCGAGAAGAGTCATTTTAAATTTGTTTTCAAACTTGGCACCTCTTCTATGGAGACAATGCAAATAATTTTAGATTCAGAACATGACAAAAAAAACATAATAACTTGGGAGTATTCTGTTAACAAATTACAAATGAAATATGTTTAGAAAAGTTTTGTTAATGTATATTTCCACATTTTTTTATAAAAAAATCATACCTCAAGTGCAAGCAGTTAAAGATATTAGAAATGTGTGCTTTCTCTTTTCTTTCTTTTTAACCAGACTGAGCCAAAGGAAAACATGATTGGGTGTGCAGCTAGCTATAACAAACTTAAATCATAAAAAGCTATCAAAAACCAATTATTAACAACAAATTATCATTTTGATAAAATCACCAAAAAAAAATTGCAAACAAAGGTACTTGGATACTGTTGCAACAATATCTATCCCGATATTGTTCGCATCATGCACGGTGAATTGGCAATTAAGTGCTAATGCTGCTAATATGGTTGAGATAATACATAAATATCAAAACAAACACAAAATATACATCAGAGAATCTTAATTTTCCCATTTATATTTCACAGTGACACCTAATAAAATTTTGAAATTACACAAAATAGATATTTTGTGAGTCTAATGTTATTGCCCCAACTATTAAAAACTACAATAACTATTCCGTGGAAAAATTCACTACCCCAAGTACAAAAAAGTATTATTATTGTGCACAAACAGGCATAGAATGTTCTTCCCTTATTGAATGCATATTGCAGTATTTGGCAATGTCTTTTGATTTTAGGTAAATGGCCGAATAAAGAAAAAATATAAGTACCAAAAAAATTATGTATTAATTTAATTTAGATTCATTGGAGAAAGATAAAATACCGTAAAGTCTGGCATATAACACACACCCATACTTTCAAGCTGCAATTTTTAAATTTTAGGTATATTCGCTATATAACGTGCACCCCTTTTTTACGAAGAAACCTAAAATGTACAAATGCAATGCTGTTATGTTTAGAAGCGATTTATTCGAGGTGTTTATCTAAACAATCTCAAAAATAGTATACTTTTAGAACTACCACCTTTTAAGTTCAATAAGAATGTCATGTCTTTTAAATAAATAGTATTTTGAAATATTTAGAAGTTTACCTTTTTAAAGCTCATTTATTTATTAATTTTTAAAGCCCTCATTTTTATACCTGGCGTATAACTCACACCCGTAAATTTCGATCTTATTTTTTGTGTTCAAAGTGCGTGTTATACGCCGGATTTTACGGTAGGTGGAAGATTTTGATCGGTATGCTACTCGCTAAACACATACATAGTGTACAGAATTAAATTTAGTATTGTGTATATAAAAGTTATCCAAAGTAAATATCGTGCACTTAAAAATAAATTGAAAAATGATATACAATACTAACAGTAATTGACATAAAAAGAGCTGAAATATCTTTATCAATGCAAAAGTATAATTTGAAAAAATAATTGTAAACTCGTGAGTTCTTTTCCGACCGTGTTCGAATTGTGACAAGAAAATAATTGCAGACAGGATTTGGTCCCACTGTTTATTCCATACCTTCTATGGGACATTTCTTAAAATCAAGAATATATTGAGATGTTACAGGATTACGATACATCGTTCAGCCGTGTCTACTTTTCACGATCCCGGCTTTTTCCGTCACTCCCTCTTCTCTCCCCGTCCCGACCTTTTTCTCTTCCGTCGTTGCCAGATCCTTTTCTCTATATCGTCTCTCGTTCGGCCTGTTGCCAGGTGCAGGCAGCGGTTCCTTACACGCCCCACCTAAGAGTAAAATTTGCCCCTTGTGGCTGATTTTACCATATCAGACACCAGGAACAGAACATTCACAAACCGGTTACAGAAAATCCACAAACAGAACACACAATAATTGCATCAGTCAAAAGTCTTGATGATTGTTCTATAGTGAAAGTTCCTTAATACAAACACATGAAATAATATGAATAGTTCACCCAATTGAAATAAGTGACTATGTTCCCAGAAAGATCTAAACTGTAATGGGATTGCAAACAGATACATGGAAAACACATTATACAAAAAAAACAACACTAAATATATACATTACAGTTTTTATCTTAATCTAGACAATGTTTATTTCATTAACTCATGAATGAATGCTCAATGAGTTCACTAAATCTATGTTAAGTACACAGTAAACTTTCCTACGGCTCTAATTTGCCTTTGGCCAGTATGATTTCCGACCCAACCCATCCTAATACAAAGTTAATTCGCTTTACACGATTTTTCCAAAGTTGCATCAGAAGGTCTATATCGACTATTCGAGATATAACAAACTGCTCTAACATTCTTAAAACCTGAGCAGTTAAATTACATCCATAAGAAGTGTATTCAATCTTAAACCTCACTTTATTAGTCATGTAAATGTCAAACGGCATAACGCACGCGGCATACCCCTTCGTGAGAGAACGACAGAAATACCACTTCCACAAATCCAGTACCGTGACCCACGATGCTGCGCAATTCTTTTCTACAAAATCTTCCCCTTTTAACAAAAGATAAATCCCAGTTCTCGAAAATATCTTTAATAAAGCTTCACGGGTTACCTTAGCACTGAGACTAGTCACCGGCCTAGCCTCGCCCCACCTAGTGTGCTGATCAACCAGACATAAAATATATGTATGTCCCTTTGAACTTGGCGGATCAATTGGACCTATCAGATCCATATTCACCACCTGAAATGGCAATTCAGACCTTGCCACAGGTGTAATGGGTGATCGGTCTTTAATCCTAACCGATCGAGTGAGCTGACATTCTTTACATGACTCACAAAATTTCTTCACATCGGCCCTCAGACCCTCCCAAAAGAAAGAATACTTTATTCGTTCAAGCGTCTTCTTGGGACCCATGTGACTACTGAACACGGAAGTATGCGCTAGTTTCAACACCTCAGTTCTTCTGCACTTCGGAATTACCAGCTGCCCAATACTCTCCCCGAGTATTTTATCCCTACGAAATAGATACCCATCTACTTCGTAGTAGTTTCTTTTGCCTTCCTTAGCATACTTCCAAGCCAATGCTAACTCGGCACAACACTCCTGTTCGGAACGAAAACATCAGCCACCATGATTCCTTTATCCATCTCAGCGGTCACCTCCTCATCCTTAGTACCCAATGTTCCCACTTCATTCTGACCTGAAGTAATATTCCTTTGAGAATCCTCAATGTGCTCCTGTGCTTTCTCTGGCAGAATACCCAATGAAATCTCGGTTTCATCTACATTTCCTGAGTCAACCCTCAGGTCCTGAGAGCTTATAGCCAGTGAATTCTCTTCACTCTGGGCTCCTCCCAACATATCCAAAACCTCTGGTGGAAGCAACACGTCTTCTACCAAAACTTCTGCCAAAGCACATAACACTTGCTGGTGCACCACATTAACCTGGCCACTGGTAGCAAGACCAATTGGAACATATACTAAAGGACATTTAACCGCTGGACCGAAAATACCTTTCAAATAAATCGTGGAAGCTCCTTCAACCGATATTCCAGGAACTAAGTCTTTCTTGATAACAGTAATTTCCGTACCAGAATCCAATAACGCATGGACTAACTTCCCATCTACACTGATAGATGTTTTCACTAATTTACTTAATTTGTCTTCAATAGCCCGTCTAAGAATGACTTTACCTAGCACATCAACTCTAGCAGCTACCGTCCCATCTACCAATTCCGTCCCTTCTGTTGACACCTTATTCTCATTAAGTCTTTTATTATCTACCTCTTTGTTTTTCGGACAATCCCGCTTAAAATGTTTATCTGATCCGCAGGTGAAACAAGCGAATTTTTTAATTTCAGTTACTTGACCCTTATCAAAGTTTTTCCTAGAAGAAAAATTATCTAACTTTTTCTCCCCAAATGGCTGTTTACCCCAACTACCATTAAAACTTCTCTTTTCACTATCATTCCATTTAGCTCTCTCCAGGTTCATCGTAGGATTTCCCTTTGGAAGCATAAAATATATCACATTGTTTGCCCAAGTCCCTGGGTTTGTACCATTCTTCCCCTTGGAGCACACCAATATGGGTCGCCGTCTCAGAATCCAACATTTCAAATATTTTATCTGCTACGATCAGTTGATTAACTGACTCAAAATCATTCGCTTCTCTTAACTTACAGTAGTATAACCACATCGATGTTAAACGGGACGCGAAATGAGAGAAAGTTTCGTCAGAGTTACGTTTGACCTTTCTAAAATTTTCTAAACATATTTTTGGTGAGGGTTCATACTCCTTGAGCACAACCTGTTTTAAAGATTCATAATCTTTTAATTCTTCTTCGCCTGGTTAACTAATAAGTTTGACACTTTGTCTCCTAACATGCATAACAAAACCTTCGGTTTTAACTCGTCGCTAACCATTTCACTAGCGAAAGCCTTTTCAAGACTAGAAAAGAAATATTCCCACCCGTCTGATTTATTGGGTACCTTTACAGTTAAGAGCCTAACCATTTTAACTATTTCATCTAAAGATTTTACACGTGAGGTTTGACCATTATTTTGATTAGCACTCTGATTAGCGATCCTAGATAATTCCATTTCCAAGCGTAATTTTTCAATTGATAATTGTTCTTGTTGTTCTAGTTTTTGCCGCTGTTCTGTCTCTAACCTTTCGGCTGTAATAACTTCCAATAACTCTTTTGCCTCTTCCTCCTTGTAATATTTACTAGAGATTATTAAATTCCTTAAAACAATTTTAGACATAGACGGATCAGGTGACTCATCTAAGTCCCGCGCTAATTGAATTAAGTCAATTTTCTTACTTCTAATGAGAATGCCATTTTTAATCAAGCTAAACCTAATGCCAAATTACCTTCTGACAAATTTAACTACAAACACTTAAATGACCTAGTACTATATATTTAACAAGCAAGAAAAATTCTACTCGTTTTTTCTAAGAGTACTCAAATTCCAGAAACACAATACGAAATATGTTTACAATAAAACTTATATGAGACACAGTTATTTGTTACTAATCAAAACCTTTTTCAAAATTAAAAAAAAAAAACACAATTAACAACATACTTTAGCTACATTACCATAGAATTATTTCTCAAATCATAAATCTACTCTTAGTTTCTTTTTTAATTAAAAGAATCTTATGCAGGAAACAAAAACCAATATACATATACATCCTAAATTACGAGCAAAGGAAATAACCTCAGATTGCATTAAACTATCAACTAACTGACAAATTGCAAAACTTTTGCTTAAAATGAAAAACAATCATTTAATATTAAAAAAAATGCCACATTCTGAGTCATAAATAACCTACAAAATCTCTTATTTACAACCTTTTAACAGGAAGTCTACTTGAAATACATATACATTTTTTTTAATGGATATTTTTTACCCACTCAAACATACATTTTTCGCAACCATTATTTCAAGATAAATTAATCTAATTCTTTTTTTTTTTTAAATTCTGCAAAACTGAATTGTTATGCAAAACACTTTCTGTACCCAGATTTTAATTTTTGAGACAACTTCAAAACAGTAAAGAATGATGATAAAAAAAATTATAGTTTAACACTAGAACTCTAAATACCATATTTTACAACATTTAAAATGATACCCTATCATTTCAGGTAAAATAAGTACACAATTTTCTTATTTCATCTACACAATAATCCAACAACATAGAATATTGCAATAAACCAATAAAATTTTCTTTTTCAGATATATCTGCTTTTCTATTTTATTTTTAAAAAAAAAATTAAATATGACTGCATCCCATTACTTTTAAATATTCACACAATATTTTAACTTAGGGGAACAATAGCCACCTACCTCGACATGAAAGCTGTTTCAGTACTTGAACACTTTTCAGATCACGGCTCCATTCATCAGAAAATGAAGAAAAATACGACATCTGTTCGTTCATATCCCAACTCGGCAGGTGATGGTAAAACTCCATATGAAGAAGGTCTTGTTTTTTTTTCACTTGAAACTGCTGCAAGGCAATTCCCGGGATGCACGTGGTCCTCAACTTGAAGATACACTGCAGGGTTCTATTTCCTTGTTAAAATTTTTCTTTCAAACTGAATGTCCACTAGAACCTTGTTCACAATTATGTAGTACGAACACCGATCAATTTGAAATATTTTGTTCATTTAAATTCTGCTCCATTGCACCCCACTCCTGACACCAGTGTAAACTCGTGAGTTCTTTTCCGACCGTGTTCGAATTGTGACAAGAAAATAATTGCAGACAGGATTTGGTCCCACTGTTTATTCCATACCTTCTATGGGACATTTCTTAAAATCAAGAATATATTGAGATGTTACAGGATTACGATACATCGTTCAGCCGTGTCTACTTTTCACGATCCCGGCTTTTTCCGTCACTCCCTCTTCTCTCCCCGTCCCGACCTTTTTCTCTTCCGTCGTTGCCAGATCCTTTTCTCTATATCGTCTCTCGTTCGACCTGTTGCCAGGTGCAGGCAGCGGTTCCTTACAATAATTACAATCTTATGACCACCTTCTTCCTCAACATTTATTTGAGCCCTCTGTCTGTTTTGCTCATTCACTGATGCCTACTCTAATTTGATCAGCAATTATCAATCGCACTGTGTTTGCTTGGCCAGTATGATGACCTAAGTTCGAGTTTCTGCAATACAATTTTATGTACTCAAGCCGATTGACTGCAGTTAAAGTGAAGGTTTAAACAAAAACATATGAAATTACAAAACAGCTCAGAGTGGGCCTTGTATTCGAATTCCTTTGTGGCCCTTTTTCAGATATGAGCACCATGTAAGTGGAATTGTAATAACATTCGTTGGGGCTTCTGCATCATTGATACAGCTGTAGCTCTACGTCCCTGACAAAAGCAAACCATAACTTCAAGTATTTTTTTAATTAATTACTAATGGAATCTGTTTAAGAAGGTTATAATCTTATCAAGCAATGAAAAACAAAATAAGGTGCAATATTTTGATGACTCAAAATCAGAAAATCTTAGTTTTAACATTTGTATTTCAATACTAACATCAAATGAAAGCTACTTAAGTATTATCGCAACCTATTGGCGATATTGTATAAAACGAAGCACGATTACCAATTCCGTGCGTACAACATCTGCGAAAATGGAATGGCCGACTTTGCGAGTTATCATTAAAGTTGGCGACTGTTACGATAACACGTAAGAATCAAATGAAGTTTAAAAAGTTGTCTAAAAAAACATTCTTATTAAAAACTCCTTCGATTAATTTCGTCAAATTAGAATATCTCCAAGTGGGAAAAAAATATTGTTTCCAAACATTGAATGTGTGTGTGTTATATCGCGGCATTTGGCTAAGGCTTTTTATTTCAGGTAAATGGTTGACTGAAACTATTTGGTAGAAAAATTAGTAGCGTACAGAAGTCAATTATGTTAGTTTCATTTTCGCTTAATAAAGAGAAATAAATTTAGCTTAAAATTACAGAAAAAAACACGATGTAGAATTTAAGCAAATTCGTAAACATCCCGCGATAAATCTATCCGACTGTTGCCAAACCTATAAAACAAAATTTGAGTTCTTGAAAGAATTATTTTTAAAAAATGATTTACTCGAAAAATAATCCTAATTACGCATCAAAGGACTAAAAATAGATAAATATGACAATCCAAAAACATAACCATAGAAGAGTTATACAATAATTTGGAAAAATCTAAGCGTAAATAAACTTTCGCATTTAGAGCGAATCGTGACTTCGAATGACGTCATAACACCAAAAAATCATTTTAAAATTAAATTTTAAAAAATTTAGAGAGAATTTCGAAATAAAAAGTTCATAAGATCCTGACCGGAGTCAAATGCAACGTTCTGTGTCAATATTTCAGATTAACCCATGCAGAACTTTTTGAGTTATGCGAGCATACACAAACCAACACAACATTTTTATATATAGAGATATAAGTTGAGTTTTACAATGTCTCTTGATATATCCCTTACTACACTTATATGAGTTCAAGTTCAGTTAAAAATTTTCTATAAGTCTTATTCTGTTTCTATTGTTTTTAGATGAGAGAGAGAGAGAGAATCTCATTTAATACTTTATTCTGTTTTCACTAAAATTTTACAGTGTGAGAACTAGGTTTATAGCGAATCCAGATATGTATGATTGTGTTAAAATAAAAAAAAAAAAGAAAGTATTCCAGTAAATCATTGGGAATTTGCATAGCGTATAAAAAATAAAAGGGGGAAATCAATATTACATTCAGCTTAAATTGTTTGAAATTTTAAATTAATATGTTTATTCTTTATTAAAAAATACTTGGATGAAAGAGGAAGAATCACATATTAAATTGTTTTGTTATTTCATTGAAACTATATACTCGGAAAGCACAATGTGATTTAATTTCATTGTGTATATTGTGTAGGTAGGAATTTCATACAGTTTGTGTAAATGCGATAAAATGGAAATACTCTATTTTAATGGTTATAAAAGATATTTTAATTAATAATTACATGAAAGAATAAATACATTTACTTACAAGAAAAGTTCACTCAGAGCCGTAAAAAATAATGAAGATTATCTCCTTCATTCAGAGCTTATGCGAGATGATGGTGACATCTGCCGGAATTAGCATCTTACTGTTGTTGTTCTTTGTTGACCTGGTTTAAATAATATTGCTTAAAACAACAATGGTTTAGTTTTATATTTTACTCTAATAATGTACTTTCACTGTTGTGCGCGTTCTTTTTCAAATTTCATTGTTACTAAAATTACTATTTAATACAAATTTCATTATTCTATTTAATTTCACTGTTTAATTCCTTTAATTGAGTTTTTTTTCAAAACTTCATTTATGCAGTTATTTAATTTACCACAGTATACATTGGGAGAAAAACTCATCTTCTCTTAGGTAACTGGGACGTGAAACTGCTTTAACTTTTGCATTTTTTAATTTTACTTTTAAAAAACAGAAGGCTCTTTTCTGCATCCATAGATGCATTATTTATGAAAATGCGATAAATAGAACGATAGAAAATCGAATTTTAAAATTGTAAGCAAATGTGATGTAAGTATGATTAAGGTACTCTTTCTTCAAAATCCACTTTGTATACAATATGTATTGTAAAAAACTAATTTTTCTATACAAAGAATGTATTTTTTCTGTATTATATGTTCAAATTTATTGAAAATTCTACATTTTTCCTGCAAAAATTACGAAAAGTTTAAATAGTTACAAAATTTTTTAAAAAATTGTTTTTGAAATGATAATGTTTAGTTTTACGTTAATAAATACTCAGTGTAGTTCTTAAATTATAAATTAATTGTATGTAGTACAAAGTGGATCTTCATGATTAATCTAAATTAACTGCAAAGCTTGTAAAACAGACATTTCGTTTTTCCTAATTGCTTATTGTTAACATTTGAATACTCATGAATATATATATCTCTATATGTTTATAACTATTGGTTTTACTTTAAAATATATATTCATATGTTTGAGTAAAAATACAGATTATTTTGTTAAAATTTTTAAAAACAGAGTTCCATTTAAATAAGACATCAAATTAACTTTTTAAATTAATCAAAGACATTTTCTTTGTGTATTTATATAACAATAAAAATATGTATAAGGAATTCTGTAATATCCTGTAATCATGATGTTCAAAGTAAAGTAAAAATACTAAAACTTATAGACATAAATGTTTGGTATTTTAAACGGAAGAAGGTGTAAATCGTTGACAACACGTGTTGATGAAGTAAAGAAAGAGTAATTAAAAAGACTCCTAAATGATCTAGAATTTTAAACTTCGAATTTGCAAACTGAGAAATGATGCAAAGTAATCCAATTAATTATGGTATGACTTTATATTACATTAAAAATATTTATTTTTACAAATCATAGATGAAAATATCTTTATTTGCGATTTTCTCAAAATGCATTTTTTGTTCATTCCGGTACACTTTTCTCAAAATCTACTTTACCTATATTGCTGATATTTTGCATATTATAAGATCCACAAATTTTCAAAAAAGTGAATGAATTCGTTCTCAAATAAACATTTACAAATTTTAGATGTTGCACAATTTCTGTGTAAAATTTAACAGAAATTTGAATCACTAAATTAAAAAAAAATTTAACTTTTTATAAATTTAATTTTTAAAATTTCATTTCATTTATTTTATATATTGTTATGTTAGCAAAAACTCTACAAAATTTTATAGCTATATATGCAGTGGGTTTTATGCAAAGTGTACCTAAAGGTAAGAACATGTCTCGAAAATAAAAAAAATAGTTGTTGACTGTTTTTTGCTCCTACAGATTTAATTGTAAGTTAAAATGAAATTTTTTTACATTAACAGGTGCATAAAAATGTACAGATAATTCAACTTAAAAATTTCACTTCCGTTTCTTTTAATTTAAGTAAGTGAGTACCATTTAAGTTTGGTGTAAAAAAAGTTCATTTTTCCTTCTCGCAGACGTCCCAGTTACATAAAATGTTGTGAATGTTTGCTTATAACAATAAACACATATTTACAAATAATTAAGGACTCCATATAATTATGAGAAGCATACTATCAATGATATATATTAGAATCATTTATTAATTTTAAAAAATTATCTTAGGAGTTCATAAATATTTCGGTCCAGTTCAAAGTATAAGGAAAACGTCTTGAAATTCATTTTTATGCTCCTTTTGCAATACATTTATACTGTGATATATAAATTAACATCTTTTTTGCCTATTATATCTTTACCCTCTTTCTGCGAAAAAAGTTTCACATGCTATATTCCGATTGGAATTATTTTAGTAATGAAACTGTTTTACCTATTATAATTCTTGAAACTAGCTTGCCCACTTTTGCTCGTGTATGGTTATTCAAACAGGAGGCTCTCAATAACTTTTTGATCATTTTTTTTGAAAAAATATTGGTTCTTATTTTCCGGCTTCTAATTCTTTAACTAATTTCCATTCTTTCAATTCAAATTGCCTATCATAAAAACTTTTTCGTTATATTTAGGCATTAAAAAATGCCTGGACATGAAGCAAGTGGCAAACTAAAAATAAATATTCAAGAAATTTAAGTCTGCAGTGAATATTATTACCCCCTCAATACTACGTATGTTCTCTCTCTCTCTCTCTCTCTCAGTTCCCTAAAAATATTATAAACTTCAGAAGAAGACTGGAAACTTTTATGTTCGACTCTTATATTTAGTGAATCATACTTTTCTAAAGTTTTACAAATTTTTAAAGTACATTTTTTTTTAATATTTGGTCAACATAGTAAATTAAAACATTTTCTAGTATTTCCCTTTCTAACACCGTATCGTATTGCCTTCAGATAGGTTTATTTTTTAAACTAATCACAAAATGACAATATTAGGGTTCTTTATTCATTAAAAGACAAGAAACAGACTAGACAATTGCCAAACTAAAAAGTCCTGGATCGTTTAATAGAACAAAGTTCATTCTGTAGTGGACATGCAACCAGACTGAAAAGAGACAAATCAATTGGGGCTATATGGAAGCGAGTTTTTTGAATTTTAACATTGAATCATGGATTCCTTTTATAGTTGTTGGATGTCAAATACTTCTCTGGATAAAATTACACTCTATAATCTAAAAAACGACACACTAAGAAGGATTTGCCGATTGTAATGAAATTTCGTATGCAGAGACATTTGTAGCGAACATGCAGGTGATAAAAATTTGGTGTCCAATTAATGAATAGTGGGAGCTACAGTGCATCGGAACTGGCAACTCAGCAGTTGTCTATAAAAAGCGATTCTCAATCTGGTCAAAATTTCTGTTGCATTGCGATGTAGGATACCTTTCAACGACTTAAAAATGACTTGACACAGGATTCGAGCTCGTTACGAACATCTCTGAGTTTGAAAGAGGTCGTATCTGACTGAAAGAGGCAGGTGGGTCAAATCGGAGAATCGCTCGTCATATGGGTCGAAGCGATGCGGCCATTAGAAGATGTTGGCAAGAATGGTTGGACAAATGGCAGATTTCAGCGTCAAAAGGGTAGCGGTCAACCTAGGACCACAGCAGATTGGGAAGACAGATTAATTGTCATATCAGCTGTCACAGCACCTGATTCATGATTATCAACTATCTAACGTGCGACCCCCACACGAGTGTCCACTATGACCATTCACATACGGCTGATAGAGCGAAATTTACGCTCGTACCGACCGCTAAGCCACCTTGTACTCTCGCCTGCACACTGTCGAGCTAGATTACAGTGGTACTTGGCTCGATCATGCTGACTGAGGACGTAAAGTGTTTTGCGATGAATCCCACTTCCAACTGTGTCCTGACGATCATCGAAGACATCCAGGGCAGCTTTCACTATTGCACGCCCCACAGGCCCTCAGCCAGAAGTTATGCCATTTCTTTCGACAGTCGAACCCCTTTAGAGGCAACTTGCAGTAGAGTGGTACGTCGATGACATTCTGAGAACTGCTTTGCTGCCGCTCTTTTGCAGTACCCTGGCCTTATTTTTCAGCAAAATAATGCTGGACCACATACGGCACATTTTGATATGAACTGCCTTAGAGTTTGTAAAACACTTCCTTGGCCAGCCAGATCACTAGATCTCTCTCCAATCAAGCATGTCTGGGATATGATAGGAAGGCGACTGCATCTACCAGGAAATGCCGAACAATTGAATAAAATTTGACAAAAAATACCGCAGGAGACTATCCGGGTGTTTTATCACTCTACGGCGCGTCGTGTGGCATTCAGACTAGAGTTGGGTCAACACCTAATTGATCTCGTTACTTTGTAACTATGTAACTCTGAAATAAATCACTCAGTTTTTCTGAAATTTTACATTTTCTATTATGTACATAATCTTTCGACCCACCAATTTTTGTCTCTATCGAACAACTCGCTCTTGGTGCACGTGTTTTTTTGTTTGTTATAGAGTGCAGTTTTAATTACCAAATATTAACCAGTCCCTCTAAGCACACTCAACACTCAGAGAGGATGAGATAATTATCACTGGAAGTAATTAACATCTCTTCTCATGCCCTGGTCCTTTACACTGATGGGAGTAAATAGGACTTGAGTATGACTGGCTTCGGAGTATATGTTGTAGCCGAGTGAATGAGTGAATATTAATGTCACACTGTTCAGATATACGAGGACTTTTAACGACGGACCACGTTTTATTTTGAACCATGATTAGGTGACGTGGACGACACCTGAGCTCTGACACCACTTTTTCTAACTACCTTCACCTCACCAACGGAGGATGTTTCAGCTATGTTGTAGCCGAGGATAGCCTGGTTTTTCATTGCAGTTTTCACAATCCTGATAACTGTTTGGTTTTCCGCTCGGAGCTTCTTGCAATCAGATAGGCTTTGGATTTCGTCTTCCATTTTGAAACTGGCAAAATCTATGTTTTGACGGACAGTAGAAATTTTGTTCAAATACCTAAAAATTTGGCCGAAAATTCTTGAAAAAAACCGGCCAAGAAATTATTTCCAAAATTGTTACACTTTCCCAGAAAAGCAGAGTTTAGGTATATTCAAAGGATCCCTTCCCATGTTGGTGTCTTCGGAAATGAGATGGTGGATTTGATTGTGAAAGAGGGAAGTGCTCTTCCTTCTGCCGCATCTTGTGAACTTTTGCTTCTGAAATATTTTCTATTCACAGAGATAAGGCAAATTCTGTTTGGAGAGTATCTTCCGCATACGACTGAAATCGCACTGGTCTGACCCTGCAGTCGGTAGGTACAAGATCCACACAGACTGCATAGTAGTGACATCAGAAGCTAGAAATTCGTCGATAGGAAAAAATTTATTCATCTTGCCTGCTTCTCCTACTCATATCATTGATCGTATTAGCTCCTTTCTAAAGCATGGTTCATGGACCTGGTCAAGGTATTTGAAGCCGTGGACGTGAAACATTAGCAATATGATTCTTATAAAAACATTTTACGAGTAAGAAAGTAGATTAATTAAAAACAATTAATATTTTATAATCATTTGTGAATTTTGCATAAATATTTGTTTTAATGGTTGCTTTAAATCACATTCTTGTTCTAATTTTACGGGATTAAATGCAGCACTACCTCTGTTTGTTAACTATATATTCTACAGATTAATAAAATAAAAATAAAACTCAAGTTTATTAAAATTATTTTTCATTTTAAAGCATACTTTATGTATAATTTTAAGAGCTTAAATCAAATGAACAAAAGTTTACACTGAAGTACTTACATTTCTGTAGATGTGTATGATTTACATCTATCCAGAAATCTTCGAGGTGAGAGGGGGGGGGTCAAGATATCGGACCGTGGTTGGCATGTCACGAGTTCGAGCCCAGTACCACTAAAGACCCACCATGTAGGGTAGCGATGCACGTTGAATATGTCGAGAACTCAAACGTCCTTCCATTGGTGTGGTGGGAAAGTTAAGAGACGGGTGCCAGCTCAGGTGTCGTCCACGTCACTTGAACATGGCTCTAAAATACGAGGTCCGACGTCAAAAGCCCTCGAGTAGCAGTACAATGTGACGTTAATATTCACTCACTCGCCCATTTTTGTTCCGTTGGGAGTAGTCGTGGCTCCCATCCTGCTTAAAGCTGTCAGATGGTTAAATTTTCAGTTAATGTGTTGTGTAGAGTGCTTTCTGAAATGCTTATTATGTTTGCTAATTGATGATCATTCAATGTTTTGTGGACTTTTATCACTATTTCTGGGGCTGCAGTAGCCCAGTGGTCATGGTATCGGATCATGGCAAGCATGTCATGAGTTCGAGCCCAGTACCACTAAAGACCCACCATGCAGAGAAGCGATGCACATTAAAACTGTCGAGAGCTCAAAGGTCTTCCCGTTGGTGTGGTGTGGTAGTTAGGAGAGGGGGCAGCTCAAGTGTCATCCACGTCACTTGACCATGGTTCAAAATTACGAAGTCCGTCACCCTCGTGTAGCTGAACAGTGCGACGTTAATATTCACTCACTCACTCGATGTGACAGATTTTTAGAAATTCAAAAGTAGTCAAAATTGAACCTGATTTTAACTGCCTATGATTTGCGGAATACTGATACTCGAAATAATACAAACATAATGCAGAGGAAGGAGATTGTTCGTACTTTTTCGACTGCATCATTTTTATCTATGCTTTCAAATCAGTTAGAGTTGAAGAAAGATTTAATGTTACTATTTCCTTTCCTTCTATATTTTACTTCAATCATATGTGCGAAGTACTTTAGAACAAAACAAAGTACGATATTGCTGTGTTTGAGTTAGACGGGAAGCACTTGTCTATACAACTCGCACCATGATGACCTCACATGAAGTTAGTTCATAGTTTTTAAATACTCCACTCTCACTATAAAATTTCTATCAAATAAAATTAAGTTATCAACTGAAGTAAATGTAAGTTGATGATTTAAATCTATATTTTAAATATTTATCATATTCTTTATTAATCAAACCAGCCTTTATCGTTTAGATTCAAAAAGATTCGTCATGACGTCGACTACGGACTGGTCTGATAGGACAGATGTACCCGAGCCACCGCAACCAAATTCACCATCACGTATAATAGCCGGCGATGATCACATCGCTGAATGCTCTGATCTGTTTCGAGAGGCAATTCTAGCAAGGAACGTTTACGCGGCATGGGCCCGTAAACTCACCAACGCAAGGCCAAACGATCCAATGATGCAGAGCTATCACCAGGAGGTGACGAAGGCAGGTGAGAATGTTGAACTTCTCCTAGTCAAGCTGAACGTCCCTCTTTTCCGCATCCCTGCCTCCGAAAAAGAATTGGATAGGATCATTCTGCGCGTAAAAAGTCGCACTAGCGACCCTCCCGCGGAGAAAAAGAACGAGGAGAAAAAGCCGGCAGCGGTTTCTCCTCCTCACCCCGTTCAAAGGGTAGAAAGGCGAAACGGAGCGTCGATGCTGACGGCTTCGCCCCCAAGCAGCTAGTGAGGAAAGCCCGCTCGACCCCCCCTCCCTCGCCTATTGATAGCGCTCCTTTGGAAGAAGAGGTGACGGAGACTTCTAACGATTTACCGCAAACCCAGGAAGAGGTGCCTGCTGTGACTAAAAAGCCACGCATCCCGCCGTTCTTCGTCTCTCCCAAAGGTGATTGGAGGCAGTTGGTGGCGTTAGCTAAGCTAATCGCCCCCTCCTTTCAATCCCAAATGTCGGGAAGATTCCTTAAGGTCACTGTGGCCGACGATGTCGACTACAGGGCCCTTAGCAAATGGCTGGAATCTTCCGGGGTCGAGTTTAAAAGCTTCATGCTGAAGCAAGACCGACCCGTCAAGGTTGTAATCCGCGGCCTCCCCTCCAATACGGAGGATATTAAATCAGAAATTGAAGCAGAAGGCTTCAAAGTCCTTAAAATCTCCCAAATGAAGAACTATAGGACAAAGGCACCTATGCCTTTGTTCTATCTTCAAATCGAGAACGGCGCGGATGCGCCAAAAATTTATGACTTCACGGAGTTATTTGGTACCCGCATCGAAGTTAAACCCTTCGATCGTAGGAACAAGGTTAACCAGTGCTGGAGATGTCAGGGGTGGTTTCACTCCTCGGAGGTGTGCCACCTCCCTCCCCGCTGTGTTAAATGTGCAGGGCCCCACGCGGCCAAAGATTGCACACTCGAGTTCGAGGCGCCCATGAAGTGCGCGAACTGCTCGGGCGCTCATGCGGCCAACTGGAGTCGGTGCCCTAAGCACCCAAATAATAGCAAACGGAAAAATCAAAATAAAAATAAAAACGGCCCTAAGCCAAATAATAATTTAAATAAGAATAATGCAAATAAAAAAAAACCTGCGCAGGCACCTCGTCCTGACATTTCCAAGGCGAGAAAAGTCTCGCCTGGTCTGGACTACTCTAAAGTAGTCCAAAATAAAATTCCCAAGGAGCATGTTAGCCCCCCTTCAACCTCAAATTCAGGAATTAGACCGGCCCCTAGCAAAGATGCCAGCATAAATGCCGGCCTCCTAAAGGATTTGCTCGAAGTAATAGAGGAATCTCCCTCTATCGACAAGCAAACCTTCTGCAGGGCGTTTAAAAACTCCCTTTCTCTCTCTGCGCTCCGCTCGGCATCTGCGGACGTAGATAAAACATATATAATTTTCGAAGCCTATTGCAGGCTTCGCTCCCTCCAGGCTTAACTTTCCCCGCTCACGTGAGTACTTCTTTGAAGATTGGATTTTGGAATGCAAGTTCCTTGCGTAACAAAATCCATGAGGTACGCGATTTCGTTTCAGAGCAAAACCTTGACATGTTTTTGGTCCAGGAAACCTGGCTTGAGCCGGGTATCGACCCCCAGATCGCAAACTATCGTCTTACTAAAGACGATAGAATCGAATTTCCCCATACCGTAACGCGAGGCGGCACGGCCATTTATTGTAAAAATGAGATCGTGCACCACAGAGTTCCCCTTCCTAATTTACAAGGAATGGACGCCACTGCGGTGCAAATTAAAATTAATAATTTCCCTCCCATTAATATTGTATCGGCCTACGTCAGAAGAAGAGTAGGCCATAGTTTCCCAGTAGAGGATTTTAAGAAAATTTTCAATTCTGGCAGTAATTGTATCATCGCTGGTGACTACAACGCGGCTCATGTGAGTTGGCACAATGCCAAGTCGACCCGTTTCGGGCAAGTGCTGCATAAGCTAATTCGCGACCTTCGGGGAGCGAAATTAGTCGCACCGCAGACTGCCACACACCTCCAACCGCGTCAGCGGTTCGGAAGTGTTATCGACTTGGCGGTGTTCAAACACATTCCTTTCAACCATAGTGTCAGAGTTATTAACGATCTCAGCTCTGATCACTACCCCGTAATTCTTGAAATAAATTTAATTACTTCAATTATTAAAAATCCAGAGCAACTTTCTACTAATTGGTTTAATTTTAAATTTGCTCTTAATAAGAAACCCCTCCCCACTGTTGAGCTTACCAGCAATGATAATATTGAGTTAGCTATTTCTGAACTCAATCAAAATTTCACTGAGGCTTTCGTTGAGGCCTCAAAAAACCAAAATTTAATAATGCTCCGAAAATCCTCTCCCCGAGATTAAATTCAAAATTTATCAACGAAACAGGTTACGGAAATTTTGGCAAAGAACTAGGTGTCCTAGTATTTATTCTCAATTCCGTACCCTCAGTCGTGAGATAGCAAAGGATATCCAAGCATATTCCCGCGTCCAGTGGGAAAAGCACATAGAGGCGTTATCGCCCATTGACAACACTCTTTGGAGGAAATCCTCCTTTTTACGTAAGCCTTTTCAATCCATTCCCCCCTTGAAAGGGGCACTTGGCAGTATCGCGATAACCCCTATTGAAAAGGCGGAGGTTATCGCAGACAGTTTGCAAGAACAGTTCGAACCCAACCACGTCGCTGGTCGAGAACTTTTCGACCAACGCATACACGATGAAGTTACTAACTTCATCAATACCCCACACGTTCAAGAAATTGAACCGACCACTCCAACGGAAGTCTTATCTTACGTACAGAGACTCAAGCCCAGGAAATCCCCCGGACTTGATCAGATTTCTAATCGTATGATTAAAAACCTCCCCCTTAAATTCCTTCTATTTATCACTGTTGATAAATCAACTTTTTAAAAACAAGTATTTCCCAAATGCATGGAAAACTGCCGTGGTCATTCCTATCCTAAAGCCGGATAAAGATTCGGCTTCACCCTCTAACTACCGTCCAATCTCATTACTTTCTTGTTTGAGCAAAGTATACGAATTTGTGCTTTTGCAACGTCTGAATCAACACTGCGCTGCTTTTAATTTTATTATTCCTCAGCAGTGCGGTTTTCGACCCAAGTGCTCGACAGTTCATCAACTGCTCAGAGTAACGGAGTTGATTCATAGTGGCTTCGCCAAGCACGAGGCCACGGGTATACTTTTTCTGGACATAGCCAAAGCCTTCGATAAAATTTGGCATGATGGCTTATTAATCAAGCTCATACGACTTGACTCCCCTCCCCCCCTGATCAAGTCCATTCATAGTTTTCTCTCCGATCGTACATTCGGAGGAATTCTGCTTCTTGTCTCTGTAGACTCCGCACGCAGTTTTTCTGTCCTCGACTGCGACCCCTTTTTTAAAGTCTTTGCCCCGAGCTGGATTGTTCATCCGATTCCATCGAGCTGGTGTATCGTTTTTCGGTCATTTTTTCGGCCTGGTTCCCGATTTAGGACAATTGTGGTCCTTTTCTTAGGATTATTTCCTAGATTTTTTCCGATTTTTTCGGAATTGTGTCACACGCGGTGAGTTAGGCTTTAAGCCGGCACCACGTGTCTTTGGATTTGCGAACACTTCTAGTGTTCTCTCTTGGATATTTTGTTTCAGCATTTGGATTACCCAGGATATGTCTGAAACCAGGACAGATGTGGCGTCTACTCCGGTAAGTACGCTTTTTTCTCTCGATCCTATTTGTTTTGATGTAGCAAATGCCACCAAACACTTAGATAGCATCACAACATGCTCCGAATGTGAAGAGTTCATAGACATGATAGAGGAGTACATCGAAAATGTTAAAAAGACAGTCGGAGTTTTAGACGATGTCCAAAAGCTTCGTTTAATTAGTGAAGTGCAAGGTCTGGCTCTTAAAGCCACGAGGAAGTCAATACGACTTCAAAATAGGGAATTCAAAGATTATATCGAAGAATTAAAACGCTTAAATGAGCATAAGTTCCCCACTACACCCTCTCCTTCGAAAGCGAAGAGAGCACACAAAAGCGCTCCACGACTTCTGTTCCAGGCACGTCAGGGAAGAAACAACGCGCCGGCGAGCGAAAGCGATCCGGCAACACAACACCCCCTCCCGCCGCCGTAAATGAGGAAACCCTCTCGGCGATGGAGGACGAAAGCTCGGCCGACGAGAGCAGCTCGGAAGCCAACAACACGAAGGTAGCCGGCCCGATTCGCGCAAGCGCTCGGGTAGTTAATGCCGATGACATCGGTGACCTCACTGACACGGAGGGAGACGATTTTACTGTCGTCTCTCGGAAGAAAAAAGTCGCTTCCATCGTAATAGATGCAAGCCAAAATACAACCGGGCTGCTCACCACATTGAGTGAACATTTAGGAATTACACTCGAGGGGCGGTTCGAGAATGGGAAACTTAGAGTTTTTCCCAAAACAATTCTTGAGCATAGAAAGCTCCAATCTTTTCTAGCAGTTAAAAAAATGAGGTCCCATACTTTTGAGATGGCAGACAACAAGCAGCTTAAAGCTGTTATCAGAGGACTACCTACTGATTACGATCAAAAGGAAATTGCCTCAGAACTCAAGGGCTTTGGGTTTGAACCCAGCCACATTTCTATTCTTCGCAATAGAAAAACAAATACAAACATGCCACTTTTTCTGGTAGTCCTCAAGAAAAATGAGGAAAACAAGCAAATATTTCAGATCACGAACATTGGGTTTTTCCGTGTCGTGATAGAACCTTTGAAGGGCTCTTCGATGCCTCCTCAATGCTATCGCTACCAGGAGTTCTATCATCATTCCCGACTCTGTAATAGAGCACCCAAATGTTTAAAATGTAGTGGAAGCCATCTCACCGCAGATTGCAAGAAATCCATGAAATCCCCAGCTAAGTGTGCAAACTGCGGCGGACCTCATCCAGCCAATTTTTCAGGATACGCCAGTAACCCCGTAAATAGAAAACAACAGAAGAAACAGCCAAACAAAAACATCTGGACGGAGAAGGCCAAGGAGCGCGTTCAGAAGTCCACACCACGCCAGCAGAAGCCGTCTTACGCTTCAGTAACGGCTCAGAACGTCTCAAAAACCAACACATTTGACGCCAACTCGATCATGGAACAAATGGGTCAAATGATGCAGCAGTGGGGAACTATGATAGCTTTCCTTCAACAAAACAACAAAAATTAAAATTCAGCGCGTTTAATAGTAACACTCTTAGAGTTTACAGTTGGAATGCCAATGGTGTTAAAAAGAATCTAGAAGAACTTAAAGAAAGCATCATTTTTCATAACCCCGACTTAACTGGGATCCAGGAAACACATCTTCGTCCTCCGGACCGAATTAGCATTCCAAATTACACTTGTCACAGAAGTGATAGGCTCACACACAGAGGCGGGGGCACTGCCTTTTTTGTAAAAAATTGCGTTAAGCACCACGCCATCCTTAGTACTTCAAACACGTTTGAAAATACAACGGTAATTATTCAATTAGGTAACAACACCAAAATCACTATGGCGTGTATCTATAGACATCCACACGGCTCCATTAATGTTACGGAACTCGATGCTATTCTCACTTATAATAATAGAACCTTTCTCTTTGGAGATTTTAACGCTAAACACTCGAGTTGGAACCCAGGGAGAAGCAATGCCAATGGTAATATTCTTAGCAATTGGGCTGTAGCCTCAGCTATTGATATTATCGCACCAGACACTCCAACACATTTCAACCACAACGCTCCAAGCACTATTATTGACATCGGCTTTGCAGCTAATTTCTCACACTCTAATGTTTTTACTGTAAATGAACTTAGCAGTGATCACAATCCAGTTATTTTCGATTTCGTAACTAACTGTCAATTACCACCTTTACTTCAAACTCTTAAAACTACTAACTGGATTAAGTTTCAAGAAATTCTCCACTACAACATGCCAGGAAATCCTACGATAGAAAATTTGGACCAGGCCGTTCAAAATTTCAGCAACATGGTCTCAGATGCTATTAATACTTCCACATCCACTAGAATTTCCAAAACTTCACACCTCCGCCTTCCTATTAATATTAGAGAGCTCATTAAAACTAAAAACAGATTCCGTAAACTTTGGAACAATACAAGATACCCCCTCTATAAAAGGGAAGTGAATGCTCTCGTTAGGCAGATTAGGATCGAAATCAACGAACATAAAAACAGGACCTGGAAAAACCTTCTTTCCTCGTTAAATGTTGAAGATAATTCTCTTTATAATTTGCATAAAAGAATTACTAAAAAATATACTGTCATACCACCTCTCCATGGTCCGAGTGGTATGGCTTTCTCTGATTTCGAAAAAGTGGAGGCTTTCAAAGACACACTGGAAGTCATTTTTCAAGAAAATGCTGAACCTTATAGTGACGACAAAATTGAAGAAGTCGAAAGTTTAGTGAATCACTATTTCGACAACTTCAACACACTTACACCACCCCTCACTTCTCCCTTAGAAGTACGAGGCATCATAAAAAATTACCAAACAGGAAGTCACCCGGCCCAGATCAGATTCCAAATATAGCTTTAAAATATCTTCCTATTAATGCTATTACTCATTTAACTAAAATTTACAACAGATGCCTCATTAACTGCCACTTTCCTACACAGTGGAAAATAGCAAATGTAGTCATGTTGCCAAAGCCAAATCAGGATCATAAATTTAGTCAAAATTACAGGCCAATATCTTTATTAAACACCACTGCTAAGATTTTCGAAAGAATAATTTTAAACAGGATTAAAACTCACTGCAAAGCCATAGACTGTATTCCCCGGAACAATGCGGTTTCCGGGAGGGCCATTCTACGCTACATCAATTGATACGTGCCACTAATATTATAAAATGAAGGCTTCGCTAGCAAACTATACACTGTAGGTGTCTTTTTGGATGTCAAAAGGGCATTCGACAAAATGTGGCATGATGGCCTCACTTACAAAATGATAAAACTCAAATTCCCCGCTTATTTAATTAAAATTATTCATAATTATTTACACAACAGAACCTTCCGGGTTCGTGTAAATAACATATTCTCTGAAACGGGTTTTTGTCAAAGTGGTACCCCGCAGGGTTCGGTACTATCCCCGTATCTTTACAACATATTCACATATGACTTTCCAGATCACCACACTGTCAGTACATGTCTATTCGCAGATGACTCGGCGGCGCTCACCCAGGGTGTCAACTCAATTACACTATTAAAAAACTATGCAACAACCTCGACATACTAGAGAAATGGTTGACAGATTGGAGAATAGCTATTAATGTAGAAAAAACACAAGCCATTGTTTTCAGAAAATGGGGCGTCATTGACCCCCAAACTGAACTCACTTTTTGATGACAACATTCTGTGGGTCCCGGTCGTTCGTTACTTGGGCTTACATATCGATAGTCGCCTAATTTACAAGAATCATATTGACTATCTTTCAAACAAATTCTGGGGTAGAATAGCGTTAGCTATCTCCCTATTGGGAGAAGCTCTCCTCTCTCCCTGAAAATAAAGCTATACTATACAAGCAAATTTTGCGTCCAACAATAACGTATGGGTCCCCCATTTGGGGGGCCGCGGCCCCGACCCACACAAAACGCATTCAAATTATTCAAAACAAAATTCTTAGAATCATTGCTAACGCACCTTGGTACGTTAGAAATAGTGTCATTCATCACGACTTACACATGGAGCCGATTGATAATTACATCACTAGAACTTCTAGAAATGTTTTTACTTCTATTCAAAATCATGACAACCCAGTAATTAAAGCACAAACACTATTCACGTATCCTCATGCTAAAATAAATTTTGCTTACAAAACGACAAAATGGAATCTGCCCTTAAAACCGCCGTAATTACAACAATAATACTTAATTGCTACACTTAAACAACATTTAAATGCATTTGCCTACATCAGAAATGGGATCAGTGATTAAAGCTGGCTCCTGCTTCAAGTTCCACATCGTTCCGGCTGCAAGTTCTGTCTTGCAGTCTCCATTCTCTTTTTCATACCAGCTGCAAAAAAAAAAAAAAAAAAAAAATCCGCAGCTTCTCCATTCCGATTGCGTTTTGGTGCTCCTCGAACGCGTTTTTGGGGCTGTTAAGCCCCCTTCCTTGCGCTCCTCCATTCCTGCCCGCGTAACGTACTTTTGTCTCGTTTTCGTCTGGCCGCTTCTTCCTCCATCCTCCCCCCTGCGGGGGAGTGTATTCAGATATTGATTTTCATTGCTACTTTCTCTCCGCGAACTTGGGTATAAGCGATTCATTTCGCTGGCACCCGTTTAATCTAATTTTCGTTTCGTTTTTTCGATCGTACATTCCGAGTGAGAGTAGATAAAACGCTCTCCTCGCCTCGACCAATCAGAAGCGGCCTTCCGCAAGGAAGTCTAAGTTCGCCTCTGTTATTCATTCTAGCCCTGACTCTCGTCCGAGCAAGACGTGTAATGGAAAACCTGGATACAGCCGATAGCACTACTACGAAGGACCTCGGTCCAAACTCTACCGAGAAGAGCTCATCTAAAAAACCAAAACTAAATCGCTCTGAATATGAAAAAGGACTACTTCAAGCTCGCCTAAATTATGTCAGATCGCTGCTCCAAATTGAAATTGACAGACCCGGCCCGACGCCAGATGTAAGAATGGCACTGGAATCTGAACTGGAGGAACTGGAGTCAAAGATGAAACACATCGAAGGTAAGATGACTGAGCTTTTACCTCGCCCGATTGCCCTTAGTCCTCAAATCAATAAATCTAAATCGGTTAAAAGATCTGCTTCCCGGTAGTTAAACGGCGAAGACTACTAAATCTGAAAGTACTACTGATTCAGACTATGTTTTCCCTAAGAAAACAGTGAAACCCCCTTTAATTGAAAAGAAAGATATTAACACTAATAACTCTTTCGAAGTACTAGATTCTGTAATGACTGACGTCGAGGATGTCACCCCAGCTTATAAATCCAAACCCATTTTTATGAGAATTTTTGATTCCTATAACTTGGTTCTTCAGTACCTTTACAGGAAATTTCCCACAGCAACTAACACTCATGCTAAAGGATATATAAAAATTGAAGCCCAGAATGAAAAAGACCATGAGGAAATTACCAAATTTTTAAAAGACAAAAACCTTGAGTTCTATACCATAGAGCCCCCACTATCTAGACCACTTAAACTAGTAATCAAAGGCCTACCTGATGATATTGACCCGGAAGATATTAAGAAAGACTTAATATCCAAAGGAATAAAAATTGTTAAAACAACCCAACTCAAAAGATTTATCTCGAAAACCCCCCTCCCTATTTACATGATAGAGATAGAACGTGACGAAAATGTCAATGACATTTTCCAAGTACGTAGCTGTCTCTACATGCAAATAAAGATTGACCCCTTCAAAAAAGGAAATAGAATAACTCAATGCTTTAATTGTAACTTTTTCCACCACGCTACTTCTAACTGTAACATGAAAACGAGATGCCTGAAATGTGGTGAAAATCACAGGACAGGTATGTGCGAGATCAAGGATAAAATCGAAGACCCGCTCTGCATAAATTGTAAAGCTAAAGGCCATATGGCCTCCTCTATTAAATGTCCTCTCTTTCCCAAGCCCAGAAAAACTAAAGGTAAATCCCCTGTAAATAATCAAAACCAAAACTTAAATACCACCCCCGTAACTCCCGGATTACTTTACTCTCAAGTTCTTAACTCAAATTCTAAACACCAGATGTCAGCACCCGGATTTGCCTCCTCGGCGTCAGACATTACTGAAAATAGCAAAAATAACGCTCCTAACAAGGAAACACATAATGTTTCACAAAATGTTACTGGCGAATTT
Source organism: Trichonephila clavipes (assembly GCA_019973935.1). Classification (NCBI taxonomy): domain Eukaryota; kingdom Metazoa; phylum Arthropoda; class Arachnida; order Araneae; family Nephilidae; genus Trichonephila; species Trichonephila clavipes. The sequence continues at coordinate 20,074 of BMAU01005394.1, read as the reverse complement.
GGCCTATTTCAAGCTATCAATGAAATGCAAACGATTTTTACCTTATTTCCCTCTCTTCTAACCGAAATGGAAAAATCATCTAAATGCACTGATCCAACAGAAAAACTACAATGTCTATTAAGAGTAATTTGCTCCCCTACCAATACTGTGTAGATGCTTTATTATTTTCAAAATTTCATTTCTCAATTCCTAAAAGTTTCTCTACTTATCTCTAAATTTCTCTCTCACTGCAATTCAACTTCGTTGAATTGGCTATTGGCTAAACCCCGCCCACTCTGGGCGTTGTATTTCTTCCAGACTACTTTATTTAAATAATTTTTACTCCCTGTAAAAATCCTTTGCATTTTAATGTTTTATTAATAGTACAAACTATTTTATTTATATTATCTTTTTAAAAAGGGCATAGTAAATTGTTTCAGTCATCTACACTTCATGACAGGAGGTTAGAGTCCGGAAGGACTAAGTACTCCAACAAAACGTGCAACGAGCCTCTGTTATTCACTCTGTACGTAAATGATATACCGCAAACTGATCTATCGCATTTAGCAATGTTTGCCGATGATACTGCAATTATCACGCAGAATAAGAGATTTTCCGTTGTGATCTCTAATCTGCAACACTACATTTCTTTGCTAGAACTCTGGCTCACGGACTGGAAAGTTAATGTAAACGCCAGTAAAAGTGCTTGCCTCATGTTTACGAGTAGACCCCGACTGCCAGTCGGTTTATCCCCCGTCCAAATTTTTGGCCAACCCGTCCCCTGGGTACGTGTTGTAAAGTACCTAGGGTTATTTCTAGACGCAAAATGAACTTTTGCCCACCACATAGAACAGACTCGCAAAAAAGCGCAGGCTGTTCATGCCGTTCTTAAACGGCTTATCTTCCGAAGGAGTAAACTTGCGATCCGGCATAAGGTTTTGCTCTATAAATCAATAATCCGACTGGTCATGTCGTACGGATCACAAATTTGGGGATCCGCCGGCATGTGCCATTTAAAGAAGCTACACACGCTGACGAACTCATTTTTGAGACAAATCGTTAATGCTCCTTGGTTCGTACGCAATGAAGTCATTTATCGTGATTTAAAAATTAAACCATTTTTACCTCATATAAAGGACCTTTCTAAAAGGTTCTTTGATAAACTTCCTTCTGTTCCCAATGAATTAATCAGTAACCAGCCTGCATACGACCCCGCAGTGCCATCGTCTCAAAAGCGCCCCAGAGCGCTTCTTGAGCACGAATTCATAAATTTCTCCCAAGCCAAAAGGCTTAGGGTTCAAATTTAACTTAATGATCATTGGGAACTTATTTTAAATTTTAAAATAACTTAATATTTTAAACTTCCTACTTAAAGATAAAAACTGAAAGTAATTCAAGCTCCGTGTCGAGAGTCGCGGATTTAACGTTTTTCGGTGTTCACCGCGGTCGGAATCAGGAGGGTGACCTCATTGGATTCAATTGTGCGGTGTTCACGCTCGGCCACCAGATGGAGGCACGATGCTTTACTATCTTGAGCTCTCTTAAAATTCGTTTCACGTCCAGCAATCATTAATTAAATCGTTCCTTCGAACGACCGCTTATATTTTTGAGAACTGGACATTCCATATCTACATCTATCAATTATTATTCATGATTGTATCACATATATGACTTCATTGCGTCATTTTTTTTCCTAAAACCGCATTGTATTTTTTCTATCTTATTTAGTCCTTCCCCTACCCCCTTTATCTCTGGCAAAGTGCAAGTTGGTTCATTTAAATTTTTATTCAAAATTTGTATTCTCCCCCCTATTTTTGCATGAGATCTTTGTCTCGGGTCGTTTATTTTCGGATCGACCCAATCTCTCGTTGCACGTTTTGTTGGAGTGCTTAGTCCTTCCGGACTCTAACCTCCTGTCCTGGAATGTAAGTGACTGTAAAAATTTACCAATGCCCATTTTAAAAAGATTATTATTATAAATTTAGAATTAAAAATTGTGTATGACTTTTAAATAAATATTTATTCAATAAAATTAAAACTAAAAGCTCTTTTAAGAGCTAGCAAATCTGAGCCAATGAGAGCCCAAAGTGGGCGGAGCAAAGCTGGCCAATCGGGTTGCAGCGAAGAACCATGATCAGAAAAGTGCGGGAAAAAATATCTTGAGATGGGGGGCAAAAAGTTCGGCTAATGTGATATAGGGGGAATAGCCAATCAGAGAGCATCTGCAGTTCAACGAAGTTGGACTGCAGTGAGATAGAAAATAAAAATTAAAGAATAAAATAAAAAGGGGGAAAATAAATAAAGTAAATAAATTAATTGAAATCTGGATTGACCAAGATGTCTCTTGGTCTTTTCACAGAAAAGTGGGAGAAGTAGGGGGAGATTTCATTTATAGAAGCATTTTCAGAGTCGTCTATATTTGTTCTAGAAATTCAGTTGCAGGTGCATCTACCAGATGCTGAGTAACTTTGGTCAAAATAAGACTAGACGTCTTTCAAGATAATTCTTTTATTCTACTGAGGACGGCACATTAAAATACATAAAAAATAAACGTTCGGCAACCGCCGAGCGTCCAATAAGGGAGTAAAGTTTACCAGTACTCTGAATATATTCGTCAGCTCGCAGACTGACGTCACAAAAACAACGCCGCCTAGCGGCACTTTTATTTCACTTCATTTTGCAACAATATTATTGAAAAAGTTAATAGCTAGTTTTCGTATGGTCTGTCGGATAGTTGGTATATTGCAAGCTATTCTTAGATCTTTATTTCGCATATACCAATGAGCATTGCAAACTTGTCTTATTATTAAATTTTGAGCAGTTTCAAGTAAATTTATATTAGTTTTTGCTGCATGTCCCCAAACAGGCGAGGCGTAGGTAAGTAATGGTTTCATGATCAGAGTGTAGATAAGCAGTTTGTTATGTCTACTCAATTTAGACTTTCTGCAGATAAGGGAGTAAAGTTTACGCGTGGTATCTTTAAATTTATCTCTAATATATGTTATGTGTTGTCGGAAAGTGAGGTTTTTTGATCAACGATGACACCAAGATACTTGGTGTTGTTGAGACCAGGGTATTCTTTGATTTTGTAGATTAATTTCAGGGAGGTTTCCTTTTGAAAGAAAACCGCTTCCGTTTTGGAAGAGTTTAAGGCAATCTTCCACACGGAGAACCAGGTCTCCAGGTGAGCTAGATGTTCGTTGATGTTTTCGACTAGTGTGTCGAGGTTTCTGTGTCTGCTGAGTATGGCTGTATCATCTGCATACATGCATATTATAGTATTAGAATTTTTAGTAATATCATTAACGTAGAGGTTAAAGAGAGTTGGTGCCAGAATTGACCCTTGGGCCACCCCAGCGTTAATCTTTTTTAAGTTGCGAGAAGGTTCTGTTAATTTTTACAGTGAAGGAGCGATCAGAGATATAGGAATTTAACAGGTAAATAAGAGGGGGCGGAATTTTATAGGTGATTAATTTAAAGAGTAGGCCAGTATGCCATACTCTATCAAAGGCTTTTTGAATATCAAGGAAGACCGCGGCCGTGCATTCATCTTTGTTGTTTCCTTCCTTAATAAATTCAACGACTCTGAGAAATTGATGTGAGGTGGAGAGACGAGGGTGGTCGGAACCCGTGCTGCTCCGGAATCAGGATATTTTCTCTTTCGAGATGGTCGTTGAGTCTGGCTAAAATCACTTTTTCAGCCAGTTTACTAAGGACAGGAAGTAGACTTATTGGTCTGCTAGGATTCGGCCAAAGCCGAATTTTTACCTGGTTTTAGGATCGGAATAACAACCGCAGTCTTCCAAGACATAGTAAAGTTAGCATATTATTAATAATGTTAGTAATCTTAAGCGGTAATTTTTTAAGCATTTTGTTAGTGATCCCATCTCTCCCCGGACACTTTTTGATTTTAATCTTTTTAATGATCTGAATAATTTCAGATGGGAGAGTGGGGGATGATATCAGTATTGTTAATATTCGAGTCTATGTATGCATCAACAACGCTGGTGATGATCTCGTCTTTGCGTGGGTTGTGAATGTCATTGAGGTGAAATTGCTTCTCGAGCGAATGAGCAATTACTTCAGTTTTGTTTGTATCCTGAGAGCAATACCAGTGAGAAGTGGGGCCATTAAGGGCGGAAATCGGGAGGTTTTTCTTCTGAACGCTTTTCGCAATTCCCCAAAGGGAATTGTCCTCAGCATTCAGGGTAGAAAGATTATCCTCCCATGCCTGTTGTCTGTAATGATAAATTTTTCTTTTAATAGCATTTTGTAATCTGTTTAATTCTGTTTTATGTTGTGGGAATTCAGTCTTGTATGTTGCCAGGTTTTCCTGGCTTTGTTTCTTCCCTTGAATAGCTCTTTTAGCTCACCCTGCACGTACGGTTGTTCCGTGTGGTAGAAAGGACGAGAGGCACTTGCGTGCGCATTTAGGATCTCATCAGTGAGGTTGCTGACTTGGGAGTCGATCTCGTGGGTAGAATTTGCAGTCGGGAGAAAAAAGTTATCAGAATTTGCGAGTATTTTAGTGAAGATGCTCCAGGTAGTATTTAATTGGGGAGCAAAAACCAAGATCACTTTCCCGCGCTTTCTGATAGACAGTTTTTGCTGCACTCGGATTGGCTAGGATATCTCCGCCCACTTTTCTCGCACTTTCAATGATTTTTTCACTGTTTTTAAGGTTAAATTTTTAATAGTTATTTTAATCTCACATCCAAGTAATTTATATTTTTAAAATCTACGGAACTTCCTCATTACTAAACTAATTTATTCCTAAAACTGGGCAATGGTAGAACTCGTCAAAGGCATATCAAAAATTACCTGATAGGAGGTTAGAGGCCGACAGGCCTAGGCACTCCATCCAGTTCATCAACGATCTTGACTTGGATCAAAAACCAAGATCACTTTCCCGCGCTTTCTGATAGTCAGTTTTTGCTGCACTCGGATTTGCTAGGATAACTCCGCCCACTTTTCTCGCATTTTTCAATGATTTTTTCGCTGTTTTTAAAGTTAAATTTTTAATAGTTATTTTAATCTCACATCCAAGTAGCTTAAATTTTTAAAATCTACGGAACTTTCTCATTATTAAACTGATTTATTCCTAAAACTGGGCAATGCGCAGAACTCGTCAAAGGCATCTCAAAATTACCTGATAGGAGGTTAGAGGCCGACAGGCCTAGGCACTCCATCCAGTTCATCAACGACCAAAAAGAAGATCACTTTCCCGCGCTTTCTGATAGTCAGTTTTTTGCTGCACTCGGATTGGCTAGGATAACTCCGCCCACTTTTCTCGCATTTTTCAATGATTTTTTCACTGTTTTTAAAGTTAAATTTTTAATAGTTATTTTAATCTCACATCCAAGTAGCTTAAATTTTTAAAATCTACGGAACTTTCTCATTATTAAACTGATTTATTCCTAAAACTGGGCAATGGTAGAACTCGTCAAAGGCATCTCAAAATTACCTGATAGGAGGTTAGAGGCCGACAGGCTTGAGGCACTCCATCCAGTTCATCAACGACCAAAACCAAGATCACTTTCCCGCGCTTTCTGATAGTCAGTTTTTGCTGCACTCGGATTGGCTAGGATAACTCCGCCCACTTTTCTCGCATTTTTCAATGATTTTTTCACTGTTTTTAAAGTTAAATTTTTAATAGTTATTTTAATCTCACATCCAAGTAGCTTAAATTTTTAAAATCTACGGAACTTTCTCATTATTAAACTGATTTATTCAAAAACTGGGCAATGGTAGAACTCGTCAAAGGCATATCAAAAATTACCTGATAGGAGGTTAGAGGCCGACAGGCCCCACTCCATCCAGTTCATCAACGATCTTGACTTGGATCAAAACCAAGATCACTTTCCCGCGCTTTCTGATAGTCAGTTTTTGCTGCACTCGGATTTGCTAGGATAACTCCGCCCACTTTTCTCGCATTTTCAATGATTTTTCGCTGTTTTTAAAGTTAAATTTTTAATAGTTATTTTAATCTCACATCCAAGTAGCTTAAATTTTTAAAATCTACGGAACTTTCTCATTATTAAACTGATTTATTCCTAAAACTGGGCAATGGTAGAACTCGTCAAAGGCATCTCAAAATTACCTGATGGGTTGGTTAGAGGCCGACAGGCCTGAGCAATCCATCCAGTTCATCAACGACCAAAAACCAAGATCACTTTCCCGCGCTTTCTGATAGTCAGTTTTTGCTGCACTCAGATTGGCTAGGATAACTCCGCCCACTTTTCTCGCATTTTTCAATGATTTTTTCACTGTTTTTAAAGTTAAATTTTTTAATAGTTATTTTAATCTCACATCCAAGTAGCTTAAATTTTTAAAAATCTACGGAACTTCCTCATTACTAAACTAATTTATTCCTAAAACTGGGCAATGGTAGAACTCGTCAAAGGCATATCAAAAATTACCTGATAGGAGGTTAGAGGCCGACAGGCCTAGGCACTCCATCCAGTTCATCAACGATCTTGACTTGGATCAAAAACCAAGATCACTTTCCCGCGCTTTCTGATAGTCAGTTTTTGCTGCACTCGGATTTGCTAGGATAACTCCGCCCACTTTTCTCGCATTTTCAATGATTTTTCGCTGTTTTTAAAGTTAAATTTTTAATAGTTATTTTAATCTCACATCCAAGTAGCTTAAATTTTTAAAATCTACGGAACTTTCTCATTATTAAACTGATTTATTCCTAAAACTGGGCAATGGTAGAACTCGTCAAAGGCATCTCAAAATTACCTGATAGGAGGTTAGAGGCCGACAGGCCTAGGCACTCCATCCAGTTCATCAACGACCAAAAACCAAGATCACTTTCCCGCGCTTTCTGATAGTCAGTTTTTGCTGCACTCGGATTGGCTAGGATAACTCCGCCCACTTTTCTCGCATTTTTCAATGATTTTTTCACTGTTTTTAAAGTTAAATTTTTAATAGTTATTTTAATCTCACATCCAAGTAGCTTAAATTTTTAAAATCTACGGAACTTTCTCATTATTAAACTGATTTATTCCTAAAACTGGGCAATGGTAGAACTCGTCAAAGGCATCTCAAAATTACCTGATAGGAGGTTAGAGGCCGACAGGCCTAGGCACTCCATCCAGTTCATCAACGACCTTTCTCCGGTCGACAGACTAATTCTGTCGCCGTTCCAGCAGAATTGATCTGCCCATCTAATTAAATCTTTTAAATTTAAATTTATGTAACCCCATTAATTCGGCTCTTAATTCTTAAAATTCTGATGAGGAGGTACGTCCCGTTCCGGGACAGGCACTCCGTAATTGACATGCCACTTGCCACTTGCCACTCAAAAAGATTCTGAAATAGTTCTTTAAAGATGGCAATAGCTATAAATTTGAGAACCGAAACTCAATGTGAACGTGAAGAATTTCAAAACAAATTGATCACAGAAATGTGTTAAATTTTGCACCTGCATTGTAAGTGATTAGGATTTCATTTAATTTTATTTAAATCTGAGTAGCTTGTTTCATAGTATTTCTGAGATGGCATATCTATTTAACCGTGGGTAAACTAAGATGATGTCAAACTGTTTTGTAAAGTTGTTATAACCGAGTCCACATCACTGAAATGATACGTTGATTTAGATAGGTTTTCCCCCATATACCGTTTTTGGCATATCGTGTGAGTTAATATCGCATATTTTGTATGATATTTAATTCATTATTCTCTACTGATTCAAAGCAAAATTTTGTTTAAGGGATAAAACATAATTGAATATTATCCCATGGATATACTTTTTTTTTTAAAAAAAAGAAAGTCTTTTTTAATAAGAATTAAAGTAAATTTCTAAGGTTTTAATTTTAAATTTCATTGCAGCTCTGTTGAAATTATAATTGTAATCTTATCAGGAATTGGAAAAATTAATAAATTAAGGTTATTAATAAGGATATTTGTTTACTTATTGTGTTAGGTATTCACAACTCTTCGTCCATTGATTATATGTTATCTAATTGTTAATTATAGCCAAGAAAAATTTATTTTTACTTTACTTTGAGAATTCCTGTCTTAATTAAATTTTTGATGCCCTAGTGAAGTTTTATTAATCCCTTGTGCTGCTGGTGTATATATGTCTTGCTCGGCAGCTGCATTCAGTGCTCCTAGCATATATATCCATTCTTCGAAAGTATGACTCTTTGCATTGTGCTGCTCTGTTTAAAAGTAGTCCCACAGTTTTGGAATGCAATAAAATGACTTAGGCAATGTTTGCTAGGAATCTACTTATTTTGGAGAAGAGCTGGGTTTGGAATTTAAAAGGGTACATTTCAGGAATGATAAAATTCATAGCTGAGAAGCATTGCTTATTTTTCCTTTTAAATTAGTAGGTTGTGGTCTTTTTTTATCCTTTTTTTCTCATTTTCAAAGAAAGTGCATTGAGATAGTGTGTTTGTACAAAGAAAAATATTTGCTGTAAATCTCCCTATTGATGCTCTGTATGTGATGCTGGTTTATGTGTTCATCCATGTTTCAGGATACATCACACAACAGCTAAATTATATATTTTTTATTGGTACTTATGTTATTGCAGTCGTATTAGGGGCATTGTATGAAATTAGAATTCAGCACGTACGACACATGCGAAATCGGGGCTGCCAATTTGGTGAGTTATCGTGAACATTGGCATTGATGCCATAATTTGTACGTACCTTTTTTTTATGATACTGTAACTATACATTAAATGGTACTTGCATGTTATCACAACCTATTGGTGACATTATATGGAATGAAGCATGTGTTCACCAATTCAGCATATATGGTACATAAGAAATCAAGGTTGTCAACTTGGCAAGCTATTAATAGAGTTGGTGATTGTTATGGTAATACGTAAGTACGCATAAAATTTTTTTTCATTTTATGTGTTACTTTCTCTTTTCCTTTTTATAGTAAAAACGACCAGTTTAGAGGCTGCAAAGCGTGCCACTTTAACCCTAATAAATTGCGTAAGAATGCATGCCTGGTACTGTGAGGCGAATTTTTTTTCTTTTCCTCGGAAGTTAAGGGGCTAACTAGACTAAAAATAAACGATACAATTTATTGCTTTGGAACCAAAATCTATTCCTCTCGCCTTTTTTTTTTAAATTTATATATCTTACTCCTGTTGGAAAGTCTCTAGATCCAAACAAGTATTGTCAAAAATATACATTCCTGTCAAATGTTTCCAAATCTAAACAAACAGTAACAGATAATTCTTTGATTGCATATTATACAATTAACCAATTTAATCAGATCAAATGAGAATGCTGGGATAGGTAGTCTGTAGTGAAAACCATTCCCATACTTGTTCAAACTATACTATAATGTTGACAACATTTGGTGACATTTTTTTTGAATTGACAATAAGTTTTGATTAGGTGAATTTGATCTATGGTATAATACAAAAGTAGCGATAATACCAACAAATTGCATAACAGCTACACATCCTAATGTTATTTCATGAATTATGCTGTTTTGTGTAAAGTATACTGTCAAAACTTTGACTTATTTTGTATATGATGCGTTAAATATAGGGCTTATGCTTGATTTGTAATTAAGTGTAATTAATTTTATTTACAAACTGAATTGAGAACTAGTTTTATTTAATAATGTATGATCATTAAAAAATTTTTTTAATGGTATACACTCAAAAGTGACGCGGATATCCTTATTAACTGAATATTTGTATTGCTGCTAGGTAAAGTTGATTTTTAGCCCTAAAGAAACTTAAGTTAAAAGGGTACTTGTGTATTATCGCAACAATGCCAACGTTCAGAGTATTTTGCCAAGTTGACAACTCCGATTTCCTATGCGTTGTACGCACTGGATTAGCAACCATGTGCTTTATTTCATATAATGTTGCCAAAAGGTTCTGATAATATGCAAGTACCGTTAAAAAATAAATGAACTAGAAAAACAGATTTTTCTTTGGATTTTGTTTTAGACCATTATCTTACTGTACTGGGTATAGAAGGGTCTAAAACCAAGATTATAGATTTCATACCTATCGGTTACAAATTCCAAAGAAATTTGTTTGAAAAAATGTTTGGAGATAATTTTATTGGCATAAATTATGCATGCATTTCCCATTTTTTTACCATTGCAAGAAATTAAATCGATAACTGTTATAAACTAATGTAGGATTTTAATAATTGATGTGGTTTTTTCCCATTCAAATTATATAGTTTGAATATTTCTCTTTATTAGTGAGAATTATATAAACATGAAATAAACAAATATTCTAAAAATTTTTGGTGCAATTTCTTCAAAATCTTAACCAGTTTCCTGGTTAACATGCTAATATAAAAATATTTTATTTTTCTAAACTATTGCTGTTTATCTTAATGTTAGAATTAGTAGCAGCAATAAAAGTATAGATTTTGTAATGTGCTGGATGTATTTCGTCAAGCTTTTATCAAAAGCATGCTTAAAAAAATAAACCTATGTACCAATTTAGGGTTGAATTGCGGAAAATGGACTTATTAATAATCAGTTCAACCTTGCTGTGGCCCTATGTGTTAAAATATAAATTTACATCTATTTTTATTATTATTTAGAAATATATTTATAACTTAAAATACAAATGTGCTTATTTTTTGTGCATCTAGAAACATTCTTTTTTAAAAAAAATAGGTAGATAACATTTAGGAAAAGTAACACTTCATACATTTAACATCCACAATATGCAATACATTGGTGAAGGAAATGTTTGAAAAATAAGTGTAGATAACTTAAGATAGGAGTTGTCTACTCATAAAAAAATTCATCTGACGGTTTCAAAACATTGCTTAAAGATTTGTTTTTAATTTATGTAATCTCTAAATTGTACCTTAAATAATTTTTCCTTTGCACTTTTAATTTTTAGTTGCTAAATTGAAAAGAAGTTTTATCTGAAGTTTTTGTTTTTATTCTGTTTAGTTTCAGTTTGTATTTCTTTAGTTTTACTTCTAGTAAAAAAAAAAAAAAAAAAAAAAAAAAAACAACTTACCACTGGCATGTTATAGCTCTTTCATATTCCCTTTAAGAAAGATTTATTTTAATTCATGCTTTGCCGTTTCACTTTTAGACAAAAATTATGTGTATTGTAAGTTTTTTTTTTTTCTTACAAGGGTTTTTTAGTAGCTAGCATTGAAGTATTAAACTTTTAATTTCTTCCACTATAAATAAGGAGCTTATAGCGACAATAGATTTATTTTTGTTAATATTTAATCATGATTAAAACTCATTTGTATTTTTAATTGCGGTTAATATTCCGATATTGATCAGATTTTTATCTTTCTAAGAAAAATGCCAAATGTATAGATTAAGGAAATTTGGTACAAAATAGAGAACAGAGGCAAAAAATTTGTGAATGCTTGATGATAAAAAAAAAAGAGGTTCACTCCTAGGAGAGCCCACACCCTTGGCGCGAATTACATTGGTTGGTGATAATTGCGCCATTTTGGTAACCCCCTACTTTTAAACACTACATATGGCAACCCTAACTATTTCTAGCATTTTCGTATTTTTTTGGCGCGCATTTTGAATTTCATTTTGTTGTTGGCCTCCGGGCTGGCTGTGTGGCCGAGTGGTATAGGTATCGGACCGTGGCTTTCTTTGTCACGAGTTCGAGCCCAGTACCACTAAAGACCCGCCGTGTAGGGCAGCGATGCACGTTAAATCTGTCGAGAGCTGAAACGTCCTCCCGTTGGTGTGGTGTGGTAGTTAGGAGAGGGGGGTGCCAGCTCAGGTGTCGTCCACGTCACTTGACCATGGTTCAAAATTACGTGGTCCGTCGCCAAAAGCCCTCGTGTAGCTGAACATTGCGACGTTAATATTAAATCAATCAATCAATCCGGGCTGGCTGCGTGTGTTAGGGAATATACTTTAGAATTTTTTACTTTGTTGAATGTGAAAGGTAAGAAAGAATTGATTGAATGGTGTATGAAGGAAGGATTTATTGCTTCGAGTTGTGAATGTCCTAAATGTAATGATCAGCATGATGTAACATGGTCGGCAATAAAACTCTTTCTTTGAAATCGTAACAGCCATGCCGAATGTATGTTCGACCATTACCTCGCAGAATAAATATGGCGGTGCTCACATGATCATTCGCTTAGCGATGAGACCTTTAAGGCTTTTTTAAAATCTGATGTTACATTGTTCCCTCCATTCGGAAAAGATCAGCAGTAAGAAAGTTAGCACTGTTTTTATATTTTTTATCTTAAATGTTTAATTACTGTATTGTTTACATATATTTTCATTACACATCCACCTTATCCCACTATATACCCTTGCCGCCATTGTCGGTTTCGCTTGGCACCATCTTGTTCTGGCTTGGCACTTTTTTCAGTTTGTCGCCAAGAGTGTGGGCTCTCCTAGGATTTTACCAAAAAGGGTTTAGTGATATTTTAACAAATGCTCTTGCAAAATATTTATCAAATATTATTATTGACATTATTTAATGAAAAGTTAGTATCATCCTCATTACTTTTCATGGATATAATAACAATTCTATTCAAGTCCTGATCTCACAAAATTCTAATATGTTATATGTTAAAATGCCTCATGAGTATGACAATTTTTGGTTTATTGGTTGAACTAAATAAAAATATCTCATCAAGGATGGAAGATTCTAAGGTTGATTTGTCGAATCGGCCGCCTCTCATGCCAAATCGATAAGTGCGCCAAATCTGGTAACCCTTCTGAATTTGTTTTCCAATGAAGAAGTCGATTTTGGCAAAAACGTGCTAAATTTTTCTAAATTTGGCGGAGAGGCGGACGATTTGAAACTTTCACCGATTCTAGATCACAAAATGTTGAAATTGGTTGGTTCTTATTTTAGTGCGCATCTTTATTTATTGTCATTTTGCCAAATTGTTGTCATATGGGTTTAATTTCATTTATTTTTTTCTCTCCTCGGCCAAAGACCGAAACTAAACTAGGATTTTACCATTAAAACTCTGTACAGTTTTGAACTGTAAAGTACGTATGAATATGATTAGAAATAGCTATATTTCTGTTATCTTTCAAAATTTATAAAATATACAAGCTTTTCTTATATTTTTATTGTTTAAATGTTATTCTCTTTTTGAAAAATAACTTATTTTAATAATAACAAATTAAAAATATTAATTTTTTTTTACTAAAGACATTAAAGTGGACTGTTTCTAATAAGAATAAATTTGTATTCTTTTCAATATAATTAGTTAAATTTAAATTAAATAATATAAATATATATATAGATAGATATCTACTGTTTTTTTCCCTTCCTTGTATAACTCTTTTTTTAAAAAAATTCATAATCAAAAAGCTACTTAAATTTACGCCACAAAAGTCTTCGTACACTTAACCAAAGTCTCAACTTAGCTTTAAATATTGTATTTCTTTCTTAATTTAGTACTTAGTAGGATATCTTTTAGTGTCCACAACAACTTTTAAGTGTCTTGGTATAGATTTAATTAGTTTTTTTGTAATTTCTGCATCAATTTTCCTCCATTCTTCTGTGATTATTGTTTTTAATTCACATTTTGTGATTATTTGTCATGTTTTCCTTTTTTTTTTACATCAAAATCTCTCCAAATATGTTTTACTGGGCTAAATAAAGTGATTGAGGAGGTGTTTTCATAATTTGGGGACAGTTATAGAGACACCAGTGGCGTACATTGAAAGTAGTGCGCTTGGCGTCATTACCCTGTTAAAAATTCGTCTCCAATATCCAAATTTCGGGCAGATAATTTAAAATTTCTCTTTAAAATATTTAAATAGAGCTCATGATTTACAATACCATCAAAAAATATCAAATTACCTTAATTCTGAAACCAAGTTAATTAAAAAATAATAAAATTAATTATGTCATTCTATTAAGAACAAGTTGCAGTTATCATAAAAAAAATTACAATTACAATATATTTTTTATTAGTCGAAAACATTAAATTTTATAAGAAATTGCAAGTGTACGAACACTTTTGTGGCCCCACTGTATGTGTGTTAACAAATCTGTCATTCTATCTTGTCTGTATATATAGGTTTGTATTAAATAAAAAAAATCAATGCTTTATTAGATCATTAAATGTTTTGTTACATAATTTTATTTTGCTTTATTTGTTTTATTAATAAATAATTTTTTTTTTCAGATTCTTGTAGCGGCTTTAAATTGAAATTGGAATGAATTCACACAAAATAAAATTTGCAAGTTGAATCTTTTGCAAATTAAAACTGATATGCTTATTTTTATCTGAGTGATCACTGTTGTGATTATAATCAATTCTAAGGATTATACATAAAACTTTTGAAATTTTTCATGAATTCTTAGGTAATTATTTTTTATATTTTTGGGTTTGATATTATGTATTTTGACTATCATATTGTATTTTTTTATAAAACTGTGGGGTTTTTTTTAATGATTTTTTTTATTTATGAAATTGTATGCCTAATTGATAATTTAGGCTCAATATTGAGCTTTTTATGGTTAATTTAATTTATTATACTTTTGAAATAGTTTTATTGTTCTTTTCTATGTAAACAATTCCCAAAAATAAAATATTTAAACTCAAAAACCAAACACTGATGAAAATGATGATACTATGTGGTAACTATTAAAAACCATGTGCTAGATTGTTGTTAAGCACTAGAATTGGGTTCCTAGAATTTAGCACTTTCTTTTGCTTAAAATAATTTCTATCAATGTAGTTGTGATGATACATAAGTACTTACATTTTTGTGTATTATTTGTTTATATCACAAAGAAAAAGAATGATAGTTTTTAGTAATAAATGCACTCTACAAATCAGAATGAGAAATTCTAAAAATTAGAACCTGAAACATAAGACTTTTTAAAGAATAAATCACATTGAACAAATATGTATAGCTTTTATAGTGAATTAAAATCATTAGATTTTTAACTTTTAGTTTTGTTTAGCTTTTGATGATTTAGTATAATTGTTTCATATAAAAGTATATGTATTATTTAAAAAAAAAACTTGGTATATACTGTAGGAAAAATGTAATTTAATATATATTATAAATGCGAAAGCTTGTGAGTATCTTTGTGGGTCTTTCACGCAAAAACAACTGAATGGACTTTAATGAAACTTTACAGTAATATAGCTTATACATCAGAATAGCACATAGGCTATAATTTATAGCATAGACTATAATTTATAAAGATATTGTATGAAGTGTCCAAAATATAACGATATTTGTCAAGTAAGTAGGAAAAAATTCAGCCATCTGCAAGAAATTCTAGCTTGTGCTGCAAAAAGCCCATCTATCTTTTGTTTGTGAAAAAACTTTTTTTTGTTTTGGCTACGCAAGGTGCTCGCTTCTAATTAATGCCACTGATCAGCATAATGCCTATTTTTTTTTTATTTCAGAATAAAATTAAGTTTTGAAGGGAGAGGTTGTTATAAATCTCTCTTTATTTTAATGGGTTTTTTTATGATTTTATTATGTACGTTTGGTAGTAAGAAATTGATCTTTTTTCCAAATAAATGCTTTTATCAGTTCTGATACTTAAAGTAAATAAACTTTCTCTTTCACACTGCATCATTTGGACAAAATTTCAAAATTTGTTTGTGATTAGTAGTTAATTATAATGCTATAATTTTAATTGAATAGGTAGATATAATTATTTTTATACTTAAAAACGCAATAACTACTGTACTATATTTTTTGGAGTGTTAGAGTGAGTGAATATTAATGTCGCACTGTTCAGCTACACGAGGGCTTTTGGCAACAGATCACGTAATTTTGAACCATGGTCAAGTGACGTGGACGACACCTGAGCTGGCACCCCCCTCTCCTAACTACCACACCACACCAACTTAGAATATTCTTCCAATACTTAGCAGGAATATTCTTTGAAATCCACTCTTCCAAGATATATGGCAGCATGGGTTCCATGATGAGTATTTTAGCGGAAAATATAGTTTGTCAAAATTTAAGTGTCTTATGTTTTTGTATGTTAATGAAGACCTTAGAAAATGATTTGACTACTTATTTTAAGTGAATGGTATATATAATTAATTTTACAGTGGAGTATTTTGTTTATGTATATTCCTTAATTTGTAAATGTAGTGATAAAAAAAATATTGTATGAAAAAAACTGCAGTAAATCATAATGCGGTTGGATAAAGTATTAACGTGCATTTTTCCCCTACACGGCGGGTCTTACAAAGCTCTAATAAAGCTCGAACTACGAAAATAGCAAGGCATTTGCCAACTTGACTCTATCGTTAATATTTCGCTATGTTTTTGCGAATATTACAGTTTTAAAATAAAATAAATACAACAGAAAGTAATATTAATGTATTACACTTTCAGATATAAATTATTTACACTACTTTAAGCATTCATTATGCAAAAATTTTAACAATGTGTTACTTTTGGTGAGCAGAGATCAGCTTAGGGAGGTACAGAGTGTTTTTTTTCCAGGTATAGAAGTTTAAGTTGGCATTACTTTCCAAGATAGTGACTGATTTAACAGCTGTCAAGTGATTTATTCTCAGTTTGGTTTGGCAATTATCATGAATAGACTCACGCCTGAACAACACTTTCAAATTGTGTAATTTTATTTCGAAAATAATGGTCGCGCGCGCGCGATTTTCATAAACAAATTTTGTTTAGCGATGAAGCGCACTTCTGGTTGAATGGCTACGTCAACAAACGAAACTGACGCATTTTGAGTGAAGCTAATCCACAAGTGTATGTCGAAACGCCATTAGATCCAGAAAAACTGACTGTTTGGTGCGCTTTATGAGCTGGTAGAATCCTTCTTCAAAAACGATGAAGGCCACAACGTTACAGTCAATGGTGATCGGTATAGAGCCATGATTACTAACTTTTTCCATTCCTGAATTGAACAATCATGATGTCCAGGAGCTGTGGTTCCAACAAGATGGCGCAACATGTCACACAGCTCGTGCCACAATCGATTTATTGAAAGACACGTTTGGTGACCGCCTAATTTAACGTTTTGGACCTGTGAATTGGCCTCCAAGATCTTGTGATTTAACACCGCTAGACTATTTTTTGTGGGGCTATGTAAAGTCATTGGTCTATGCGAATAAACCACAAACGCTTGACCATTTGGAAGACAACATTCGCCATATTATTGCCGATATACAGCCACAAATGTTGTAAAAAGTCATCGAAAATTGGATGTCCAGATTGGACTACATCCGAGCCAGCCGTGACAGTCCTATGCCAGAAATCATATTTGAAATGTAATGCCACAAGATTATCTTTCGAATTAAAAAAAATTCATCTCAATCGAATAATACACCGTTGTTTTATTGCAATTTAAAGTTCTATACCTCTGAAAAAAAACACCCTTTATTTTGAAAAATCGACCCTCAAGAGTGTTACGAGAAATTATAAATAAAAAAAATCCTTTTTATCAGCTATTAAATCTACATACTTAAAATTTAACAAAGGTGTTTTTTTTTTTCTTTTTTTTTTTTTGTTTAGCTGAGATATGCAAAAAGCTTTTTTTGTTTAATTTGCAATTCACATAAAATTAACTCATTAAAAACTTCTTTTTCCTTCAATCTGTTTTGTTTAATTTTTCAGTTCACCCGTGCGAAGAACAGGTATACCAGCTAGTCAGAAATATTTGTGAGTTACATCTCAAGTTGGATGTTTTTATCGTTGCACTATAAGTTGTTGTTGTTGTTGTTGTGGCTATCAAATATTTAATAGTTTGCACTATAAGTTACTGCTCAGTTTGAAAACTTTATGCAAGTGAACTGAGAAATATTCTCAGTTCTTTTTGAAACTGCTCAACTGTGAAATAGTCTCCTTTAACATAGTTTGTGATGTGTGGGCCAAGTAAGGTTACCAGGATTCTGATTACTCATTTATAAAATGCATATAATACATAGTTTTTAGGCCTTAACAGGAAACAAAAGAAAAGTCATAAATTCTGTTAGTTAATAATTACTGCAATTTTTAGTTTAAAAACATACTAATTTTTTGTAACACCTTTCAGTGTTAAAGAACCAGTGAAATTTTTATTTCCTTCTGCTTAAAAATCCTAGTTTCCATAAATTTAAAATAAACTCAAAAATTAATGCATAGGTGAAAGAAATGTCCTATTAACCATTAAATTATTTCTTATGTTCCCACAAAACTCTAAAGCTTCATTTGTCATAATTTTCCCTTCAAAATTACTTGAAGTTTTCTGAGCAATATAAAATTTCCTGAGTAAATTTAAACTTCTCAAAAAACAAAAGAAAAATCTTTCCATTCTTCCCTACCAAAAAAAGTTACCTGACATGAGAACAACCATTAGGCAGAATTCTATTGACAGTGTAACTTACATTTTATCTTAACACTTTTGTAGAAATCCCTTCTAAAATCACAACTCAGAAGAAAACTTTCCAAAAAATTGAAATCAAAATTAAAAAAATTTTTAAGGAAAAAGTTATCTGATAGTGTCAGTGGCATACATACAAGGTGTGACACAAAATAATAAAACGAGACTGTGTAGCTTGAAAAAAGATTGAAGTTGGCAACAACTGTTTTAGTGACTTCATCCTGCCCCCCTTCTCAATCCATGTGGCCAGTTTCGCATTAAACGATCATGCCAGTTGGGAGTACTGCATCATTGAATGAACACGTGCAACTGCATTCTGCCGTAAAAATGTCAAATCAACGTCAAGCCTTGCAAAGAAATCAGCCACAAGAAATTTTCAAATATTAACTGAGTTTTATGGAGAGGAAACTTTGTCATGTGTACCTGTGTTTGAATGATAAAAGAGGTTTTCAGGGGTAGGATCAGTGTGTAAGAGGATGAATCTGCTGTGTGCCCAATTACAGACTAAACCATTGTCAAAATTTGATATGAGTTCCCTCTCACATCAGTGGTCAGACTGTTGAACCACGCTATACTTTGAAGTACAAAAAAGGCTTCGAGAAAAAATTTGGAGATAAAGGCCAGAATTGGTAGTGATTGATGGTTGTTGCACCAAGGCAATGCATTCGCTCACATGGCCCTGTCTGTCAAGCAGTTTCTGACCAGCAAAAACATTACGGTGATGGGGCATCCTGCTTATTCACCTGCTTTTGCCCCTCTGCGACTTTTTTTTTTTTATTTCCTACAGTTAAATCTTGCTTAAAGGGAACCTATTTTACCTCAGTTGAAGAGGTTCAGGCAAAAATGGAGAATTTCCTGAAGGGCCTTCCAAAAATCTTGTTCCAGAACTGTTACCAGCAATGACAGCACCGAATGCTGAATGGAACTACTGTCATAGGGAACCGATTCTGTAAATACAATGATTTATTGGTCCAGTCTCGTTTTGTTTTTTGTGTGTGTGTGTCACACCTTGTAGGCTATTTTTATAGAAAGGTTTTTACATTTTAAAAATCATGTACATGAAAACACTGAGATGTTATTTTTATGTGAAAAATTAATTCTCTTGGTGAAGGGGAGGGGGATTTGAACCTAAATATTGTCTTTGTCTTTTGTGATTCTTATACTAAACAAAAATTATAATCTAGAAAAATTAAACAAAATTAATCTGAATTTGGTTTATAATCAGCCTATACTCAAATTTACTAAATTTTTAGGTAAGGTTGTTTTTAAACACATACATCAAATTAAGAACATATGAAATAAAATCAGAAATAATCACAAATGGGTGACAGTATCACATTCATGTCCTTTTATTTTGTAAGTTGAAAAAGAATTTTGAAAAAGAGCTTGATTATGAATTAACTTTTTCCTTTCCTGTTCATATGAATCTTATTACTATATTTTCTGGATTTTTATTGTTGAATTTTGCGAAAAATATTTTATTTTCACTTTTGTTGGATTATTTTTTATAGTTAGGTATACTTTTTTTTTTATAATGCTTTAGATAAAAATTAATGAATAGGAAATTGAAACTTTCTTTAAAGATTTTTTCAACAGTTTTATATATTTTTATTTTTACTTTACTTTAAATTCTTTTATGATGCATTTTTAATGATATTTTATAATTAGATAATAAGCTACCCCTAGCAAAAAAGAAATTATCAAACCTATGACTACAGGATAAGAAAATGAACAGGATAAATAAAATAATTCATGTTTGCTTAAGTTTTTAAAAAGGTTATATTAGCATAAAATAATCTTGATTTTAAA